>BSBM01000339.1:1200000-1800000 GCA_027924585.1 Larix kaempferi
TTGGACTGATTGTCCTGATACTATCCATCTTTGCTCTGTCCTGTATTCTGTGGGTTAGGGCCGCCCTTTCCTGTCTTTTGCTATGAGGAGTTCCCAGGCCCAAATTGCCACGTCCTTTGTTTGAGCTTCTGCTCGATTTTGATGGCATATCGGTAGGCCACGCCCAAGGAAGAGATGTCTAGAAATTCCATTTCGGTCTGGATGTATCTATGCAGACCATTGCGATACTTGAGCACCAGATGTCGCTTTGAATCTTTGATACCCAGCTTGGTGCGCAAGGTGTGGAAGATATTTGTGAACTCTGGCACTACTTGGTCTCTTGCTTGTCGCACTGTGGTCCATTTGGTATACAAGTCATCATAACTTCCAACAAGGTAGTATTGTTCCTTAATAGCATCCTTGAAGGATTCCCAAATGGCTGTGACTGAAAATAATGAGGGTTCCTCTGTGTCCTTTTGTTCGCATAAAGTTTCCCACCAATCTTTGACATGGGGAACGGCTTTGAGGAGCACAAAAGTAATCTTTTCTCTATTCGAGAAGTTATGGACAGAAAAATACCCTTCTAGTAGATTCAACCACTTATCTACAGCATCTGCGTCTATTTGACTTTCAAATATAGGAATATCGAAGTTGATTTGTACCTTGAAGGGGGCGGCGCCTCCGCTCGAGGAAGATGCGTCGCTTGTTGGTAGTCGCCGAAGGATTTGCGCGAAACTATCCATCATCTCGTTCCTCTGTTGCGTGAGGGATTCCTCAAGCAACATTTTGAAAGGATCTCACGTCCCGTCATCTTTCTTTTCTCCTGCCATGAGAGGTCGCTTGGGCGTGCGAGAGCTTTTGTCCTCAAGAGAAACAAGCTCGAGACCCAATTCTTTGTACCCTAACCTCGTTGGGGACATGCATTAAGACGACAAGGAGCAGACCGCTCTGATGCCACTGATCCAGATTTTATGAGCATAACAAAATGAATACATATTATTATCAGATGCTTAACACAAACTAACAAAGTTACAGTAAAACTGGTTTTCTATTCAATAAGGAAATAAGCTAAAACTGTAAAATGCAGCAAAAAACAAGCTTGCTGGAATGGTGGCGGCTTATCTCTGGGAAGAGATGTGACGGCTACGCTCATTCGGAACAAGATGGTTACAATGAGGCTCTGAAGGCCTTTTACAATAAACAGGAATGTCAAAAACCCTAGACATCCAAAAACCTAACCCTAGGAGACGAAGTGCCAAAAGTCATGTGGGCCATGTTTGGGTAAGTTAGTACATCAACTTCCCGGGGTTGTAACTCCTGCATACAATCTCCGTTTGGGGCGTACAATAGCTCGTTGGAAAGATCTATTCAATGACTACAAAAAGGTTCAGCAAATATCGAGTCCGGCACGCATCAATGGCAGGCACGCAATACACATATTTTCTTGAGAATTCGATGCCGAAAAAACGTTGTTTAGGGCCTCAAAATGGCTCCGGAAGTTCAGGACCTGAAAAAACTACTAAAAATAGTATATTACCGAAATTGCCAAAAAACTGTTTTGAGCCATTTGGAAAGGTGGGTGGCCACCGATATCCACATGGATCAAAGGATTATTCAACAGCTTTCATATATTTGATATGATGCTCTAGTCAATATCTATCATTTTCTGGAATTGGCTATTTTTATTTTTTCATTTTTTCCAGGCTTCGAAATTTTTAATAGTTTATATAACACAGTCTGCAGTTGATAGCACGGTGCAACATTTCCATTCTCATTAGTCTTGTCATCACCACAAGGAATTTATTGATTCTTCAATGTCTCGGGGGGGAGAACAACGGAGTTCAAGGGGGTTTTCCCCCTTGTGGCTTCCTGATGCAGGGTGGGTCGAGGGCAACACCTATTTTTAGTAAATATTTTCATTTCGTGTAATATGGTGAAAAGATCGACATCATTTTTCAATTTTAAGTACCTGGAAACCAATGTTGAAACCACTGCCTTTATTTTCCAACTAACCCGTATATTCACTGTGTTATATTACCCTATTTTGGTGATGAGATCTGAGTCATCGATCAAAATTGCATGACCAATTATGGGTTGTTCGTGGTGATTGCACATGTGGTAAACCTAGATCACCCCCTCGCATAAGGTAGGATTAACTCTATTAGTGCAAATGGTAAATATCTGCCCTTGGAACTTGCATGAAGCAATATCCACATGGCACAGGTTGGGCCCACTTCAAAATTTTCCCAAATTTTGAATTTTCATAAATATGGGAAATTTTAATTCAACAACAAGGGACTTATTACCAAATTAATATTGGCCCTTTTAACCTAATATGGAATTTCTCTGCCATATAACATAATAAAAACGTTCCACTAATAACTCTAGAGATTTCAAAAAAAATCCCAATTTTTTCTCGACTAGTCTACCTCTATCTAACCCATGGCTCACATAATACCATCTAACAATTAAAACCACAGATTTTCATAGAAAAAATCATCAAACACTTCTTCTAGAAACTTTGTTTTATATCCGTTAGTGTGGATTCTAGTCCATACAGCCCCGATGTTGTAACCAAGAGATCTGATACCACTCTGTCACATCCCCATCCATCATTCTAACCAACATAGGGGCACATGAACAAATTTTGGGCCTCTAATTCTCGTCTCATGGGATTATTACGAATTTATACACATTTAAAATGCATGTGTAGATGCATAAATAAAAACAAAACATAAATCAACTCTATCCACAGAGACACATCATGCATATATAAGCATAATTATCACAGGCATAAAATATAATAATTTCACATCAGGTTACAAAGAGAATATTTACATTAAACAAAGATGATCCAAGCAATTGGCTTTGTAAAGGCAATTTTCGACCCAACTATAGGTACTCTATCCAACATATACTCTTTTTGTTGGGAGGCCACCCCCAAGCTAGGCTATGAGGCCACTAGGGCGAAGGAAACACCTACAGGCTTCTATCTCTCTACCCACAACCCATTTTTCTCTCAATGCTTAGCCAAATGTTCATCTAGAGCTCTACATAAATTTCACTCAGCCATCACAACCAGGCACTGCTCCCAACTAACCCACACAACACATGGAAGGGATTTCACTTCACTGATCCATAGTTCCCTCGGGAAATCCAACCTTTACAGTGCTTACCAGTGTGTGCAGTAAGAGTCCAATATGTTGTATGTTGTTGGAGAACCTCCTATAGCATTAATTCATGGCTTCTCAAGCATGCAAAAGTAGCAAAACTCAATGGGTAAAGGTTCCTTGCTTGCCCAACCTCTATGCTCACCTACAACCATCTCTTTTTCCTCAAATCCGCAGCTCTATTTCCAAATTTGAATTTTTGGGTAATGCAAAATCTGGTAATGGTAATGGGATGAACAATAAAAGCAAGAAGTTTGTGTAGTGTCCCAAGCTATTGTCCTCAAAATCTGCATAGTGAAAAAATGATAATAGACTCCAAAGGAGATGAGAGGATGGTGGAAAATACAGCTGACATAACTTCTAAACATAGAAGAGAGGACTTTTATAGCAGTTATAGAAGCATATTCAACCCATGCTTCCATAACTACATGAGAATATTTTCCTCGCCAATGTCATTCATGCATTCAATGATTGGATAAAACAATAAAAAGGAAGTAATTGGCTCATTTAAGGCACATGGTAACAATTGGTTGAGTTATAAGGTTGACACTTGTGTTGACTTAGTGGTCAACACCTCCTTCGGGACTTGTGACATGGTTTAATAGCCTCTATTGGATCCATTAACTTCGGGGATTGTATCGAACACCAAAAGGTTAGCCTTTTTGTTTAACAGCAATTGTGGGTTAAAAATTGGTATTGGAGCAAAAAAATCGCAGGTTCAAGTCTGCTCAGTGGGTGTCGAGTACCTCAGTCGGTGCTGACGAGGGGGGATTATTTACATAGTGGTCAACACCTCCTTCGAAACTCGTGACATGGTTTAACATCCTCCAGTGGATCCATTAACTCTGGCGATTGTCTCGAACACTAAAAGGTCAGTCTTTTGGTTTAACGACAATTGTGAGCCGACAACTTGGAAATAGAGGATTTAATCTCCCATAGCCCCCCTTTCCTCTTCCCCTCTAGTGGAATCATAGCCCCTCTAGTGCTCTTTACATAGCCATGTTGGACCCTAAATATTATTTTCCAACATAATATTTACCTAGAGTTTACATCATCATAACAAACCAACCATGTGGTCCATATAGAGATATTTATATCTTACATGCCTAGCCATTCACTAGTCGAGTCTTGGCCTTGAGCTCCGCACTAGGAATCCATACTAGCAAATTTACATAATTTTACATAATCTAACTCAATACATTACAAGGATAAAACTAGGGGTATTAGAGTCATATCCAAAAAAGGGGTCAAAGTAGATCCAAACAAGATCAATACAATCATGGAATGGAAAAAGCTAAATAACATATCCAAATTAAGAGGATTTATTTGTTTAACATGGTACTACAAAAGGTTTGTCAAGAGCTACACATGCTTAACAACACCACTATCAAACTTAATCAAGAAGAATTATTTTCAATGGAATAACAAGGCAGGAGAATGTTATAAAACCTTGAAGAAGGTTATGTCATCAACACTTGTGTTAGTGATTCTTGATTTCACAAAACCTTTGTGGTGGAATGCAATGCTTTAGGTTTGGAATAGGTGCGGTGTTAATGCAAGGAGACCAATTGATAGCCTTTGAAAGCGATAAGTTCAATAAGAGGGAAAGTTTAAAATATACATATGATAAAGAGATGCTTGTTATTATGCATGCATTAGCTAAATGGCACCAATATTTCTTGGGTAGTAAATTCCTAATACGTACTGACCATAATAATCTTCAGTTTCTACTCCGAAAAACAACATTATCCACGGAGCAACAAAAATGTATGGAAAAAATCTCCACCTTCGGTATAGAGATACTACACAAAAATAGAAGGACAATTTCGTTGTCGATGCATTATCTTGCAAGGATGAAGAGGTAACATCATATGCAACATCAATTGTTACACGGAAATTTTGTACTCATTATGATTACAAACCATGTACACTCTATCCCTGCCTAAATACCTGAAGTACTTGACCAAAATCCTTGGAAGATGAGTCATGAGGTTTTTTCCTTGTAAAAACTTTGTTTAGAGGGGCCGACGCACCTTTCTTTATAGCGGAGCGCGTCTTTCCTGATAGACACACCTTGCTCCACTACAAACCGCGTCATTGTCACATGTTGCTAGTGTCTGGGGTGCGTCGATGCATGTATGGAGCGAAAAAAGAGAATTTTCGAGAAGTCTCTCGAAGGAGACCCTTGTGGAGGCTTATCCCTTCCATATAGGGTGGATCTTACTCGCCTCATAGCTTAGTAGGATCCCACCTCCTCCTTCTCCCTAATCCTCTCCTCTCCTCCTTATCTATTTTTGCCTAGAAATGAAGCTCCTCTTCATGGGATAGGGGGGTTGAAATGAGGGTAGCCAAATGCTGAAGAAATTGAGCCAGGAATCCATTCTTCCATGATTGGAAAATTGAGGCAAGGTTCCATCGGAAAGGATCTTCAACACCAAGGCTTCATTGGTTATAATTTTTTCCTCTATTTTAATTAATACATCAATGTCTCCCTTTCCCATAAATGATGTGTAATTTCATTTATAGTAGTTCTCCTTGGTCAATTGCTTAGATGTATCATGTTATCTTGTAGTCTCTTGTCTTTGTCCTTTGAAGTCTTTTGCAGGTAATCTCTTCATCGACAAGTAGGACTGCGAAAGCTTCAAGCTACGAGGATGAACTTTGTAAATAAGGTATGGACTTGACTCTTTGTATTCAAGTAATTTGATAGATCTAAGGAAAGGTTTTCATTCTTGTTTTTCTTTGTTCTAGATCCGAACCATTCGGACTAGGGAGATTGGTTGGTGTCCGCATCGACGGATTTATCCGTTAACAAAATTGGTGACCATACTGGGGAACGGATTATTTAAGTTGTAGATTTCCTTGGTTGCCTTATTTTTTTATTAGATCTAGCTTAATTTTCAATTGGTGGATCACATCCAATTGGTAGATCTGACTGTCTATATGCCACTGTATAATTCCCTTTAGGTCTCACACCCTGAAGTCTGTTGATTGGCTTGAAAATATTTCTTTTATCAAATTTCTGGGAAGCCCGATGCACTTTACCTTCATGTACAGTGCGTCTCTATCAGCTTGACGCACTTTGCCTTTGGAAAGAGTGCGTCGTTGCCACGCTTTGCTCTTTAACAAACCGCGTCGATCCCCCACCAACGCTCTGGTGTATACCTGTAGCCTGCGTCGACCTGCTCATTTTTAGCTTGATTTTCTGCCCAGACCTTTCAGTGCCATGTTGCTTGGTTTGTGACTGGGTTGGTACAGTTTTTTTTGCTTTCTAGAGTTGAAGAGAAAAAAATATTTTGTTTCCATCTTAGTCTAAGGAAATAACTTTATTTTCACTTTCTTTCTTAGATTTGAAATATTTATGAAAAATCCAAAAAAGAGTTATAGTTTTAACTAGTCTTGTTTTGGTTTAGATCTAAGTTTTATAAAAGAAAATAAAAACTACTTTTAGCTTTTGCATAGTTAGGGGTTAGGAATTTTCTTTCTTGTTTGGAAACAGTGATTAGATCCCTTCTTCTTTTCATTAAATGTCTACTCTATCGGTATTTGTTAAAGTAAAAGATTTTCCTTTTTGGGTCTTCTTGATATTTGGAGCCATGTCTGGCCCCTTTAGTCAAAACTAGTATTTTTGCTTGCATTTTTAAGCGAAATGACTTGAATTTTTGAAAAAAAAAAATCCCCCACATGGTCGGGGCCTTGAATCATGTATACTACACACTCTTTGACCCATATTAAGGTTTCCAAATAATTTTTGCTATGGTTCGGATTGGCTTGTTTCTACCATTTTTGAAAAGTTAAAATGGCATTTGCACAGGGTTGTTCACTTGGGAAAAAGAACCTCTTACTCTCTCTTTAAGTAGGACTTCATCGAAAAACCGAAATACTTGCACTTCATTTAGCTTAGTTGTGCATTCTTTTTTATTTTACAAGTCTACACTTCATGCATCCACTTAACTGCATAAGATAAAATCAAGCACTAGTTAAGTTAAAATCTTTAGCAACTTCAATAATAGGTTAGAAATGTATTCCGACTTCTTAAAGCGTAGGAATTGTCGTTATTTTCCCGCACTGCATTATGGGGTCTGTGTGGTTCTTCCACGGACTCGACGATATATAGGAAGGCCCCTTTCGTACGGTTGTTCATTAGACAACACTACTACGGATTTGAGATCCCACGTACCTTGTGTATATCGGGAGACCCCTTTAGCATCCTGGAACTATCTGAGTAAACATATTGGTAATCTTATTGTTGCAATACACCGAGAACAACACTCAGGGAGATTACTACGCACGTACTTCTAGGTAGTTGGGTTATACGGTCAGGGGTACGATCCCAATCCTCCCTGGTTAGTGCTCAGAAATATTGGGCCGAGTATAACTGTTGGACCCTATAGTATATCGTGAGTTCGGACAATTTGACAATCCTGTGAGAATCCAACTTTTTTATCCATCCCTTTCACAGACTGCTTGTTGCTATTAGATTTGAGTATTGTTTGATTTGTGTGTTAATTTAGAGGTTCTTAGAGAGTTTAGATATGGAAAAATATTCCGGGACTACCAACCAAGAGACTCCTTTTCAGGGTGCGTCTTTTTTTTTCCTTCATACAGAAGTGTTGGTCCTCCCTTCATGGCCACATTGAGCCTTCCCGGATTGACTATAGGATTACCAGTATGGTTATTCTCCAATCCGGTTATCCCAATTGCACCAATTGTTTCGGATCACATTACTCTCCCACAAGACCATCAACCTCATGTTGATCCCTCGCCTTCTTCATCAAATGTTGATTCAGCTTCCCTTTCTTCCTCTTCACCTGTTGAAAACTGTGACATTAGTAAGTAGGTGGATAAGAAGAAGAAGAAAAGGAGGGCTAAGAAGAAGAACACTAAGAAGAAGGTCAAAGATCCAACCTATGCTCATCATGTTGTAAACCCATCATCCACCGATCATCATGGTGGGAGTATTGATGCATTTGTTTCGAATCTTCGTAAACCTAAGTCCCCTTGTAGGCTTTGCGAGGGGACCCATTTTCTTAAAGATTTCCATGGTATTCCCACAGTCTTATAAATATGGTCACAAGATTCAGAACGACCCGTATCGTCAGCCTCTGGACATCATACTGATGATACCTTATCAACCAACGACTCTTTGGTTAAGAGTCAAAAAAGTAAAGGCAAGAATTTGTGCTTATTATGTAGATACATGCACCATACTTACCTTTGTCCCCACATGGACAAAGCTTCCCAATTATTAGAAGGTATTTATGTGTCTCAATCACAGCCTCCAACGAGTTGTAGTAAATTTCCTCTTGACTTGTCATCAGTTGATCGAGTGGTCGATCTAGTTTCATCCTCAGTCAATCCCTCTCTTCCCTTGAAGAGTGAAACCCAAGTGGTCGATCTAGTTTCATCCTCGGTCGATCCCTCTCTTCCCTTGAAGACTGAAACCCAAGTGTTCGATCTTGTTTCATCCTCGATTGATCCCTCTCTTCCCTTGAAGAGTGAAACACAAGTAGTCAATCTGGTTTCATCCTCGTTCGATATTACTCTTCCCTCGAAGAGTGATACCCAAGCAATCGATCTATTTTTATCCTCGGTCGATCCCGCTCTCCCATTAGAGAGTGAATATAATACCGCTCAGGTTCTTCTTGTTAATACAGATTCTACCATGCAAGGGCACATTGCTCCTTCTATTACAGGACCTCCCCAAAGTAATGAGGCTAACCTTGGATTCAAGAGTTGACATGGTTTATCTTCCTTCCAATGAGGACCTCTTAGAAGCCATGATCGGGGCTTATCCCTTGACATGTATTCCTTCTGGAGCGTCGTCCTCTTGGAAGCCATGAAGTGGTACGAGCAGAGTTCCATTTCTGTGTCAAGCTCATTAAAAAATGAAACAGGTCATCACGAGCATAGTTTTCGTTCAATTTTAAGCTTATTATAAATAAAATAGATCCTCTCAAGCATAGTTTAATTTTAGTTTCATGCTTGTGTAAAAATGAAACCATTCCCAAACATAGTTTACCTTTGGTTTCAAGCTTGTGTAAAAATGAAACCATTCCCAAGCATAGTTTACCTTTGGTTTCAAGCTTGCGTAAAAATGAAACCAACTTCACGAGCAGAGTTATATTCCTATGTCAAGCTCATTAAAAAATGAAACATATGACCATGAGCATAGTTCTATTCCTGTGTCAAGCTCGTTAGAAAATTGAAATAGATGACCATGAGCATAGTTCTATTCATGTGTCAAGCTCGTTAAAAAATGAAACAAATCCCCTCCCCTTGAGTCGAGTTTTTCGCCAGATTTAATATCTGAACCTTCATTTCATTCACCTATGCTCTTTAATCCTCTTTTTTCTTCATCTGTTGGTGAAGGTATTCCTACTAGTAACCACGAGTTTGATTGGATGACAAAAAGAGTAGGTGAATGAAACGAAGCTTGGGGGGCATGTATCCAGCCTCTAGACATCATACTGGAGGTAAGCCATCAGCTTCTTATGTTGGGGGCAAACTTCCAACCTATGGATATCATGTTGGGAAGAAACCTTCCAATGGGAATTATATCAAGCATAGTTTATTTTCTTGTATAAGCTCGTTAAAAAGAAAAGAGGCACTCATCCATCAAGATGGGGAAATTAAGCGAATGGGAAGATGTATTTGATTCTATATTAATGGAATCTTAAAGTAACCTTTGAACATGGCACCTATATGCATTCTAGTCAAATAGTTGGGTAGTCAGCTTGTCTTCGATTCATACCAATTCCATGAGTCATTCTACTCCTTTGGGTATTCCAAAGAATGCTTCATTCATTTGTTGCATTATGTCTTGTTCTCTGCTATGTTGATTCAATGCTTCCAATTCACTTATCATGTCGTTAAATGTTCAAAGGAATTCGTTGGCTGAAATCAACCTTCGCAGTCATTAAACCTTCTATTGTGTCGGTTGTCCCTGTTTACCATTACACCTTTGTGTCAGTTCACACTCATTTGATCTACCATATTATATCACTTCCTATTTTAGTTTCATGTCGATGATGTGGGATACATTATGGCCCTCCTTCGACGAGTCTATTCCTGTAGACATCAGCTCATCATCCAGCAATTAGACTTAGAAACTAGTCGGTACCTTGGAGCCTACATGCCTCAATGGCAGGTTTCCTCACTTTCAATAGTAGGTTTGCATCATTGACCTCTGATCAAATTATTACGCAGATGTTCAACTCCAACTCATTTGTTCGCATTCGTCGAGATGTACTAGTGATACCTTGGGAATCATTGTCATCATTGGTGATTTCCCTCGCACTTGTTAACGGTTCACATCATTGATCGGTAATCAAGTGGTTTCTACCATGTTCGACTTCAACGCTTTGTAATCACATGGTTAGATTCGTATCATTTCGGGAACGGGTTGAAGGCCCTAAGTTGTTTTGATGTCTTATTATTACTCCCAGGTTGCGATGGATATTTTTTAGTAGGTTCCCACACAGATGTTATTGTGGAAACCTCATTGATGTACTGTCACACAGATCCACTCTTGTATTGGTCGCGGCTATGTTATTATCTCGTCATGGATCTACGCTTGTATTTTAGTAGCCATGATTGTGTTCAGTCATTTAGATATGGATCCACGTTGTCTTTTGGTGGCCATATCATCGATTAGTATCAACATGGATCTCCAATGTATTGGTCAACAGCCATGTTGTGAGTCGTTGGGATGATAAAATTATTGTACTACAAAAGATCCTTGGTTATTGTTGACATATTTCCAACCGATGGTTCTTTGCCTCTATTCTTTATACTTTATCCATCAAACTATTTCACCTATCATGTCACTCTAGCTTCATACTTTAGGGGGCATTCTGTTACACGAATTGTTTTTACTCATTATGATTATGAACCATGTACACTCTATCCTTTCCTAAATACCTGAAGTACTTGACCAAAATCCTTGGAAGATGAGTCATGAGGTTTTTTCCATGTGAAAACTCTGTTTAGAGAGGCCGACACACCTTTCTTTATAGCAGAGCGTGTCTTTCTTGATAGACGCACCTTACTCTACTACAGACCACGTCGTTGGCACATGTTGCTAGTGTCTGGGGTGCGTCGATGCCTGTATGGAGCGAAAAAAAAAGAGAATTTTCGAGAAGTCTCTCCAAGGAGACCCTCGTGGAGACTTATCCCTTCCATATAGGGTGGATCTTATTCGCCTCCTAGCTTAGTAGGATCCCACCTCATCCTTATCCCTAATCCTCTCCTCTCCTCCTCATCTCTTTTGGCTTATAAATGAAGCTCCTCTTTATGGGATAGGGGGGTTGAAATGAGGGTAGCCAAATGCTGAATAAATGAAATTGAGCTAGGAATCCATTCTTCCATGATTGGAAAATTGAGGCAAGGTTCCATTGGAAAGGATATTCAACACCAAGGCTTCATTGGTTGTAATTATTTCCTCTATTTTAATTAATACATCAATGTCTTCCTTTCCCATACATGATGTGTAATTTCATTTATAGTAGTTCTCCTTGGTCAATTGCTTAGATGTATCATGTTATCTTGTAGTCTTTTGTCTTTGTCCTTTTGATTATTTTGAAGGTAGTCTCTTCATCAACAAGTAGGACTGTGAAAGCTTCAAGCTACGAGGACGACCTTCGTAAATAAGGTATGGACTTGTCTCTTTGTATTCAAGTAATTTGATAGATCTAGGGAAAGGTTTTCATTCTTGTTTTGCTTTGTTCTAGATCCGAACCATTCGGACTAGGGAGATCGGTTGGTTTCCGCACCAACGGATTTATCCATTAACATCAATCATAATTCCTAACTAGCAAGATGAAATATGAGTGGAATATACCAAAGACCCCGAATCTTCTTCCATCATTAATAATTTGGGACATAATCCAAAAATTGAATGGAGAAATGGCGTTATATGGTACAAAGGGAGAATCTATCTAACTCCAACATCAAAATTTAAATTAAAAGTCTTAAGGTAATCACGTGACTCTCCAACTGCAGGACATTTAGGATTCTTAAAAACTTACTACAATGTACGACAATCTTTCTATTGGAAGGGAATGTACAAGGACATTCAAAAGTATGTCACCAAATGTGATACTTGTCAAATAAATAAGAGCGAAAATTTTAGGTCACCTGGATAACTTCTCCCTCTACACATTCCTAACAAAAAGTGGAAATAAATTTCAATGGATTTCATTGAAGTATTACCAGTGTCTGATGGAAAGGATAAAATCTTTGTCATGGTTGATATGTTAAATTTTGTACAATTCTAGCAATATAATTATTTGTAAATAATAAAACAGGATCACTAAAAGAATAACCAAGCACATAAACAATAGACACAAAGTTTTATCTTGGGAAACCCAACAGGGAGAAAACCCAGCAACCTTCGTATAGAGAAAATCAGCTTAGAGATCAAAGTACAAGAACAAGAGAGAGAAAGTTAAACTTCTCCAATAGTAGAAACTCCAAAAAGTCTTCTCCTAGCTGTTGCTACGAACTTATTCCTCTCTAGAGCGAACTTGCTTGTCTTGGATGGATGACAAAATCAGAGGTTTGACCTCTCTATTTATACACATCAAAAGGTGAATTTTTCCCTTACTGGGTCGACCTGACTTTCTCTAACTGGGCTGACCTGACTAGGGCATTTCTTCCCATTGTTTGGGGCAGACTGCCCACTGTTTTGGGGCAGTTTACCCACTAGGCTGACTTGCCTTGGGGAATACAAAAATTACATTTAACAAATGTTTTCTTTGGGTAATTCCAACCCAATGTTTACATTGATTCTTTCATGATATTTTACATGATTAATTTCATTAATAATTGATCCTAAAGGAGGTACAATAAAGATACAATAAAATACATTAAGAATAACTTTCGAAGTTACATTATTTCCAACACTCCCTCTTAACAAGGAAGGTATTCTTCGGGAACGGTCATCATCAACATCAATAGACACGATCATTTGAATCACAATTGTACATCACATCTATCTCAAACATCTCTATACACACGAAAGGTATTCAACACAATCTCAGTCCGTTGAGAAGGGTCATCATGCATATACTCCACTCAGTCCATCGTTGTATTAGCTCAACAACTCTTAGCAAGGGATATAATCATGGAACCAATCTCCTCACTCCCTCTCAGAGTGATCGAGAGAAAATACCTACACACATATCAGCTAACAAAGGCATCAAATATATCAGGGTATACATTTATGTCCTGCCCTACTCTAGTCATGAAATGAAAATAAATGAGATAATAACAAATCACATGACATAATTCATTCACTTGTATGGAGAGTATCAAGAACTAGTCTCCCCACCCCATCACAGGTTGTCTGGGAGAAAATGTGGTACTACCATCAGACCACTCACCCTTAGCCACCACACATGGCGTCCTACTCCCTCTACATCTGAACATCCTACTCCCCCTCTGGTGTTATTTTTAGGTAGGTTCATCAACCTGTCACATTGGGTGCCAATCTGAGCACTAGCTTTCACAGAGCAACGTTCCTTACTAAAATGTAAGTATCCATCCCGCTGACAACTCGGTACATCAAGGATCCTTTCAACTATTTGTATGAATCAACCAACAATGCCATCAGTGTAGTCAGGTCATCATGTTGGATTTGCTCAAGATCTCAACTATGTCCTTCCTTAACCTAGGAATATCTCATCAGGTTTCTACCATACCATCAATAGGCCAAGATCATCATCTCAAGGGTTACCTCCCTCTGTCTCAGTGAGGAATAGATCATCAATATATGGCATGTAATGTCCCCATTTTTGACCCTTAGGATATATTGGCTTTTATGTAAACATTGTGCATATGTGATGTATGATTCCTAGCGTGGAGCTCAAGGCCAAGGCCCCGCTAGTGAATGCTCAGATTTGAGAGGCAAGTATTTTACATTGTGTGATCCATGTGTTATTAAGCCATGAAAAATGTAAAAATGATGTAAATATCATGTCATAAAAATACCAAGGGGCTGGCTATGGATGAAACTAAATGAGGGGGCTATGTGTATCCAATAGGGAGAGGTGAGGGGGTTGTGGGATTGAACCATAGGCTGCCAAATGTCACCTTGGGAACCCACTTTTGATTGTCCTAGTTGTCATTTAATTCTTTGTAAGGATGACTGCAGAAAATTGTCCATGAGGTTGATGGAGTATGGGCAGCCCTAAAATCCATAAGGCAAGGTATGGGCTTGGTTTGCTTGACCCATAAGTTACTCCACCTCATGGGAGGACGTTTTCGCTCATCCCCATGCCATGGGAATCATTCAAGCATTAGTGGGGAGGGGAGACAGAGACCCAGCAGAGGAGAGAACAAGAAATCGCGATTTGGGGAGGAAGCCACAATTTGCAGTGCCTAGATCGCTCAAAAATTTGTGTGAGAAGGGGAAAACTGTTGGGGGATACATAGACTCGAACCTGGAAGGGGTGATTTGTGAGTGGGAGACGCCCATAAATTCTTACGGAAACCAGTTTTGGAAGCCTGAAATGGTAGCGGTGGGACAGAGCCTTTCGGTTGTAACCCTTAGGAGATCCAAGCCTGGATGACAGTGCAGAAGAGAGAGCAGAGGTTGGAACCACTTGATAAACCCGGTGAAGACTGTTTGATTGAGTTGGATATGTCTGTAGCTCTATGGTTGAGCTCAATGGCTTAGATTCCTCCTCCCTTGTCTCTTGGCATGCTTGATAACCCCAACTGTGTGTTGGCTTAGCTTGATTGTTGGTGTGAAACCAAGGCTGTGAGTAAACCTGGATAGTTCCTCATTAGTGGATACATAGCCCCACTCGCAGGTGGTCTCTGAGGGTTGAAATAATATAGGCTAGGAAAAGACCTATGGTTGGGTTGGAACATTGCAATCCATAGCTAGTTGCTTTGTGGTTTCAATTAAAGATAAGTGTTTCGTGTTGCCTATGATTATGTCAATTTTATATACATGAATCATTGTTTGTTTATGTTAGAATGCATGGATTGATCCAGCTGAATAATGGATCTGAATACATGTATTGTATGTTGTTATTATGCCTATAATGAAATGTTGGTAAATGCATTCTGAGTGTGTGTTAATAAGGTTTAATGGAGTTGTGTTTTGCCTCCATGTGTTTTATTTATATGTAAATATGTTCATTGATGAATAGGGATGAGTTTGGTTGAGGCCCTGGATGTGTAGAAGGTTCAATTAGTGCTTTAGGGAGGAAATAGACAAACCCCTATTGTGTTCATGCTTCCCCTGTGGATCAGCTCAAGGGAAGGGCCATGAGTGAGGAGCATAAGAGTCCTTACAGAGTGGTAAAGAGGCCATGATGAAGTTTGGGGCCACATTTTGGGTTGGAATAAGGACAGCATCAGATTCATCGGATGTGGCAGAGGATCATGCAAATGCATAGGGCTCATCAAGATCTTTCCAACGGAACCAAATTTTCCCAAAATGGACTTAGGATGAAGAAGATATCAGCCTGGGAAGTTGGCTGTAACATGGGTATTTAGCCTACTTCCAACCTTCCAAATCCATAGTGCGGATTGCGGATCGCAGAAGCCGGAGGCGTGAATTATCGCCGTGGTGCTTTGGAATTCTAACTTCCGACTCTCGCATTGTGGATTGCGGAGTTGGAATTCGGGAGCGTAAATATTCAAAGTTGGAGAATTGGTGTTCCGACTTTCCGACTCCCACATCACAAACTGCGGAGTGGGGAAGTCGGGAGCATAAATATTTGAAGTTGGAGAATTGGTGTTCCGAATTTTCGACTCCCACATCATGGACTGTGGGGTGCGGAAGTTGGAAGCGTAAATCTTCGAGGTTGGATATTTGGTGTTTTCACTTTCCGACTCTCGCAAGTCGGACTGCAAAGTGTGGAAGTCGAAGGGGTGTTTCGTCGACGCCGTGTATTTGGAGTTTCGACTTGCCAAGTCCCGCATCGTGGATTGCGGAAGTCGGAGAGGAGTTTCTTCGACGCCGTGTAATTGGCGCTCAAAATTTTCGAGTCCCGCATCGCGGATTGCGGAACTGTGGAATTCAGGGAGGAATTTCTTCGATGTTGTGTAATTAGTGATCCGTATTCCAAATTCTGACTTGCGGCTTACGGATTGTTGCTTGTGGAATTGCGGCTTACGGATTGTTGCTTGTGGAATTGCAGATTACGGACTGAGATTGTTGAGCTGTGTAAAAGTGCATAGTTTGGATTCTTTGAGAAAAAAAATTTATCAGGTTGTTCCCCCATCATTCTAAAGGGCACCGATGGGATCAAGGACGTGATAGATGGTATCAAATCCCAAGGTTGCAGCACTGGGGATGCTTGGGCCAAAGTATGAGTTACAGGCAGGTAACCAGAATTTGAATGAGGTGCAAGGGCATACAATGTGCCTTGAAGGACTCCAAATGGAGTTGGAATTGAACAAATTGCAATGTGATAAAGAGGAAAAATTCTCACCTTAAACTATTTATGTTTATAGCATAAGAATTGCATGCTAGGAAAGTAGCAAGTGTAAATGTCATGCATGTGTATATGTCTTGAATTGCTACTTGGTGGGAAAATCATAGCTAATGATCCCTTGTGTGCTTGATAGAGATTCCATGAATTGGATCAGCTATGATAGGGAATAGAAATTCCATGCTATGATGAGGAATTGGAGAGGGAGAATTCCTCAACTCTTTCTCTTGTTGTTATATTTACATTTTCTGAGTTTTATATATGATATTATGGCATAGGAATGTTGAAAATGCAAGAGATTAGGTAGTTGAAATGTGTATGCATTAGTAGGCATATCAAGAGATAATGCTTGCATAGTTGAAATGTGTGCTTGCATATGGTATTGCATATTGATAAAAGTTGTTAATGTGCACATTGCATTTCATTTTGAATGCACACGTAATAAGGATGCACATCCACTAAAGAGATTGCGAGAAAATCCTATGCTGCATGCCTGTGATTCTTTCAATGTTGCACAAAGATATGGAGAAAATATTTTTGAGATGCCTTTCTTACACTTTGCTTTGAGAAATGATGAAAGTGTTGTTTCTGGTGGTTCTTCATTTTACCAAGATGATATTCTGGATACCATGGTCAACATAATATATCCAAGTTTGTTGGAAACCACAACAAAAGGACCAAGAAAATAGAAGCATGACTGAAGATGTTGATAATTCTATTACATGTGACAAAAAACCTTGTGAAAAAAGGTTGGAGCACAAATCCATGATCAAGAGGATGGTGGAAGGATTGTGTAGCCCTTGGTAAGAGGCCAACTGATCAGGCAACATCAGATATGTTGATGGAAGCCATGCAGGTAAGGTTTTATTTATACTAATTGCATAAATGTTGAGAAAGGATGGATAAGAATCCCTTTAACCATGCTTTAATCATCATAAAATGGTATGCATGCAATAGTGAATGCATTTATGTGAATGCCATACCGCCATGGTATGGTGAGGTATGGGGTAGTAAGGGCAAGGAGCCCCATACCATGTAACTGTTTAAAATTTTGAATGCATCCATAAGAAATAAGAACATGCCATGTGTGAAACCATGAGGATGTTGGGTTGTGAAGCCTGCAGTGCTCAACAAGTATCCCATGAACTCCCTATTGGTGTTAATCTGGGGTGAAACCCCTTTTCCAACACACAGGGAGTGAGTGAGATCCCAATGTCGTGTTTAGATGAAGAAGGAAGGCACCCGACTAGTTAACCAAGTAATTGGGGAGATGGCTGGGTATTGTGTTGAAGCATTGACTAATATGCCCAAATTACCATGGAAGGACACATGTCTAGGCACAAAAATGTTAAAAGAAATGGCATATTGCATTGGGTGAATGTACATTAAGATATTATGTAAATGTTGTGAATGTGCATGCATATGTGTGGGTGCACATGTTGAAATGCATTGTGTGAATGCATGGTTGTGATATATATGTTTCATTGCAATTAGACAATAGATGAAATGGTAGAATTATTGAAAATTCTAAGATCCTTTCATGAGATGCTATGGGGAAATAATCGCATGAAGAAGGTAGTTGTGTTTGATGGGCTACCAGAGTGCTCTATTGGGAGGATAGAGTTGCATGAATGGATATGATTGTGTAATCACAAGTATTGGAAATTTTGTTTAATTGCATAGATAATGTGCCCATATCATGCAATCTTATTGTGATAATGATGCATATAAAGAAAATGTATTTCATTGCAGTTGAAATAATAACAACTGATAGTGTTTGAATTATTGAGTACTATAATTTTGAGATCACTTCAGTGACTATTGTAGCAATGAAATGATTAGGTGCATGGATACTCACCAAGTGTTTGGATGATTGAATTTCATATTGGAGATTTTGCTAATAATTGTTAGTGACTGTTTGGCTAATCCAGAATTGTGTCAAGAGGACATGTTGAAGGTGGATGTCTATGCTATGGGAGAAAGCCTAAACCATAATGGACAGAGTGATACCACTTACAAGAGCCAAACAATATGAGGATGCCCTCATGGTTAAATAAACCAAAATTATGTAGTGAACAGAATTGTAAATTCAAATTTGAGTTTGATTATTAATGTCATTGATTGGTTGATTGTTTTTTAATTGTGTCAGGGGGACACAATGCAGGAAGACCATGGGTCATGGCTTGCAAGATCTAAACATCATGAGAAAGAACTCATGTTTTGGATGAGATGGTGAAATTATTATGATGACATCTCATGTGGACTTCATGCTTGTGTGTAATGCGGATGAGATGGTGAAGTTATGCCAATAGGGCATGTGTTTTTATGAAATGAGAAAGGGACTGGGGTAACAATCCCGAGTGACTGTTACCTCAGATAAGGGAGCCCCATTCCTTGCGAAAGGAAGATAAAAATACATCTGCAAACCAATAAGTATTTTGTAACCCTAGTTGAGAATATGCATGTCTATACTATTAGAATTAATATACAGTGCATGTTTTTATTTTAGACTGCTTGAGTGTGATTAGGGCCTACATGACTCACATCAGAAAGGGGTGCACACCTTTCGGGTGATGTGTTGTGTTATGGTTGTCAACATTGACTACACCCTAAGGGAATGGACGCATTCTTGGTGTTTCAATATTAGAGAGTGATTTTTTATGAAATATGTTACAATTTTATATCATGCCATTTGGTGATGTAGACTAAGAAGCAAAGTGAGGTTGTAAAATTAGTCACAACAAATCTATTGAACAAGAATATCAATCACAAAGATGTAAAACAATTTGGAGTAAATACTATGCAAGAAAGATGCATCAGTGCTCTATAATCCAGAATAATGGAATTACAATACAATATTGTCACAATGAGTGAGAAATTCGAATTAGCCAAGGAGGTCATTCGAATATACTACATGGAATAGCTTGGCTCCAACAAGGAGTCCTCATCATCAATCAGTGGTGGTCATCAATGCATAAGTCACTGTCAAACAGGTGTCAAACTGAGTCTAACTGAGTGTAATGAGTGTAACTGATGGTAAGTGGCACTAATGTAGGGATGGAGGCTCAGTGGAGGGCGCATGAGGAGTTAACTGCACTCAGAATAGGTAGTCATGTCTCATTGGATGTCAATCGGAGTGATAGCTGCAGTGAGGAGTCAGTCTAGCCTCAAATCAAGGAAAGACTGGTGGCTAACTGAAGTAAACTAGACTGGTAGGTGAGAAAGGAATCCTTCTGCAGTGGAAGGTGAGAAGTGGGCGCATGACAGGATAAGAGGGCTAAATCTGAGTGGAAGTAGCTCCCGAGTGTTGGGAGACTAGGGACTGGGTGCTGGAGGTACCATACTTATGATTGGGCAGCATGCAGATACATGCATGCAAAGTACATAAGTGAATGATGAGATATCCTAACACCCCCCCTCAAGCTATACTATGATGTAAAAAATAAAATGTAGGGCCCTGGTTACTGAGATCAAAGGTCACCCCAATACAATAATCCAAAAAAATGTTGAAAATAAGCTAAGTGAGGAAAGAGGGAAAACCCAGTGGGAAGAAAGCCCCCCCTCAAGCTAAACATAAAAATGGATCTAATCTATCTCCACCATGATGGAACTCACCCCCAACAGTGAACGGAGGTAAGAGAACTTCTTCTCAGTGAAGCTCTTGGTGAAGATGTCTTCAATTTGCTCTTCGGTAGGGAAATATTACAGAATGATGGTGCGATCATGCACCAAATCTCGAATGTAGTGCATAGGAATCTCAATGTGTTTGGTCCTCTGTCGCTGAACTGGATCGGTGGAGATCTTAATAGCACTTTTATTGTCACAAAATAGGACAGTCGAAGTAGTGCTACCAAAATCAAACTTGGAAAGGATACGCTGCAACCAAACTGCCTGAATGCAGGCATTGACTGGCCCTCAATACTCTGCCTCTGTTGAAGAAAGTGCAATGGCTGCCTCCTTTTTGCTTGACTAGCAAATAGGCCCATGTCCAATCATGAAAACTTTTCCGGAAGTGGACTTCCGATCTATGCTATCACCTGCCCAATCTGAATCAGTAAAACCAATGAAATCTAGCTCAAAATCTGCAGCATAATGTATGCCAAAATGTTTCGTACCTTGCACATACTGCAAGATCCGCTTGGCTACCCGCCAATGAAGCTCATGGGGCTGCTGCATATACCTTGATACAAAACTCACGGCATAAGATGTATCAGTCCTTGAGTGTGTCAAGTAGAGTAGTGAACCAATCAACTGTCGATACATAGTGCAATCTGCAAGCGGTGTAGTATTTCCCTCTTCAAGACTGATTCCTGAGAGGAATGGAAACGGAGCAGCCTTACATTCTGCCATATTAAACTTTAATAGCAGGTCTTTAGTATACTTTTTCTGAGATAATGTGATCCCATCAAAGTTTTGAGTTATCTCCAAGCCCAAAAATTGCTTAAGCAAGCCCAAATCGCTCATATCAAAAGCTAGATTTAAAGCAGTTTTCAGTTTGTTAATTGTAAGGAGAGTGCTACCAATACTGAGAAGATCATCAACATATAAAACAAAAATCAACAAATTACCTTTAACTTGCTGTAGGTACACATTAGGACCATATTTGCATCTTTTGAAATTCCGAGAAAGAAGGAAGGAGTCCATCTTTGCGTACCAAGCTCTTGGGGCCTGTTTCAATCCATACAAAGATTTCTTCAATCTGCAAACTAATGATGGATCTGATATGTATCCTTTTGGTTGTTTCATATATACCTCTTCATCAAGGTCTCCATGTATAAAAGCACTCTTCACATCCATATGGTGCACTTCCTAGTGCTTGGATGCGGAAATGGCCAAAACTAGGCAGATGGAATCCATCTTTGCAACTGGTGCAAAAGTCTCAGTGTAGTCCACACCTTGGACTTGGGAGAAACCTTTTGCCACCAACCTAGCTTTGTATTTGCTGATAGAGCCATCAGTAGCAAACTTAGTGTGGTAGATCCACTTGCATTGAACTAATTTTCTTCCAGGTGGAAGAGAAACTAGCTCCCATGTATTGTTCTTTTGAAGAGAACTGTACTCTTCATCCATGGCGGTTTGCCATCGTGGATCTCGGTGAGCATGATAGTATGATTTGGGATCTGAACCAATCATCAAATAACATTTCTCAGATAATAATGGATCAGAATATGAAAGATCCATACCTGCTCTTTGAAATTCTGCTCTTGTTCTCCTTGGATCAGCAGGATTTCCAATGTTTGGAGCAGTAGATTGTAGAGTGTTTTGAGCCCACTTCGGTAACTGAGGAGGATCATTATGGTCTGATTCCAAACCTGATATGTCATGGCCATCAAAGTATGATATAATATTAGAGATATCAGATCCAATGCTTTCTTCATATTCACTTGAATCTTCTTCTTGTGGAGGGTGCAAATCGACAGTGTTTTCCTCAACTAGTTTTAGATCTGGCAACGGTTCTTCAAACTTCACACTTCGCTCTCTGAATACCTTTTTGGATCTGATATTCATGAGTTTATATGCTTTTGATTCTTCTCCATATCCTATTAGGATACATTCAATACTTTGTGGATCCAAAGTTTTCCTCTTATCAGAAGGATTTCTAGCCCATGCAGTGGAGCCAAAAACCCTCAAATTGGACACATCCGGTTTGCGACCAAAGAATGCTTCGAAAGGATTTTTACCTTTCACGGATGAATGTGGAACTCAGTTCTGAATGTATGCAGCAACATTAATGGCTTTAGCCCAAATATTTTCAGCCAAACATTTTGACTCAAGCATGCAAGTATCCATCTCTTTCAGTGACCGATTCTTCCTTTCCGCTACACCGTTCTGCTGGGGTGTGTAGGGAACTGTATGTTGGATCTGAATTTCACTTTCGGCACAAAGTTGAAGCAAATCGATCTTGATATATTCTCTGCCATTATCATATCTAATAGCTTTGATCTTGCTCTTAGTGGTGGTCTCAACAGAAGCCTTAAAATCCTTGAATTTTCCAAGCACTTCTGACTTGTTTTTGAGAAAAAATACCCAAGTAAAGCGGGAGAAGTCGTCGATGAATGTCAAAACATACCTTGAACCATTCATGGACATATTTGGCAGCGGACCACTGATATCAGAATGTATGAGGCCCAAAATAGTAGAATCTCTGCTAGCTTTTCCGCGGTCGAACTTGTGCTCAGGGTGCTTCCCAACAATGTAACCGGGGCAAATTCCCTTCGAGGAACGGAGTTGCGGAAGACCATCAACCATGGATTTATGTTGTAACAACAACAAATACTTGTAATTAAGGTGTCCAAACCTTTCATTCCAAATCCTACTAACCTCGTTGCCATGAGTGAGGAGAGCAATAGGCTTTTCAAGCGGCACAAAGTGAGAAAACTCATAGTATTTTGCAGTGTGGTTTTCCTTTCCGACTGCAATAAGTCTTCCACTTTTGATATCAGAAATTTCAACATTGTTAGGGCTGAATGTAAATTGCTTCAGTTCACCGGTGTGTGTCATTTGATACACAGAAAGTAGATTTGAAGCCAAGGAAGGCACATAGAGAACATTCTGGAAGCTTCCATGCTCTACATGGATGGTACCTTTGCCCTTCGAATAAATTTTTGAGTCATCTCCCAAATGGATGGGGATGGAGCTGTTTGGATCAAATGAAGAAAAAGATTCAATATTTGCAGCCATATGATTCGAGGCACCGGAATCTATCAGTAGAGTGGTGGGTTTCGAAACAGTTGCCATGAGTGCTTGACCTCTTTCATGATCATCATTTCTATCCTTCTTCCGTGCACCGTCGGGAAGACATATGTTATTCTTTTCCAAAAGGAGGGCCATTTGATCTATTGTTTTCTTCATGCATGAAATTTCAGGATGAAAGCCACGGTTGCAATATGAACACTTAGATTTTTCTTTACCCTCTTTACCCTTCTGCTTGTTCCTTGAACCGGATGGTGCATCTGATTGCTTGCTTTTCTCTCTTTGCTTGTTTGGTTCGAATTTGGTATTCTCTTTCTTTTGCTTTCCTTTTCCATTCGAATTCTTGGATCCTTGAACAAATAGGGCTGAATCTTTGGAGTTTATGGACCCCATTTGAATCAACTTGTCATGCTCTTTGGTAACGGATTCAATGAAGGCATTCAAGGTAGGCATCTTCCAATTCGGGGTAGTTAGCTGACCGGAATTGAAAGTAGAGACAAATACCGAGTAATATTTCCAAAGCTTTGTGAGAATGGAGAGGATCAATTGCTTATCCTCTTTCACAACACCATTGTTCTTCAACTGCAATGCCAAGTGCTTGAATCTTGTGAAAAACTCATTGATGGTCTCGAAATTCTCAAGACTAAGAGCAATCAATTCATTTTCTAATTGAAAGGCTCTAAGCTCATCCTGCTTGCCAAAACGTTTGTCAAGTTGCTCCCATATTGCTTTTGGAGACTTCAATCCGCTGAGATGGAAGTGAAGATCCTTGGAGATGGAGAGGCAAATAAGACCATAAGCTTCATCAAGCTTATTGAAGTATTTTGACTTTTCAATGAGAGTGTTTGGTTGCAATTCGAGTCCCATGGTGACTCTATCGAACCCTCTTGAGTGCAATATTATCTCCATGTCATCTTTCCAATCAAAATACTTGAAAGGAGTTAGCATAGGCTTTGAAGAAGTGGAATCCATCACTGAAAACGAGTGCAATTGATGAAGGAGAACCTACAAATCACAAGGTAGCGAATGCACTTGATGTAGAAGATTATCTTGCAAATCACAATCAAAACAAGAACAGTAAGGTCGAACAATCCACCCTTTTAGAGTTACATCACACCTGGGATTGGAGATCAAGAAAGCTTGAATGGATCCAATGTATCAAATCCAGGAATTATGTGGAAAACTCAAGCTTCTGGAGTGGATTGGAGTGTATTTTCTGCTTTGCATGCACATGAGCGAATGCACATGAGATAATTCATGCCAAAATTTCTGCAATTTTGAGCAAATTCACTCAAATCATCATGTAGAACACATGTAGAAGAGAGATCTTGTCCTTGCAATGGCTCTGATACCATGTAAAATTAGTCACATCAAATCTATTGAACAAGAATATCAATCACAAAGATGTAAAACAATTTGGAGTAAATAAGAGAGATGCATCAGTGCTCTATAATCCAGAATAATGGAATTACAAGACAATACTGTCACAATGAGTGAGCAATTTGAATTAGCCAAGGAGGTCATTCGAATATACTGCATGGCATAGCTTGGCTCCAACTAGGAGTCCTCATCATCAATCAGTGGTGGTCATCAATGCACAAGTCACTGTCAAACAGGTGTCAAACTGAGTCTAATTGAGTCTAACTGAGTGTAATAAGTGTAACTGATGGTAAGTGGCACTAATATAGGGATGGAGGCTCAGTGGAGGGCGCATGAGGAGTTAACTACACTCAAAATAGGTAGTCATGTCTCATCGGAGGTCAATCGGAGCGATAACTGCAGTGAGGAGTCAGTCTAGCCTCAAATCAAGGAAAGACTAATGGCTAACTGAAGTAAACTAGACTGGTAGGTGAGAAAGGCACCCTTCTACAGTGGAAGGTGAGAAGTGGGCGCATGACAGGCTAGGAGGGCTAAATCTGAGTGGAAAGTAGCTCCCAAGTGTTGGGAGACCAGGGACTGGGTGCTGGAGGTACCATACTGATGAATGGGCGGCATGTAGATGCATGCAATGCATGCATGCAAAGTACATAAGTGAATGATGAGATATCCTAACAGAGGTAGGTGCTGGGACTGCTTGGAACCCATTGAGATTCATATGGCTCCATAGTAGAGTCCATGACTTGGAAATGGTTATGGTGCAGTTTCCTTCCATTGGCCTGTTGACCTAGATGGAAGTGTTGGCTTGGAAATGGAGAGGGAAAACCAGGTATGGGACTGGTTTGGCACCATAAAGGCTTGATAAACCCAGTTGGCATATTGGATTATCATATTGGTTAATGGGATGCCTGATAAACCCAGTTGGTGTACTGGCTTGGCATTTCCTATTTGAATGTTGTAAGAGCAACCTGTGCGCTGGCCAAACATTTGTTATTGTATCCACAGGTGATCCAAGGCTTCTAAAGCAAACAAGGAGCCTATGGAATAATGTGAAGACGTCCAATACATATAAGTATTTGGTTATCTTGCAGCTTCTTGCTTATTTAATATGAATATACGTGTGTATATGATTTTTAAGCTCTTGTTTAGAGATAAATTCTATGAAAATGAACTTGACATGTGAATTGACTCAATGTGTGAGTGTAGGTATTGATGAAAGCAAGAACCTTGAAGGCATCCTAAGGATGCATGTGGGCATGTGACTGTCCTAGAGAGCTCAATATGAGTATCAATGGAAAATGGTGCTAGTGGACTTGTGTGGGTCCTAGCAGCCAAGGGTCCTGTAGGAAACCATGGGGAGGGGTTCCCTGGATGAGAAGCCTTAGATAGACCTTAGACACCAAGTGTCATCGCCAAAACTAGGAAAAGGCGAGTTAAGCATTCACATCTGAAGTGAAAGAGACCAAGGAGCATGGAACCACAATTGTGGTGGGACTCCGGATTGGAACAAGATTAACAGGGGGAACTCTTACTCTTCTGTTTCCTTTTTTATTGATGCATTTTAGAGACAGAAAATTGTTGAATGCATGTTATGGATGAAAGTTGATTATGTTTATCTTGCTTGAAATACATTGTGAATGCTGAATTAGTTAATTTCATGTGAAAGGATGAACATGAATGAGTTCATTGTATGTTGGGAAAGCATGAAATGTGTGGAATTCTCATGGATAAAGAATGAACTTTCCATGTCAATTGGGAAAGTAATTGGTTGAACTTAATGCTTATGTTATGCTTGGCCTAACAAGATTTGCAATGATAAATTTCACAGGTGAAAAGTAACTCAATTGGTTGCAGCTATTACAAGACAAGTGTTGCTAGAAAGCAAAGTGTGGACAGCTGTGCACATTGACCATGACAATAGACCAAAAGCCACTGGATTTGGCTGGAAATCTTCTTCAAACAATTGCCAAGACCCAAGAAAATATTGGGGAAATGCTCAAGCTACAAAAGCAACAGAATGAGATGAACAACAAGGTTTTGCAGGACTCTATTTGTCTGCAAAATGAGGTAAAAGGCATTTTGGAAGCTATCAACAATGGAAAGGACAACAAGAAGAATTGTAGCCATAAAGTTTCCAGACTTGTAGATCAACTGGAAGGTAAAGAAAAGGAAGGGATCGTGGTAGAGATGGAAGGTCAAAGCTAGCAAGAGCAGCCTGTAGAAACCCAAGGACTTGGCCCTGGAAGCTCAAAGTAAAAGATGAAATGCAAGACATAACTGCCACATTTTGTGAATTTTGGACATGTGTAAATTGTGTATGTATTCCTAAGTATTGGAACACCGAGGATGGTGTTATTCTAAGGGGGAGGGAAATGTAATGTCCCCATTTTGACCCTTAGGATATATTGGCTTTTATGTAAACATTGTGCAATGTGATGTATGATTCCTAGCGTGGAGCTCAAGGCCACGGCCTTGCTAGTGAATGCTCAGCTTTGAGAGGCAAGTATTTGACATTGTGTGATCCATGTGCTATTAATCCATGGAAATTGTAAAAATGATGTAAATATCATGTAATAAAAATACCAAGGGGTTGGCTATGGATGCAACTAAATGAGGGGGCTAGGTGTATCCACTAGGGAGAGGTGAGGGGGTTGTGGGATTGAACCATAGATTGTCAAATGTCACCTTGGGAACCCACCTTTGAATTTCCTAGCTATCATTTAATTATGTGTAAGGATGACTGCAGAATACTATCCATGAGGTTGATGGAGTATGGGCAGCCTTGAAATCCATAAGGAAGGGTATGGGCTTGGTTTGCTTGACCCATAAGTCACTCCACCTCATGGGAGGACGTTTTCGATCATCCTCATGCCATGGGAATAATTCAATCTTTAGTGGGGAGGGGAGATGCAGACCCAACATAGGAGAGAACCAGAAATCATGACTTGGGCAGGAAGCCACGATTTGCAATTCCTAGATCACTCAGAAATTCACGTGAGAAGGGAAAACCGTTGGGGGAACCATAGACCCGAATCTGAAGGGGGTGATTTGTGAGTGTGAGACACCCATAAATTATTAGGGAAACCAGTTTTGGAAGCCCGAAAGGGCAGCAGTGGGACAGAGCCTTTCGGCCGTAACCTTGAGGAGATCCAAGCGTGGATGACAGTGCAGAAGAGAGAGCAGAGGTTGGAACCGCTTGATAAACCTGGTGAATATTGTTTGATTGAGTTGGAGATCTCTGTAGCTATGTGGTTGAGCTCAATGGATTAGCTTCCTCCTCTCTTGTCTCTTGGCATGCTTGATAACCCCAACTGTGTGTTGGCTTAGCTTGATTGTTGGTGTGAAACCAAGGCCGTGAGTAAACCTGGGTAGTTCTTCCTTAGTGGATACATAGCCCCAGCTCGGGGGTGGTATCTGAGTGCTGAAAAAATACAGGATGGGAAGAGACCTATGGTTGGGTTGGAACGTTGCAGTCCATATCCAATTGCTTGGTGGTTTCAATTAAAGATAAGTGTTTCTATTTGCCTCTAATTATGTCAATTTTATATACATGAATGATTGTTTGTTTATGTTAGAATGCATGGATCAATCCAGCTGAATAATGGATCTGAATACATGTATTGTATGTTTTTACTATGCCTATAATGAAATGTTGGTAAATGCATTCTGAGTGTGTGTTAATAAGGTTTAATGTAGTTGTGTTTTGCCTCCATGTGTTTTATTTATATGTAAATCTATTCATTGATGAATAGGTATGAGTTTGGTTGAGGCCTTGGATGTGCAGAAGGTTCAGTTAGGGATTTGGGGAGCAAATAGACACCCCCCTGTGGTGTTCATGCTTCCCCCTGTGGACCAGATGAAGGGAAGGGACATGAGTGAGGAGCATAAGAGTCCTTACATAGTGGTAAAGAGGCCTTGATGAAGTTTGGAGCCACATTTTGGGTAGGAATAAGGATAGGATCAAATTCATCGGATGTGGCATAGGATCATGCAGTTGCATAAGGTTCGTCGATATCTTTCCAACGGTACCAAATTTGCCCAAAATGGACTTAGGATGAAGAATAAATCAGCCTGAGAATTTGGCTGTAACAAGGGTATTTGGCCTACTACCGACCTTCCGAACCCACAGTGCGGATTGTGGATCGCGGAAGCCAGAGGCGTGAATTTTCGGCATGGTGATTTGGAATTCTGACTTCTGACTCCCGCATCGCATACTGCGGACTGCAGAATTCAAGAGCGTACATATTCGAAGTTGGATAATTGGTGTTCCGACTTTCCTACTCCCGCATTGCGGAGTGCGGAGTGCGGATGTTAGGAGCGTAAATCTTCGAAGTTGGAGAATTGGTGTTCCGACTTTCTGACTCCCGCATGGCGGACTGCAGAGTGCGGAAGTCGAAAGCGTAAATATTCGAGGTTTTATATCTGGTGTTCCGACTTTTCGACTCCCGCAAGCCGGACTGCGTAGTGAGGAAGTCGGAGGGGTGTTTTGTCGACATCGTGTATTTGGCGTTCCGAATTTCTATGTCCCACATTGCGGATTGCGGAACTATGGAAGTCAGAGAGGAGTTTCTTCGACACCGTGTAATTGGCACTCCGACTTTCTGAGTTCCTCATCGCGGATTGCGAAACTGCGGAAGTCGGAGAAGAGTTTCTTCGACGATGTGTAATTAGTGATCTGTCTTCTGACTTCCGAATTGCAGCTTGCGGATTGTTGCTTGTGGAATTTTGGATTGCGGACTGAGATTGTTGAGCTGTGTAAAAGTGCATAGTTTGGATTCTTTAAGAAAAAAAATTATCAGGTTGTTCCCCCGTCACTCTAAATGGCATCGAGGGGATCGGGGATGTGACATGACATCACGAACAAGAGATCATCGTCAGAAATATGTTCTAGATCCCGAGGCATGCCTTCTCAGAAATTAACTAAGTAACTCTCATCCTTCAGGACATGACTCTCACTGGAAACCAATTGCTTTCTATAATCATTGAAGAACCGACTATCTGCAATAGAGAGAGACCGACATCCGTTGGAGCCTTCTGCTCCCAAACACCAATCTCTATATGATATCCTCTAGGCCTATGGGTCATGTATCAAATATAGTTGGATGTGTTAGGTCCTTATCTGTTTGCTGATGTATGGTCATGACTTCCATCTAACTGCTTTGTCTAGGAGTCATCCTTTAAGGATGAGTGTCATGCTCCTAGAAGCTTCTTGCTTTTGAATAATCTAAACATCGACGGGATTCATGTGTCCACCACTTGTTCAACAGAACAAGTCTCATCATCATTCTCTTGTAGGCCATATCATATGGTCGTTTCCCTACAAGTCAAATCCCGTCAGATGGTTAGCAACATTGCATAATAAAATTTAACCAATTTATATTTTAATGCAATGGCAATAGTTTACACATGTATGTAGTCATATTAGCTAATGCTTCAACACAACAATCATAAGCATGTATCCCAAACACATATGGTAACTATCTAGATGTCTGATATCTCCATTAGAACATGCCATCAAAAGTGTGCACTACTCTAAGCATGTAAGAAGGAGATATCATCTAAACTAGCTCCAACAAGTGTTCATGGAATGTTGTGCAGCTCATAACAAGTACAACAAGTGCCTACGATACATCAATAAGTGAACTATATCAAATGCTCAACAAACTTCCTAATAGATATGCATACAATTTGTTCTGAAAACATATAAGACAAAACAGATCTATGTGAGCAATAAATTCAAATACTTATCTTTTATTGTCTTTGTGGGTGGGCTCCTGCTGCCTCCTTGTGGGAACCATGAGAGACCTATGTTCTTCATTTTCTTGCTGGGAGATCGTCTCAGTCTAGATCTTCATATCATCACCTCAACATGGGGATCACTAGAAGAAGAACTCTGTATGATCATCATTCCTTGACTTCTTGTGAGGAGTGTCTTCACCAACATCAGCAGTTGAGGCTTCATGCTTCCTTTTGTTTGAACTTTGACAATATCTGGCATAGTGGCCATACTTATTGCATTTGAAGCATTGAATATGAGAAAGATATTTCTTCTTCTTTTGATCTAGTCTAGGGATTGATCTTTCACTTCTGTTATTTCTGCCATGGAATTTCTTTCCCTTACCTTTTCCTTTCTTGGTATGAGTTGTAAGGGCTTGAGTCTCTTCATGTTGAGTACCATGAAATCTGCTTCTGGTCGCAAGTCTTGTCTCTTCTTGAGTGCAATCTGCCCATAATCTATCAAAATTGGGTAACTTTGTTCTTCCACCGAGACTCTGAATGAATGATTCCTAAGGAGAAGGGAGACCATTAAGGGTTGTTATAACAACTTCTCTGTCATCAAGAGATTCTCCACTGGTGCTTACTTGATCTCTTAGCTTAGAGAGCCTCATGAAGTAGGAAGCAACTGGTTCTGACCTTGACATCTTGAGATTTGATAGTTGATTTCTCAATGCAAGAGTACAGTTGATACTACCATTTTCAAATAACTTGTTCAATACTTTAAACATCTTCCTGGTTGTCTTCTTCAGAGAAATTTGAGGAACCAAGTGGTCTCTCATTGAATCTACCAAGATCCTTCTTGCCCTAGCATCATTCTTTTCCCACTCGTTCTTTCCTATTTATTCTACTAGTTATGGAACCTTCTCATTTACAAAATTTAATAGGTCATTTTCTTCAAGAATTAGAAGAACTCTAGAATTCCAAGAGCTGAAATTGGAAGCCCCATCCAACCTATCCTCAACCTTCATCCCGATCATCTTGACTACAACTGGATCATAAAACCCTAGCAGGAGCTAAGTCAATTTTGAAGTTGGGATTCTTGGAAAACTGATTTTATAGGGATATGCACCCTATCAAGGCGAGTTGAATACCCCTTCTTTTCTCTTAGATCTATGGACATAACAACTCAAAACTGGAAACCCTAGTTTCTTGATTCCGTCAAAGAATAGGTCGAAAATGAAAATTTTTGAATATGAAATTTGCTTCCACAAATAGTTGCGCCCTACCAAGGCGAGTCGAGGAGAGGTAAAATCGAACCAAATATGTGGATAGAAGGGTTAAAAATTGGAAACCCTAATTTATGTAGAAACTACAGCAACTGCAGAATTAGGTCAAAATTTGAAATTCTCAGAACTGAAATTTTCTTCCACCAAAAGATGCTCCTTCCTAAGGGCGAAATTCCAATGCTCTTTTCAATCCAAACTGAGGTGGGATGGCTCAGAAATATGAATCCCTAGTTTCCAACAATGGCTTCTTTTAGCACTGCTCTGATACCATGTTAGATTTTGTACAATTCTAGCAATAAAATTATTTACAGATAATAAAATAGGATCGCTAAAAGAATAACCAAGCATAGAAACAATAGACATAAAGTTTTATCCTGGGAAACCCAACAGGGAGAAAACCCAGCAACCTTCGTATAGAGATAATCAGTTCAAAGATCATAGCACAAGAACAAGAGAGAGAAAGTTAAACTTCTCCAAGAGTAGAAACTCCAAAAAGTCTTCTCCTAGCTGCTGCTACGAACTTCTTCCTCTCTAGAGCGAACTTTCTTTTCTCGGATGGATGACAAAATGAGAGGTTCGACCTCTCTATTTATACACATGTCAAAAGGTGACTTTTTCCCTTAGTAGGATGACCTAACATTCTCTAACTGGGTCGACATAACTGGGGCAGTTCTTCCCATTGTTTGGGGCAGGCTGCCCATTGTTTTGGGGCAATTTACCCATTGGGCCAACTTGTCTTTAGGAATACAAAAATTACATTTAATAAATGTTTTCTTTGAGTAATTCCAACCCAATGTTTACATTGATTACTTCATGATCAATTACATTAATAATTGCTCCCGAAGGAGGTACAATAAAGATACAATAAAATACAATAAGAATAATTTATGAAGTTACATTATTTCCAACATGATAGATTGACTAAGTATACTCATTGTATGGGTGTAAGGAAAACATGTTCAGTTAAACAAATAGTTGAGATATATTGCAAGAATATTTATAAATTTCATGGATTTTCAAAGGTCATTGTTAGTGACAAGGATGCAAAATACAAGGGGAACTTTTGGAAATAATTCTGCAAACAAATGGGGATATCTCTTAATATGAGTTTGACATATCACCCACAAACAAATGGACAAATAGAAATAATAAATAAATGTTTGGAAACTTACCTTCATTGTTTTGTAAAAGTTAAGCGTAACAAATGGTCCCAATCGCTACATCTAGTGGAATGGTGGTACAATTCTAATTATCACACTTCAGATAAAATCACTCCCTTTCAAGCCTTATATGGACATGAACCACCAAAATGGAAGGAGTTTCCATTGTTTAGCTCTAAGGTGCCAGTAGTAAAAAGTCAATTAGGGGAAGATAAAAAGACCATTCAGTTGTTAAAAGAGAATCTAACAAATGCTCGTAATCGAATGAAACAACAAGTATATCAACATAGATTCAAAAGAGAGTTTGAAGAAGGTGATTGGGTGTTTCTAAGACTTTTGAGCCCTACAAATAGTTGTCCCTCAAGAAACAAGGCAATAACAAGTTGGATCCTAGATTTTATGGACCATATCGAATTAACAAAAAAATCAGCCAAGTAGCCTATGAGACTGAGTTACCGAACAATAGCCACATCCATAATGTGTTCCATTTATCAAGCCTCAAAAGGGTGTTGGGAAAACATCAAACAACACCAGTTGAAATTCCTATGTTGGATGACGAAGGAGGAATTATCCAATAACCTTAGGGTATACTCTCCATTAAAGAAAGAAAAATATGCTCCATAACTATTAAAGAGTATCTTATTAAATGGAAGAACCTGCCAGAAAAGGACTCATCTTGGGAAACATATAACTTTCGTCAACAACACACAGTGTTGCCCTTTCGTTTAGGACAAAGCAATTCTTTAAGGGGCGGGCAATGTTAGGTATATAAAAATAAATAGTCTAAGTTAATACACAATGATAATACTAAGAGGGGGATCATAAATAAATAAATAGATAAATAATATTAATAAAAAATACATAATATTGATAATAGTAAATAAATAAGTAAATACATAAAAGACTATTATTATTAAACTAAAAGACATGCCTTTTCAAGTGAAAAGACATGAATAGACCTATTTAAGGGTCCGACTTGTACTTGTATTCCTCATTCATTTTATTCAACAATTCTTATTTCAAACATTGATATATTTTTTTATCAAACAAAGCTTATATGCTTCTTCTACATGAACAAGGACTCCCAAACTTCTAATCTCCCCCCTACTAGACTCATCTCTTGAATCAAAGAAGCATCCATATTTCATGAGATTGGGTTCTTTCATGTCCTCCAAGGTCTAAATGGGGAAGTAGAACTCGAAGCCAATGTTGTGGGAAAAATGCATCTATAGTTCAGGGGAGAAACTACCAACTTACGGTGATAAAGATAGACTTACAAGCATTCTGCAAGCATAACAAATAAATGAAGAGATTAGGGTTTAGAGATGTAGGCACCTTATTCAGAAGGTTGATCCCAGCTTTGCCTCCCTCGCTCTTCAATGCTTATCCAGTGTTGCAATGCCCAGACCTGCAAAACAACTTGATACCTTTCTCAAACACATTTGAATACATATATAAGATTGATATTCATAATAGAAGAAGACATCAGATTGTAAACAAACTGTAATAAAATCTAATACACATTAATAGGTCATATTTGGAAAGAGAAGAACGTCTGATCTTTATTGATGAACGAAAGCAAGTACATAAAGTTATACCTTCCTTCAAGCTTGGCACTTCACGAAACCTAGATTCAAGGTCTCCTGCTTCTGTTCTCCAAGAATCCTAGCCTCTAAGCAACTGTACTAGGGTTTATCAGAAACTAAGCACAAGAGAGGGGGATGAGGGTCTCCATTCCTCCAGCATAACAATGTTGTAGACTTTGTCCTCTCACATGGCCTTTCTACCCTCCTTATATAGTCAGTGAGGAAGAGGAAAAGAAGTTATAACCGCTCAAGAGGTTTCCCAACCAACTTAACTTACTCGAATTTCGAGATTTTGACCAAAACAGGGGTGTACTCTACTCTACAGTAGACAAAGTAGCGTACATATGGAGTTGAGCGCTACTATTTCACAATGGAGTAGCACTCAAAAGGTTTGAGCGGTACTATTGTACACTAGAGTAGGGTACACACGCTACTATCATGCTTGTGTACCAGCGCTCATGTTAAAAAATGGCCAAAAACAGGCTTTTCTGCTCATTTTCAGGAGATGGTTTGGTCTGGAAAAATGTTCCTAAGGGTCATATACATCAAATGGGTCAAGAATGAGGTAATTTCAACCATTTTTAGTGTCCCAAATGACTCCTCCATCCACAAATGTCCTGTTGTGTGACTGAACTTGATCTTAAGAAGTGTCGTCATGCGACCAAGGGAAGCAAGTGTCGTCACGGACGGAGAGGTGTCATTTCAAGCTATAACAGCCAACCTAGTCTCTCAATCGGATGAAGGAACCTACGAAAAAAATGGTGTCACTCTTCACATCCTAATTGCTTAAATAGATAGTAATCCTAAGCATTGCAAAGCCATGCTAAAAAGATAGGGATCTTATCCTAACCCCACAATAGTTATTATGATGATATTTTTTAAGCTCTCTGTTAATCTCAATGGCAACATTAAGTATACTAGAATCTCCATTAACCTCATCACATGCAAAGGTACACATCACAATAGTTGTTTCATGGGGAATGGCAATGTAGACAATGCATTAAAAGGCATGGGAGGGCATGGGAAGGCTTCACACATGCCATCCCTCCCATTGTCATTTCAATTTGAATGTGCATAATTATTTTACATTGGAGAAGGTGGGATAATGGTTGGTGTAGTTCGAAGAGGCCTAGAAGTAGCACGCATGGCTGGAACCAACTCCAAACTTGTTAAGGTATGTGGAATTGGCCTTCAATTTTTTCAATGGTTGCGTTAGTTGTATGAATTGGTTGGTATTTTGGGGGTTAGGGATTTTCCTTGGTGCATTGGATGGACTTATCATGGCACTTGGTGGTGTTTGAGATGGGGATGCTTGTCTAGTTTTATCGGGAATTTTGTAACCAATGGGATGGTGTTTGTTGCATATTACTCTGTTAATTGTGTATTCTAGTATTATGTTGTGTCTGCGGTTAGTGAACCTTACGTAAGGAATACCATTGTGTTTTCATTCTTTCAGGAAGTGGAATTGTGATCCTATGAGTGCTCTAGTATCAGTCTTGAACGATCGATGGTAGCACGTGTATTGTCTTCTCATGGGAATTCTAGTTATAATCAATTTCCCTTCTACTTGTGTGGTTATAACACAACAATCACTTTCTCCAAGCTTCCTATTTATACCATATTTGAACATCACAAATAGAAGTATGTTAATTTGGGTGCATAAAACGTCTACTTGATGCGCTTTGGGTATAATCATTTGCATTTTTGTTCTTGTGGTTTCACAACATTCAGTTGTGAAGTCGAGGCTTTATATCTCGAGTTGAATTCAAGGGTCCTTTTGGTTAATTTCTCCCAAACCTACAGTGGGGATATCTCACTAATTCTTATGTTATTGTTGGGGTACCCTTCTGGAATCTCCATGGACCGTCTAGGTTTCCACAATAATGTTAGCATGCAAATTGGAAAATTCTAAAAATGATGAGAAGGGATGAAGAATTTATCAATGAAAAAAGGGCAACCTTAATCTCCCTCTCCAACACTATGAATAGTAATGGAAATTTATCCTTTTGAGCTAAAAGAAGTCATCATGCAACAACGAGGTCAAATTCAAGCACTTGAGGCTGAGTGTTCCACCCTCAAAGCCATTATGAACTCCATTATGAGATGCAATTACTTAGTTGCTTCCAATGATGAGAAGGGATGAAGAATTTATCAATGAAAAAAGGGCAACCTTAATCTAAAAATGATGAGAAGGGATGAAGAATTTATCAATGAAAAAAGGGCAACCTTAATCTCCCTCTCCAACACTATGAATAGTAATGGAAATTTATCCTTTTGAGCTAAAAGAAGTCATCATGCAACGACGAGGTCAAATTCAAGCACTTGAGGCTGAGTGTTCCACCCTCAAAGCCATTATGAACTCCATTATGAGAGGCAATTACTTAGTTGCTTCCAATCATAGGAACTTTCCAGGATCTACTTCAACAATTATAAAAAAATGATGAAACAGTCTTGAAAATCATGGAGGATAATGAAATTGAGGAACCATTGCCACAACAAGCTAATGAATACCTAAGAGAAGCCTACATTCAACATTCTTTTCATTAATCTAATTTCATCTTATGTAAAAATATTTTGTTTTAGGCATATGTTGTTAGACATATACTTGTAATAGTCTCTTGGCTCTCCTTAAAAGAGACATCATGACAACAAAGGTTTATTTTTGTGATTTTGGAGATTTGGTAAACATAACCATACCAATTTGCATTTCTGTATTACTTAGTTGTATAGTTTGGCTACAATATCTTTAATACAATATCACAACTGTTTATGTTAAAAAAATACATCCTATAAAGTTTTAGCCAAAGCCTTGGCTTTGGGTATCAAGAACATACTCCCTAAGATTGTTTGCCTTGAATAAACCAAATTCATTCAATTGAGATATTTTATAGACAATGTTGTCATGGCATGGGAAGGCATGGAGTGGGCCAAGTCAACTAGCTTTAACACCCTATTTACAAAAAATGATTTTGAAAAGGCCTATTATAGGGTGGAGCGGATCTTCATTGTGGTAATGCTTCAAGCTCTATGGTTTGGTCCATCCTTTATCAACAATATCAAAACCCTATTTATGGATTCCTTGGCATCTCTTTCTATCAAAAGATGTTCTTCCAAGGAGGTTAAGATGTTTTGAGTCCATATAGGGGTTCCCTTATCCCTAACCCTCCATATGTTGGCAGTTTAAGCCCATGGCTATCTAATTTACACCAAGGTGAGTTTAGGCTTAATTTAAGGGATTCCTCTCCCATAAATAGACAATGGGAAATTGGTTAATGGTAACTTTGCTAATAGCTCCTTCTTGGTAATCTTAGAGGATCAGACACAATGAGCTTAGATCATGGAATGTTTAGACATTATGGGATTAAACTATGAAATGTTGTTCTAGTTGGCCTCCCAACATTTGTTGTGGATTCAACTAGGCCAAGTCTTCAAATTGTTAGGTATACCATTTACCTTTCAAGCATCTCCTATGGACCTCTAAAAGGTGGTTATGCAATGGGTAGAGACTAAGATAGAAATATGCCTCATTAAGTCCTTAAGTATGGCATACAAGCTCTAAATATACACAAAAATCCTAGGAATGACTCATGTATATTATTCCTTTTGTTGGCTTCCCTATATAGTTGCATATTCACATTTAGAAAAAGGACCTCGTAATTTTGTCGGGGCAAAAATTGACAAAGTGAAATGGTTTAATAGAGTCGATTGGGAGCTCATTTACGCTACACAACATTTTGGTGCCTTGGGTATTATTCAAAAAAGGATTAAAGCAAATGATATTTGTACCAAGTGAGTGGTTCGAGTTGTGGAGATTAAGGTGTTCATAAAGGTCCTTCCAAGGCATCAAGTTTTATAAGGTTTGTCAGTTACAAAGTGTGCATGGTACAAGATTTTTCTGCAAACCCCTTTGCTCACCACTTCTCATGTTAAGATCTATGCTACTATTGTTATATGATCATTTAGAGGGTCCACCCACTCTTTTCCTTCAAATTTCTTCATAGAATCCTTTGATTCCCCAAATATTGTTATTTCTTAACCCACATCTTCTTTTTCTTCGAGAAAGTCCCCTTAGGGTTTCTACAACCTTCCCAAGAAAGACCAATTTTATGATAGGCTCCACATTTGAATGGAATTTTCCAAAATTCTAGCTTTCGTGTAAAGGTCTAGGATCCCCATACTATTTTAATGTCTATTGGTAATCCCTCTCTCAAGTCAAACTCCACCAAAATGATCACTATTCTCATGTCTCCCCTTTCCAATAAATTATCCTAAAATGCAATAAAATGGCCCAATGGAATCCATATGCCTTCCAATGTTTTTATGTTTTGGATCTCTATAGGAAGATTTGATAGTAGCACCAAAATATGTTGTATATAGTTGAGTTCCTTCCTCAAGTCAAATAGAAGTTTCCATCTTTTTAAGAATAAGCAAGAAGGATCCCATGACCAATTTTTCCATAGGATTGTCTCTCCATCATTCCCCTTTTTAACTAGAAAAATTATCCAACCATGGACTAGAATATGAAAAAAGCCAGAATATAGCCAAGCACTAGCCTCCATACCTCATTCATCCATAGCTTCAAAGTTTCTATTTTGACAAATTTTCCCATGAAGCATCTATCTGAGGCCCTTTCCATTAACCCTTCCACCTCCAATAAGCTTATATCCAAGCCAACCACCATCTTCACCTTCTCAACCTTCACTTTAATACACTTCCTTGGCCTTTTTTGGACCTGTTCCTTGATACTCCTTATCTCCCTATGTATTTTTACCTCCAATACTCTCCTTCTTATATTATAACTCCTTCATGCCTTGGCTTGATACTTGAACCCCGTGACAACCTACATTGGGACTTGAGCTTTCCAGATTGACCTTTGAATATACCTTTGAATCGGAAGCACCGTTTGTAGAACTTGACTTAGCAATATAGTCACTATGAGATGCCTCCTTACCAAAATCAAACCATAGATCATATTTCACCTCTAAAAGGGACATGCCATAACTGTCCTCCTCTTCCAATGTCCCTTTAATTGAGATCCTTAAAGGATCTATCCTTCCATGACCTGAAACTCCTAATGCATGGCTTCCACCTAGTAATCCCTTGTTTGGAGCTAGGATCACATCTACTAGAGCTGTTGATTCCTTTGATGCTTTATTTCTCTGCTAGATCTCAACATTCTTTTGATGTGACCTAAAGGTAGAGGTAGGGCTTACGTCATCATCTTCCTCGTAGTCCAACAGTTCCAAACTCTTTTTCCATCAAGCTAGTATTAGTAACACCCATTCTATGACTTCTAAACTTTAGCCAAAAACCCACATACCTATATTAACCCTAAACTTTCTATTCATCACCACCATGGTATAATACAATTTATATATTACTATAGAGCAAAATTCATTCCATGAAAATATCAGGGTTGGAAGGTGCGGGGGGGGGGGGGTGGGGGGGGGGGTCCTCCTAGACCCCGAAGGAAACAAAAAGATTGATTACGCTTGGGGTCTAGGCAAACAAACGAATAATGAGGCGGAGTGGCTTGCCTTGATTCAAGGCCGAACTATCGTCAAGGAAAATAATATTTAGAGTGTCCTAGTGATTGGAGACTCCTTGTTAGTAATCAAGAAAGCCTGAGCTCTCCTGAAGAAGTACCACACTCCAACTTCTAAATTTCATACTCTCTTCCTCATTTTGGCTAAGAACATGGCCTCCATCTCCCTCTACCACATCCTAAGGCGAAACAACCATGTGGCAGACACCTTGTCTAACCTTGGAGCCAATTTGAATTGTGGGATCCTAAATCGCAATGGCAACCAAATTCTAAAGGCCTGGGTACCTTAGATCTTGTCTTATTTCATGGCATTTATTGAGAACCGTCATCTACCGGGCCATATCAATCTCGAGTAGAGGCAAAATCTCCATCAGATCCTTTCTTCACCTACCTTGCTCCTCCGACGACGCTCGCAGACTGTCCACAACTGGCTCGCATGCGAGGCTTTATTGCGAGCATGCAACAGACGTGACACGGGCTATATGAACCACAAGGGTGGCGGACATAACACCACCTTTCTCCTACGCTCCTTCTGGCTTTTGATTTCACCTTGGTTTCGGCAAACAAAACCTTGGCTCAACATGGATTGCTGTAATAGTGGTTCGAACACAGGCGTTTGCCCTCCAGGGTTGAAGTGCAAGCGTTGCAGGACAAATATCAGGCATAAACGATATCCCTTTGTCATTGAGGAAATGCTGGGTCCCGGGAACGGAGAGACAGAAGGTCTCCACCCCTCCAAAGTCCCTATGAAGCATGTTCGCCGTAATGAAGATAATGGCCAATCTAGGAACCATCAGGAAGTGGGTCTGCGCGGACATACTGCAATTCCGGTTCAGAATGGATTCATGTTTGATGGAGGTTGCTTCTGGCATCCCATAGAGGTTGATAAGATCCATAATTCCGGGGGACTTCAATTTCAGAGCTCCTTGTAGGAAGGGTTGCAGCAGCATGGCAACTTGAGAAGCAGTCTAAGTGAAGCTAGGAAAGCTTGGAAGGTGGTGGGTGACAGTTTGGGGCTCATGAATCTGGACTCCCTGGTTGGCAGGGAAAGCCCCTCCCCTAGGGTGCTCTCGCATCTCCAGGATATTGAAGCTCAAGTCAATTGGCTTCGGGGGGAAAACGCGGAGCTTAAGAAGGCACTTTCTCACCTCACGCAAATCTCTAGCTCGAAAGCCAGCAACAACAACAACAAAACTAAGGAATACTACGAGAAGCTCAGGGGAAAGATTGACTCTTTGCATAGTTGTTTGAGAATTGTAGAAGCAAAGGTTGATTGCATTCGGAGCAGCAAAGAAAACAGTCCAGCTGCGATCACAAGGCTGAAGGACAAGGAGGACTCCGAAACTGGCAGCATGAAAACGATTTGTCTCTCAGAAAACTTCTAAGCACAAGTCACCCTGCATGTTTTTCCTATTCCGTAGAGGGTTTTATCTATTATGTAGCGGCATTTATAGCAATATGTAGTTAATTTATGTTTTGTCTCGTCATCCTAAGAATTACTGTTAAAATTTGAACTTAAGAAGACTGGTTGGAAGTGCCTATTTCCATCGTTTTTGTGGGTGCAATCTCCCCACCTTGATGTAGCCCCTTTTTTCTTTTAATACAATGTTTATATCTGTTTCTGTAAAAAAAAAAAAAAAAATTCATTCCATCAAAATATAAAAAATTAAACCTAAATTAAATCTTTTCAAATTTCTTACATTATCACAATATTTATTTATAAAATACCCTATGTTTCTAACTAAATATATATTTATTCAACAAATTATTTTTTATCATGATTGATAAGCCAATGATAAAAAATAAGTTGGTTAATTTTTTTATTTTTGCACCGAGTGAAACGAGGTGCTCTACAGCCCAGTATGGGGTAGATGTTGTAACGTGATGTAACGTTTGTAACAAACTAATTAAAAAATAATTAAAAAAATTCATGTCAGCTCATAAAATAAAAAAATATGGAAAGTATTTAAAAAAAAGTACGGGGGAGATGTTATAACGTGATGTAACGTTTGTAACAAAATAATTAAAAAAATTCATGTCGGCTCATAAAATAAAAAAATTATGGAAAGTATTTTAAAAAAAATCCATGTTGGTTCATAAAATAAAATATTATGAAAAATAATTAAAAAATAGATGTTCATTTATAAAATAAAAACTTAAAACTTAAACCTGGATCTATCAATCAAGAGAGATCAAATTTCTTGAGTTTAAATTTAAAAAAAGAAATACACCTTGAGAAATTGGATCCCTCTTGGTACTTGATAGATACAAGTTTAAGATGGATCTATGCTGGTTTAATCAAAATATAATTCAAAACACATTGTTTCCTTATTTTTGTCATTTGTGTATACTAGAAGAGATATGGAGAAGTCTAAACTCAATGTTCATCATCCGACATAACATAATTTTGGGATTTTATCGTTTTTAATGAGATGTTGTATTATGGATAACTTAGGTAACAATATCAATGTTTATAATGTGATATAACATAATTTTGGGATTTTATCAATTTTAATGATGATGTTGTGGTATGGACTTCTCTAGAGTTGTGAATGACAGAATTTGATTTACAAAGAAATTTAAATTGGTTAATGGGTTGTGAAAGAATTTTGTTGCTCTTTTATTTGTTTAGTAAAAGTTTATTTATTTATTTATTAGTATATTTGTTTTTTAATATAAAATATTGTAGAAATTTATTTATGTTATTTATTTTATAGTATTTATGTTGGTATTTTGGTTACATGTTTTTAAGGTGGAATACTTGGTATTTTTCTTTATAAAAGGTTTAATTTATTTATTTGTGTATGTTTATGTTTTATTTTAAATATTTGTTTGGGGGTTGTGTTGGATCTCATATGGTAATATATATGTATATGATAGATTTCTGGTGCATCTTAAGGTACTTGAGGATGTGCCATTGGATGATACATTGATCAGTGTACCCTCAAGTGGGTGTGTCATTGGATGAGACATCCAACGATGCACTCTTATGCACCTCAAGATGCTTAAGAGTGCGTCGTTGGATGAGACATCCAACAATGCATCCTTAAGCGGAGAAATTTGTCGAGCTCTTAAGGTTTAGTGATCCCATACACTTTTAAAGTCCAAGACATGTATATCCTTTAATGTTGATATTTTTTTCTTATTAATATAAATTGCCCCATATTTAGTAAAAAAAAATTCCTACCAATTAAATATTCATTTAATGCTATGCGAAAGCCCAATCAACAAATCTATCATATCTATTTCTTAAGAGGAACAAACAACTCTAGTGTTCTTTACTTGTGGATATGGATGTCGAGGTGTTATGCAAGTACCACACAATGTTGGAATTTTCCTTGCCTTCTTACCAACTATTTTTTTAATAGTTTGTCACATAACTTGATTTAGCGCCCTAAGTCACCTCTAAGTGGCAAAGTTTTTATTATTAGAATTACACATCTGTGTTCAGATGCACACCAACATTTTAACTAGAATTTAGATAAAAGCACAATTAATTTAACATAAACTATGCAAATAAAAGCAAATAACCAACACAATAAGTAGGAAGAAGTACCTGTGACCAACAAGTTTTTGACTTACAATTGTACTGTAGAAGCAAGCAGGAATCGTATCGTAGAAGCAAGAAGGTTGTTCGACATCAACAACTACGTAGAAAACCACATGTGTTGGACCACTCTTCTCTCAACCAACCCCTCAGTCATAGATTGAGAGCCCCCGAACCCTCACTCAACAATACCAAGCCAACCCAACCATCAACATCGAAATCCTACCATCAACCTCCAAACCTCCATATCTCCCAGGCTACTATAACTCTTCCAAAAGGGGAAGAAGAAAAGGAAGAAGAACCCTCCTTCCACTTCTCTTTTCCCCATTTTTAAGTTTTCCAAGTTCCCCTCATTTGGACACATGTCCACATGCAAAAATCCCTAAGCAAAAATTCCACTAATTAGATAAATAACTCATAATTTACTTATTTATTTATTTTTCTTTAATAACCCCCTCTTTCATAGAATTATTGATTAAATTGTTTTAATTTGTTACATTATAAACTTATGTTCTTATGAATTCCCAGGTATTTATTATAATATCTTTACATAGGCATAACAACCTACATATTCTAATATTATTGTTTAGGGTTAGGACCCACTTGAACTCACTTGTGTCCCACACCTACACTATAACTCAGGTATACCCCTAGCACTAATGCAATATGTTACATAGGGGTGTTACATACTTTCCTCCTTTAAGGAACTTTGTCCTGAAGTTATTGTTAAAGCTTCATAACCATAGCACTTCTTCTTCCTCCCTTATACACCCTCACCCTGAGAATCATACCATCCGAGCAACCTTTATAAGTTTCCATGCCAATACTCCGGATGGTCTTGCTTGCCATGGCATGAGCCCTCTACTATAACTTGTCTGCAGATCGTACAATAAGCATCAAAAGTCTTCACAAACAGACTCCGTACTAAATACGCTAAGCCACTCTCCGACTTCCGAGAACAAACAACTTGCCCAAGTAGATGCATATAAGATCAAGGATATCATATTGGATCTAGGATATGATACTCCCCTATTTAGTTGTGGATGGTAAGCGAGTATTGTATTTTTCCTATTAGTTGATTAGAAAATGTAAAGGTATAACTTAGTGGTGTTTGTTACTCATGGATATGAATGTCGAGGTGTTATGAAGTACCAACAATGCTGGAATTTCCCTTGCCTTGTTGTCATTGTCAAACTATTTTTTAACAGTTTGTCACATAACCATCAGCACTTGAATGCTAACCAATTCCAATGTAGCAGCGCTCTCTAGGAGAATCAAATTGGAGAATGAGATCACTGAACTCAATGTTTGATTTCAAATATCGAACATATTGATTACATTGCTTAGGAACTTAGTCATGAGTGGATTGTGGCATATTGATGACATAGATCACTGAACTTTAATTGCTTAGGAACTTAGTCATGAGTGGATTGTGGCATATTCATTACATAGATTGAATTTTTGGTCCAAATAGTTGCTACCCTGTTATCCCACTGGTAACCCAGAGAACAGAGGGGACAAACCCTGCGACCGTCTCAGGCTTTGGCAATAAGCTCCCAGTGACTCTAGAGCGACCAGTGCCGTCGGCCCCGGACAGTAACGCCGTCGACCATCTTGCACGAAACGAATTAAATTCAATCGACGGGGAAAAGCGCGGCAGTTGACGTGATGGAGACGCCAAAGGTGGAGAAAAGCATTGCCGTGACATACCGCGCACACTGCCACATGCCATCGGAATCGATCACGAGATCTCTCAATACAAGCTGTAACTTAAATTTCATCGTCGGGACAGCCCAATCACGAGATCCCTGAATACGATCTGTATCCTAAATTTCATCGTCGGAAGAGCGTATTTTCGACACAATTGGGTAGCGCAGGATGGCAGCTTCTTGCTCTGTTTATCCTGTTGGGTGTCCAGGTTACAGTGCTTTAGCTACGACTAAGGCCTGTCAGCGGGCATGCGTCTCGGTTAGGACTTCAGTTGGTCTCAAGTTCAAGTCCCACAACTTGAAATCCAGTTCGTGTGGGGTGAAGAAGCCGGGTTTTAGATGCCAACCAATAGCTTCTTTGGCTCCGCTGGGAGGGAACGATGAAAGTAAGGGACGCCGCAGGGATTGATGGGAGCTCGGTGGAGAATGAGAAGGTATGGCTTCTTCATTATTAAGACTCATTGCATTCGTTTATTGGGCTCAATTTTCATCAAGTTTTATTAGTCCCATGTGATCAGTGTAGAAATTTCAATTTAACGGATAATACTGCATGTTGCATATTTGAAATGATTTGTGGATTTTCTAAAGGAAGTCATTGGTCTTATAATGGTACCACCGTACCGTCAATTTTAATTTTTTTTTGAGCTGGTGAAGAAAATGAGCTGCTGATGGGGCTTTGGTTCACTAACAATGTCATAGAGTGCTAATCCGTACACCAAGTTCTATTATCACTATGGTCCGCCTGACCTGATTGGCACACTGTTATACTATGTGCTGAGACCAGGCGCCCAAGTCATGGAGAAATTAGGCAGAATAGATAGTCCTCAGTACTTAGCGTCTAAGCAGAAGTTCAAATTATGTGGGGCAGCCTGTCGAGGCGTATTTATAGGAATCACTTAAAAAAAGCTGGTGAATCTCAGGGATCATAATTCTATGCATATTAGTTCTTTAGAACTTATTGTGAGCATTTGCTTTGCTAAATTTGCGTAATGTGTCTTTATACCTAACGTTCTGGGTGAACAATTCACCAATCATCGGGCGAGGATAGCTAAGAATAATTGAGAAAAGTGTTGCATACGAAGGAGAAGTATGGCATTCAAGAAATCATCATGCTGTAAAACTTGTCGTAGGACGTCATCGTCACATGAAGCCTTTGTAACGGTGGGAGTTGTCTTGTACAAGATTGGTTCTGTTAACTAGCTTCAGCAAGATAACTGAAGCACATAGAAGAAAGTACAAACTGAGGGCCTTACTTTGCAAAGCATGAAAGGATAAATATCATGAGGGTGAGGGGTGCTAGTTCTATTCAGAAACTGCAATTGAACTGCCATTTGGTGTGGGTTCTAGTTAGATGTCGATCATGAAATCTCCAATTCGTGCGGGTGAAGGTGCTAGTTCTATTCGGAAACTGCAATTGAACTGCCGTCTGGTGTAGGATCTAGCTAGTGGTGGATCATGAAATCTCTCTATCCATCATCTTCCCTTAGTATTGAAGAACAATTTCGTCTACATCTGTAATATCTGGAAAACACACAATTGGAGAAAGAGACGATAATGTGACATTTGCTTTTTACTATGCACAACACTCTCTAAAAAAATAAAAAAAAAATAACAAAGCGCTTTAGTGCTATGCATTTGAATGTCCTAATAATTCAAACTTCTGGCTTAAAGTTTAAGGTGATTACCTTTCTTGTAGAATTGATAATCTATTTCCAAAGGGATTTTGCCTCTGGACACTACCAACAGGTATGTAATTTTTTTTTTTGCTCTCCCCTTGCGTTTTTGTCCAAATTTGAGTTGACCTAAATCCTTGAAAATTTGATTAGGGTTCTGGACTGGTAGGAACTCTTAACTTTATGTGTTGTTGTATTCCAACAACTGGAGGAAGTTTGCCACACAATTAGATGGCTCCAAGTTAAATTGCCTGCCCTAAAAGTATTGGTGATCCATACCATCAAATTTGTACTAAATCTTGTATGCCCTTATCATTTTAAACTGAAGAACACAGGTGGAAACCGAGTGATCCTCTCAGGTGGTGGTAATAAGTTCCCAAATAATATTGAGTGACTGATGCCGTTGGTGTAGGGAAATAATGCCTTTGACTATCTTGTCTGTAATGAATTAAATTCACTAGACGAGGGAAAGCATGACAGTTGATGTGATGACGATGCCAAAAGTGGGGAAAAGTATTGCTGTGAAATGTTGTGCAAACTACCACATGTCATGGGAATCAATCACGAGGGCTATGAATATAATTTGTAACATAAATTTCATCATTGGGGAGAGTCCAATTGTGTATTCTTGCACAATTGGGTAGCATAGGACCTAGAGACTCTTTCTCCATATTTTCCTCCATTAGTTCACTACAATGAATCTCCTAGAAGCCTCCTATGGTGGAGCATTCTCTAGATTAGGTATAGATGCCTCATTTAAAGTGCAAAAAGGTAACTTTGGGACTATACTCAACTTCTTTAAGTAAGGCGTTCCTTAAATTTGCTATGAACCTTGTTTATTGTACATAGGGATGCCTTTGACCATGTCTTTACATGAAATATGCCATAAACTGCTTCCAAAGTGGAGCACTCCTAGAAACATGTGTAGTCTTTACCGTCTTTCATGCAAATGTGTGACTTAGGTTCATAAAACACCTCCCCAAAAAGGCATTCTTCTAGAATAAGTTTTTTGACCTTGTAAAAGATGCTCTGATGCCACATGTCATCACGTTAAGCAAGGCTCTCCTCTTCTTATCTCGTTAAGTATGCAAAGCAGTAATGAGGATCCACACACCCCTTCTCCTAGGTGAGCGCTCCCTACAAGAGTGCCTCCATGGCCATACACAACTACAAAACTCCTCAAATGGTAGAGTGCTCCTCCAAATATGTAGCCAATGCCTCAGGTAATGGGTGATCTACCCCACAATTGTCTTCTAAAGCCAACCGTTCCTCAAAAAGGGCAAGACATGTCTCCAAATGTATGAAAAGAGGTCTTGATTTTATATGTGCAATGGACTAAGGGATCATTTGAACATTCACTAAACTAAGCCATCCAAAATGCATGTTGTCCAATATCAAAATAACCTCCATGCCTTTTCAAGCGCTAACATATGCAATTGTTAGATAAAGGATATTTGCTCCTTAGAGATATTAAGGAACTAGATGTTCCTAACTATTATGCTTTTATTACTTCATTAGTACTGTTCACTGTTGAAGAAGAGGATATGAATCACATCCATGACACCTCAGTTTTGGCTTGGATCACTATGGAGCACCACCCCCTTGGTTAGATTGAGCAACCAAACTTCCATTAGGAGATTCTTCCCCTCTGCTTTAGATGTTAGGAGAGGTAAGGTGTTTCATTCTAGAGCTCCTCCCAGGTTCAGGCAACTAGGCCCCCCCAACCCTAGTTACTTTGTAGATGACATCATTAAGATTACATTGACTCCTTCACAATGATAGATGCATCTCTTCTCCCTTCTCCATCTCTACTTTTTCTAATTCAGATGTTGAGTTAGGGGTTCACACCTAGCATTTTTCACTTTGTTTTGCTTAGCTCATGCTCTTCTCTTTCTGTTATTGTCTTTTGTATCTCTTTTATTATGTGAAAATTTTAGCATTTAGGAGTGTTCTAGACACTCCCATAGTCCATTGGTGGTTGATTGTACTCTCTAGTCCTATTTGTTAAAAAAATAGATCACAAAAATGTGATAAGGAAAGTAGAGTCTCCATACAATATCACAAGAACATGAACATAGAGATTATAGTGTAGGAAACCCTTATAGGAAAAAGTTGACTCTCATAACTATTACTTTGTTCATATTGTTGCCCCATATCATGTAGGGGTGACTGGATGATTATTGCACTTGTGATTTTCATCACATACAACAGGTCCACATAGGAGATTGATGGATGTTTACATCAGAGGTGCTTTTAGTATGTTCAGATGGCAGCTCAGAGTGATTTATAGTGATGGAGTTTGTATTAGATATACTCTAGTGTTTTGGCATGTACCCTTCTCATACGCATGGTGATGCTTCTCTAGCATGGATCATGACTTGTTGTGATCTATGGTGTACTTTATAGTAGCTCATAACACTCTAAATTGTTGTCTCTTACCAGGTTGATTACACAGTGTGTTCATAATTAATCTCTAGATAAGTGTGTCGCCTTGTCAGTTGAGGTGTGTCACTAGTGACCTAGGTGGGTGTTGTACATATATCATGTCATTATCATTTATTCCCCTAGTAATTTTTCATGCCTTATCATTTCATCACATGTTCACTCATTTTCATCATTTCCCCTTTTATGACTAGCTTCTCATTTGTCATTTTGCAAGGTGTAATAATTCCCATGTATGAAATGCCAAAGTCAAAGAAAAAGAAGAAGAAATAATTACTCTTGGTAGAAGCACCTTACATCATATTATTAGACAACTAAGTTGTGCCACCTTAATAAAAAGCCTTATTACCTAAGTCCCATGGTCAAATAAAAAAAAGGAAAGAAGGGACTAAACAAATGCAAATAAAAAAAATAAAAAAAAGGAATACAAAAAGAGGCTAAAGGAATGATAACTCACGCTAAGTGCTCCCTCCAAGGCACACATGTGGAAAGTGGAAACAAATATATTCCCCCTAGCTCATGAAAGCTATGGGATGAACCTCTTACTCACTTATGCTATATGACTATGAAGGCTAACTCATGAAAGCACCGTTTTCACTAATACCACATTCATCTCATCATATACACCTAACTTAAGTCCTAGGAAATGCATCCCACCTTGGAGTCTCACATGCAATTTTGGTTAATGATGTCCACGCCATGGTCAAACGAAGTAAAGGGATAAAAATTAAAGGAGTTATTGAGCTATTAGAAAGGTAACACATGATTCCTAACATGATCTCACACATGGGAGGTCCTATCTCTAATGCCCACATGTGTAAGAGGATGAGAAGGCATCAATTCACGTGATAGGAGGTTCCTAGCGCAAGGGGGATTCGACTTGTTATGCCCCACACGTATGGATGATGAGCGTTTGTTTGAATGTTTTATTCATCATGGAGTTGGATTCTTTTACTTTTCCACATGTGTGTGTCCACTTGGCACATTTTGCACACATATTCATGTTCTGGCTGGCCGTTGGAGTTTGACTGATTTTGGTGGAGAGCCTTGCTTACTTGAGCCACATGTGCCACCTACAAATGTCTTGAGGAGGATCGATTTGATGGAGGACGACTTTGCCCCATGTGTAGGGTATTTGAGGAGCATCTCATCCACACGATTTGATTTGGAGATTAATTACTTTGTGGACTAGATCCACATTGGTTTATGTATTGTTGACCCTATCTTCTCAAGTTAGTTTAGGGATAGTGATTGTTTATGCATTCCTAGTTTAGATCTAGGGTTTATGCTTGGATATTATTATTTTATTGGAGGAGGTTTTGAGCTTCTTCTTGATATAAGAGAAGCTCATCCTATTGTAAACTTTGCTAGAAGTTGTGGAGAGAATTCTTATGCTATTGTTTAGTACTCCAACTTGATGCTTAGGGATGGTTGATTGGAGTGCTCCATTGGATGTCTTTGATGGTTGATGTTTGGTTAATGTATGTCATCTTTCATTGTCTATGGTCTTGATAATAATTGAGTAAGATCTTTCTCTATTATATTGGATGCTTGTCATTGGAAGAGTTAATAGTGTGCATGTTTCTCAAATTTGGTTGTGTTTCCCTTAACCCTTGCTTGAGCAATACCTCCTTAAGGCTATTGGAAATGTCTAACTTAGGATTTCCCTATTGAAGATTTCTAAAGTGGATCTAGCTATTAGGGAGTGGATTGGGTTTGAACCATTCAACCCTGTCTATTTTTTAATCACTAAAGTCTTCATGATATCCAATATTGACCCCATTTACCCAACTTGGATTTGCTAGGCAGTAGTTACATATTTTATGCCATTTAAAATCTTATTTCACCTCTCTTTTTCTGTTTTAATAGATCTGGAAATTTGTGTTACTTGCATACATTAAAATCAGCCCTAAAATTTAAATTGCATGGTAAATTTGCCTTAGTTTATGGCTGGAAATTACCTTTTGTAAATCTGCCCTGTTTTGCTAGTTAAATCTGCTCCAAAAACAGAATTAAAATATCATTTGAAGGCTGGGTTGAAAGTATCAGATTAGTAAATGATTGAAATTCCTAGATGTACCTTAGTTTTATGATTATCCCTATTTGTACTTCATTTCTAATCTAAACAAGGGTTAAACATCCTGATGTTACAAATCTGGTTTGCTGGTTGGTAAAGATATTTTGCAAGTTTATAACAGCAATTAATTAACTAATTCAGATATGGAAATTAAGGGTGTTTTCCCACACATTAATCAACTCTCAATCCCTAATTCTGTGCCAATAAATTATCTCAAAACAGATCTGAATTTAAGCATCGAATATCAGCTTAGTTTATAGCTGGAAATCATTCATAGTTGATGTGCTAGGAGTAACCTAAGTTGTCCAGGAATTGTATCTATCTTTAAATTTAGTTGCGAATAAGGAAACCCCCCATGTGTTGGATCACCCAACCTAAAGTGAAGGAAGTAGTTGCTTAGGTGACAGTGGTTATAATTCCAAGTTACACTTGAGCACAAATCTCACATGATAATTTACAAATGAGGCCAAGCTTCGAATGTATAGGAGTGGGGCTTTGATTAGCTACTCCCAAACCCATAAAACATGGGACCATAAGCCAACACACTACCAACCGTTATTGGTTACAACAACCCACTAAGGGTGAATAATAAATGACATCAATGACCACTAGGATCACAAGTCAAGATTACAAGAAGTGCACATTGTGGTGCATTAATTACATTAAATACACCAAAATCATTGAGCTATTCCTTTGTCATTTGTGGGCATTAATAAAATTATCTTATCTTATCTAATCCAATTCATCTTAAAAGTTTCAGTAGAGAATGGTCCTCCCAGTGGATTTGGTGTCAACATTGTGTCACCGTTGATTGCATCTAGTTGAAAATGTTATTGTTTTCCTAGCTCATCATCATTTCTGTAGCTATGTTCTGTTGCTTACATCTAAATTGATCACCCATTCCCATCTTAGTTGACCCTATCTTTGTGTTTTCATTGATCCTATCACTTGTGTAGGTTGCCTTTTAAGCTTACTTGGCTGCCTTGGTAGTTTAAAAACATTAATGATTATAGCAAACAGAGTTGTAAGGAAAATAATCATAACATCATCTAGAAAAGTGTGGCAAATTTTACCTGTCAAATAGAGATAACAATGTCTTTGGAAATATTCCCTATTGTCTATGACATAAAATCAAATTCCTTGCAAGTACATATCAGATTGCTCTATAGCTTGTGCAAAGATAATTAGTTTTGTCGATTCCAAAAACTTCCTCTTATAACAAGGACCATTACTTGAATGAAAATTGACCATTATGTTAATTGGTAGAAACATAATTCCAGTCACTATGATTTTCAAATGAAATCCATTATGATCTGTTTTCAAATTTGCTACAATTAGTTTACAACTTGCTATTATCTACCTTTAGGTTTTACCTACAATATACCTAACAATATTCATGAGGTTCCTTATGAACCTGCCTACAATTTATGCTTGATGTTGTCTTAAGGAAAACCTCGTGAGGGAATCCATGGGCACTTCACTGCATATCACGGATGGCATCTAACCCGGTAGGGACATCGAGTAAGGCATGCAACAGAGGCAGCTAGCGTGGGGGATTGAACCTGAGTCTCTTGCATGAAGCTCAAAGCAACACAACCACTCGAGCTAGCCCACTGGGCTAATGTTATTTTTGATTCTTCTGCAACCATCCTAATTATTTTATTTTGAAAAGTACGTCATATATTTACATTAAAGTATTCATGAACAACAAACCAAAATTTCATGAACAACAAACCAAAATTGCGGAAGGTTCAAAAAGCATGCAAAGGACTGATCTCATACTAAAAAACAAACCTACACCCAATGCTCCAAAATGTAAACAGAGCATAAACTCTCAGGTACTGTGAAATCCCAATGAAAGAGTATCAAACAATATAGCTGCAATCACCAAACAGGGCTGCCCGCTAGTGAATCCTTCCCTGAATGAGAGCTGAATACTGTTCCTGGATATATTTCCAACAACTCTCAGCAAACAGACAATCTCAGAAGATATGTTTCACCATCTTAGAAACTGGAAAACAAGGCAGGGACCATTAGAAAGCTCACTCCTTCCCAACTTGGCTGTAGAGGGGATCCCTTGATAGATGACAAGCCATGCAAAGACCCACAACTTAGAGGAAAACCAAATAGATTAGACACTGTGCAGGGTGCACACTCGCTTATCTTCTTGATCAAGTAAAACCCACCTCGCATTAAGAACAAGAGCTAATACATACCACTGATGCAACATTGAATAAATCCTCCATGTTTTTTCACAGGGCACTTGCATTACAAAAAATATTTACAAACAACAATTCAAAATAGTGGGTATACACAATGGAACTTATATTAGAAATACAATCAAAACAAGCTACCGCATCTAAATCTTTGGCATCTTTTATCAAGGAGCCTTTGGCCAACAACTACAGATGTACCTCATCCTGCCACATGTTACAGAAAGCAGACAAAGAACTAAATTCATCATAAAGGACAGACTCGCTACAGATATTCCAGAGGGTAAATAGAGCATCAATCCTCAGGCATCCGAATGAAAGTGGAGTGAACCAAATAAATGCAATCACCAAACAAGGCTGGTTGCCAATGAATCCTTCCGCGGAGGAAAACTAATTACTTATCCTGGACATACTTCCAGCCCTTCCTTGTGAACTAACACTCCCATAAATTATGCTTCATTGTCGTAGAATGTTGGCAAATAGGGCAGAGACCATAAAAAAGCCCACTCTTTGCCAACTTGGCTTTGGAGGGGGATCATTTGATGAATAACAAGCCACACAAAAACCCACAGCTTACAGGAAAGTCGAACAGACCAAATACTGTGAAGTTGGTGAACCCACCTGTCCTCTGAATCAATGGAAACCCTATGCGCATTGAGAACATGTGTTAGTGCATGTTGCTGATGCAAAATGAAATATAACCTCCTAGAATCATACTGATGCAGAGGGTGGCCAAAGCTCCACCCCCAATCCCTCCAAAATGGTTTTGGCATTGCAACATTCATTTTGAAGACATCCTCTTAAGGGATGAACCCAACAAGCTTTGTGATAGACAGTCTATCTAAGGGGAGCAAAGCATAATCGTGAGCCAGAGTATGCCAATCTTTCCATGAAGATGCCATTGAGTCCTATAGGTCTTGCCAAAATAAAATGCCCTTCTTACTTAAATGGCGAGCCTAGAAATGGGATATCTCAACAATACAAGAACCCTAGAGCGTCCAACTCCAAATAGGGCATCTCACCAAATCCCAACCTGCTCTACTGCCCATTATATTCCACTTGAACAAATTGGACATTGTCTTTCAAGCTGTCCAAATACTCTTGAAGATAAATGAACCAGAGCCCTCTACTAGGCGGGGGGAAGAGATAATGCTACACAAAGAAAAAACTCCTTGCACGTTGCCAACATGCTGTGATGTCGCCAACTGATGTTGGAATAAAACCTAACAAGGAGCAGTCCCCTTCAAGCACCACACTACCCACTTAGAGCAAGAATGCGCCCTTAGGTGGAAACATCAATCAGCCCTAGCCCCCCCTTATTTTTGGACATGATACACACGACCCTGTTATCACCTAAACTGTAGTAACCCCTATGGATGTATCCACTCATGGATGGCAATAGGGAAGGGCAACTAAAAAGGTGCAACCACGATTATCTCGACCTCCAATATATGGTTGTCACACCAATCGAGGCAACCTTCACTTTATGTTATCTAGCCCAGACAACAAAGGGGGAGACCCGATCTACTCCCGACAGGAGAGATCAAAACCAAGACACCAAATCAAGTTGGTTCTAAGTGAAGTAAGGTGTATGGTTTATCCTAGACCTTAGGATGAAGTCACAAGACAAGTGAGGGGTTCAATGAGTATAGCTTTGGTTCATTGTTGATGTGAGAGTGACTTATAATAATTAAAGATAAGATCCGGGATTATAGTACTAGTCAATGTGAGAAAATCCACTGCCTTGGGAACCGTGTCCAATGCAGGGTAGTTTAGGGGTTGAGTTGGGGCTAACTAGTACAAGTGACAAGCTTGATCATGATACATGATGGCATCAAGGGTTTAGTTCACCGCACTAAGGTCAAACCACAAGTTAATCCAACAATCTAGGAAAGTCGAATTGACTTGGAGAGAAACCAGTGCCTTGGGAATTGGGATAATGGAGTCAAAGTAGGGTTAACTTGTGGTTAAGGACTCCTATTACATGAGACAAGTGGGCAATTAAAGTCTTGATGGATGAATAGGTCTAGATCTAAGTTTGAACTAAGTGGACCACAATCCCTTAAAACAAGGAATGCTATCCCCAAGGCAAGATTTGACAAAGTGACCTCCTAGACCTAGGTTTTGAATTATTTCCGTTCCAAATCCACAAAAATCTCAAGTACCCACGTCCTAGAAGTGAGTCAACTCACTTCTCCAAGGTGGTGCGACTTTACCCAAGGAGGCCTACAAGTGGGGTAAGTGGGGTCAAGACAAGTCCGATGACATCCAAACTTTAGATCCGGGTAGGTTAGTCAAGTAGGAGTATGGATCTATAATTTCACAGCAATCCGACGGCTAGATCTTACTAGATCTGAGTTTGAAGATACCAAGTGGTCCAAAATGGGGATTAAATCCCTTAAAATGTGGAATAGGGCCCACAATGTAGAAATCATAAAAGTGACAATCTGGGGGTAGGTTATTTGATGTGTAGATTATGAATCAAGCGGGATCTCAACTACCCACCACCTAGATCTAGGTCAACTCACCCTCACCAAGAAGTGCGCCTTTGCTTGGAGGAGCTAGTTTGGCATGGGAAGAGGGTCAAATGGAAGCCAATCCTCACCAAACTATAGATCCGGGATGCCGTGGATACTATAGAGGTGGGTTTTCAATATTATACCCAACAACCCACTAGATCTAAGTAGATCTGAAAAAATGTAAAATGAGGGTTTGAAGTAATTAGGGTTTTATCAATTTATGAGCTATGTCAATGGATTGGATCAAGATAAGGGAAACAAACCTGTGGATCTTACCTGGGTAACCTTGTAGATGCCTTGATGATGATGATCTATGCAAACCCGATCAATTTGAGAAGCTTTGAGGTAGTTTTCTATGCAATCGATTTAGTCCAAGAAGCCAATGCGCCCTCTCTCCTGCACAACAAATGTCAACAATATCAGATTTGATGTAATCAAGAGATAAGACTAATGCCACAAGAGAAGTAACAGAAAGATAGCATAGATCACAATGATGCTAATGATAACCCCCTGATACAAGCAAATGCCAAGAAAGTCGATTTGAAGAAGCCTTGCAAAATCGCCCTTGTTGAAGTCGCCCTCCTGTAGACAAACAATGATTTCCAAAAATAGATAGATCTTACCACAAATTCCAAATGCTAGGTTGCAATAGACTTTCCAATCACCATCTAAGAACACTAGATGCAAAGGAGACCACAAGAATTTCCACAAGAAAGTTTTTCTATACCAATAATCCAAGAGCCCAAGACCCCTTACAATGAGAAGCTCTCTCCTTTAAATAGGAAGGAGAGGCATCAAAATCCTAACCACTTTTTGAATGAGTGGCTAAGATTAAAAGATACAAATGTCTAATCAATGGTTGAGATGAGCTCAACAATAAAATATATGGATCACTAATAAAATATTATATGAGTGGACAAAATCGCCCTAGAAGAGGGGAATCCCACCAAATCATGATGACAAAATATAGTAGGGGGCTTATGGTGGGTCCGAGGGGTAATTTTATCCCTCCTTGGTCAATCCCCATAGCACAATAATCATAAAATAATCATCAATGTACCAAATCGTGGCTCCATGGTCAAATTGTAGGCCTCAAAAGACCTCAGAAATCATCAGAAAGTGCCATAAGTGATGGATGCAGGCCCCGATGAAGCTGAAACTGCTGGAGGAGGTGTGGAGGACCCCGATCTATCATCCCTGATCATCCCATGCCATAACATTGCCTCAGTAGCCCAAATTGATTTCCTCAATAGCCATTTCTACCAATCCTGAAATGCCTCGGGAAGCGTGAAACTGCCCCAAACTGCCTCCTGGAGTGCCTGCGCTGTCAAGGTGAGGGCACCAGTGTGTCCGGGAGGGGGGTAATATGGTAAAAACAAGTGGCTGGACCACCCCCTCCAAGCACAACGCCCTAGGTCAACCGGATAAAAATCACATCTGCTCTGACAGGGCCTCCGACAGACCAAAACTGCACTGGGATAGCCTACTGAGGCTCAATCATCACTGCAAGTGCCCGGAACTGAAAACAAACTATCTCATTGGACTCAGAAGGTCCAAATCCATCCAAGATGTGTACTCATACACCATATGAGTCTCTGCATGATCAAAATATATATCCAATATACCGGAACAGGGCCAATAATAATAATCTGTAAATGAACAAATACTGCTGTAAACCAAGAATCATTATCATAACCTTGTAGCTGCTGCATAGAATCATCATGTACATGTACATAAACCATATATCATCTATCCATATCATCACAAGGTCCAACCATCTCATGTCCTATGGTTGACCTTGGTCAAACTATGTTTGACCAAGTCAACATGACCCAATATAACTCAGACCATCATCAGAAGCTGCTGCAAAGTGTCCAAGGTTAATGCATGCTCTACAACTTATTCAAATAACAATTATAACACAAAGTAATCATTACTGGCGATTTAAATCCAAATATATAGTGTCATTAATTATTATTATTACTCAGACCAGACTTTCAAGATCATACTCACTTCATAGCTGTGATCAATTTGCTAGTGAAGGGTGAAGGCTAAAATGACTGGTTAGGCTAAGGGATGACTTGACTGACTTAACTTTGTGACACTTTGGCAAGGGAAAGGGAAAACACACCATAGTATATACTGAATGAGCAACAACACAGGGAATGGCGGTGTCTCGCAAATGGATGAGTTGTTTAAAGAGGGTTTATTCACCTTTAACAGATGCGCACAATCCATAATACAAATAAGGCCAGCAATTGTTTTGATATAGCATTTGAGTTCCATTGCTTTTTGGGCCTGAAGTTTCCATAGCCTTGATCTATGTGTGTTTATAAACACATTGCATAGATTTACATTTATTTTAGGCTTTCTGCTGCAGGTGTGTTTTTAAGGCACTTGTTTACCTGAGCGCTTCTAGGTGTGTCATGGACAGCTTGTTTACCTAGGTATTTATATTTCCAAAAGATATAACATTTTATTTTCATGGCCATTTTCATTTGGCATGCCTTTCATTCATGTGTGTTTAGAAACACATTGCATGAATGGGCTTTTCATACAAGATATAGCATTTCATTTTTCCAGATTTTGTATTCATGGTAGCACTAAAAGTTTCAGGTTTAGCCAACACAACTTTAGTGACTAGGGGGAATTCACAAGGAACTCCAACTCACCACAGGCAAGTTTTGTCACCAACTCAGAGTCGAGACACAATAAACAGGGAAGCTCATCCAATACAGAGGCTATAGTGGGGAAAAGATCCTGCATGTCACTAGTCAAGTAGTAAGTCAGGGTGATAAACTAAAAGGTAGGCAATGGATGGATGAAGACAATGAATAATGGAACCGACACTAGCAAGCCAAGGTATGGTGGAATGATCACCTCTATTCTCCCTAAGGAGGGTAAAACCAATGAGTATGAATAGTGAACTTCTAAGTCTGAGTAGGGACAATATAATATATATAATAAGATCAACCAGGTCCACATATCTATATGATCGCCAGATCATGACACTAAGTGCTAAGACATGCTATAAGAATAAGTATAAAAACAATATAACCATAACACAATGATATACCTGCTGAGTCATATACCTGAATGCTCATCAACCTGTACCATCATCTGTCCTCTGAAACTGCTGCTGTAACTCTGGGCACTACTGACTGCTCTGTCCCAATGGTATAATGGCTACATCGGTCATCTCTCTGGGTGTCCTGAGACTCAGTCATGGCATGGGGAATATACACTGCTGTCCACAATCTGATAGTGATCCAATATAGATGCTCATCTCATCATCTCAAATGTAAGGGAACTGGCTGAATAGTGTACTGGCATCAGAAAAATAATGTATGGTAGCCCGGCTACTATATATGTGATAACAGACCCATGGGACCAACAAAAGACCCCTGTCTCCACTGTACTTTGACTACAAGTAGAAGATCTGCTCCAGATGTCAAATCTTGAAGTAGCCATCCTTTGTTAAAGCTTGTAGAACACAGCCTTTTTGCTTTCCATATTTTTATATCTATTTGTGAGACAACCAAAAACCAATGTTTCCTTTTAGAAATTTGTTTCTACATAGTGTCACATAGGAAATAGAGAACAAATCTATGGTAAGTGCACCCTCCCTTGTATAATTGTATTGCAGTTTTGTTTCTCTGTTGCACCAATTAGATGATAGACTAACAACATATAGAGTTGCAAGGAAAAGTGTTTATTGTGTCCATTACATAATGAAGAATTGCAGTTCACTCAAATGCAACAAGTCTTCGAATCAGTTCTAACTTCTTGTTAAGTTTATATGCTACTATAGACTAAATTCCAACTTCATTAGCATTCAAATTAGTGACCCTTTGGGCATATGAGGGTTTTGTCAGCCATTAGTATGCATCATTTTATGCTATCAATATGATGATGTCTTTTGGTTGATCAATACTTGCTTTATTTGGAAGAGTTTGAGTTCACTTTATGTAGGCATATAAAATTCCACTCTGACTTGCCAACATTACAGGAGAAAGAGTTACCCCCAAAGGAGCCAGAACGTGATTTTGCAGGAACTCATTATATTCCAGTATATGTGATGCTCTCTGTGAGTTTTCCTAATAGTTCGTCTTAAAATAGAATTATAAAACCTAAAATATCATGCTGATTTATTGATCTGTTCATTTTTTATATGATTGTTAAACTGACTAATCTATTCCTAATGTATCTATTTATAAATTTTGTAATGTCAGCTTGGAATTATCAGCGAGAAATGTGAATTGGTAGATCCAGAAACATTGAAAAAACACTTGAGAACCTTGAAATCTGCAAATGTTGATGGTGTGATGGTGGATTGCTGGTGGGGTATAGTTGAGGGTGACAATCCCCAGAAGTATAATTGGTCTGGCTACAGAGAACTATTCGATATTGTGCGTGAAGCAAAGCTTAAGTTGCAGGTAAACATCATTTTTTCCTCAAGATAAGCGATGTCTTGCCTCTGTTTCAAATAAAGTGTTCACGTTTCACAACTCTTGGATGAAAGCTTTCTAGATTAAGAAAATCTAAGGCAATTGCTACAAATCAGTATAACATGTCTCATGAGTCATGACATCATCATGTTGTTGGCTAATGCTACACATTGAAGGGAAAATCACAGGAATATAAACTACGATAGCTATCTTACAATGCCAGTAGAGAAGTTTGTATATAAACTAGGATAGCTATCTTACAATGCCAGTAGAGAAGTTTGTTACCTGGAATTCAGGCACATCTTATATTCACTTCAACGGGCTTTGCCATTCATGAAAAATCTGAAAATAGATGTAAGGCATTCTTTTACAAAGTTTGGGTCCTCTGGAAGGCATATTCTATTCATGACCTTGAATATGCTATCCATCTGCATCTCTAGATCCCCCTCCATGATGGTGTCTAACATGAGGCTCAGCTCCCTTTTATGACAGCATCTGGCATTATGTTGCTTTTGTCATATCACATTTATGCAACAGATTACCTCTGACACTTCAGTGGAGATATTTTCAGTGGCGTGCATGATTATCTTTCCCACCTGTAATGATTAATCTGCATACTACACTAAATTATATACATCCCATTTCAAAAGGCATTATTATCAAAAGTTAAAATAGATAGCACACAAAGGGGAAATTGTAATTCTGTATATCATGGGCCAATCCTAACAACAAAAAAGAGGGTCATGCTATGAAATGCTGGCATGATCTTTAGCAAAAACAGAACTTCACCTGGCACTGGCAGGTTCAACATTGCCACATGGTTGAGCAAAAATCACTACAAGCCATATCTATTTTCTGGCCAAGTGTTCATAATAGTTGTTAGTCTACATGTGAAGTCCTTATTTTTCTCCTAAGCTCTATCAGGATGTAGACATGCACACTTAATGTCAAGAAATGGGGATATATTCTTTTGTTAGAAAAGATAACATAAGATAATTTTATTAATTTCTACAAATAGCCAAAGAACATGTCAATGGGACTAGAAAATATCAATGTTCCCCCAAGGTTCTGGGATGGCGGGATGCTGGAGCGGGGAGATGCACATTTGAGACGCGTGGAGAGTCGGGAGACCACCCCCAAATTTTAGGAAAATTCAGGGGGGGGGACGGGGGGACGCTGGGGTCATAAAAATTCTAAAAATATTAAAAATATGAAAAATATAAATCCCAACAATAACAATTCATCCCATGCAAATTAGTAAATTAGTAAATACTACATTCATCATTGTGCAATCATGCAATGTAATTTAGAATCTGATAAATTAATAATGCAAACACATTACATGATTCATCATGATTATTTATGATTATCCGGACACCTAGAAGGTTCGTTGGAGGTTCGTAGTTTCGTCATGGAGAAACGAGTTTCGCCACAGACCGAAACGTTTCGCATGGAGTTTTGCCCAAAGCGAAATGTTCCGAAACGTTTCGCATGGAGTTTCGCCGTCCCCGGGACGCGGGGAAACGCAGAAACGCTTCCCCGACCCTGCGGGACGCGTCCCTGTGGAACATTGGAAAATATAGCTAGTTAACATTGGAATATGGGAGTGCTAAGGTCACTCCTAGATGATAAAAGACAAAAATATACAAATGAAGGTACTAGAAAAGAAAAGAACTACATGAGAAAGGGTGAATGAAAAAGGTAAAACTCTAGACAAAGAAGAAACAATACTCAACATCAGAGACAAAGATAGAAGTAGAAGTGGAGGTGGATGTACAAACATCCCTATCATCATCTATCATGATAAAGAAGCTGATGGAAATCCTGATAAAGTTTTTGGGGAGTGCTGGAGGCTGAGAGGGCTTGGTTGGGAGAACCTAGGAGGAGCCTAGGAGTGGATTGTCGAAACTCTTCTAACATGCGAGGCTGAAGAGAAGAACCTATTTAATGGACATCTGACTGCTCGATCTAGGTTGGGAGACCTTAGACAACAACATGTAAGGAGTGGGTATGGCTTTGCGACGTCATGGAGGTGAGGCTTCTAGTATCTATCTATTGAGCAGGAGGACGTATGCTGTCTCACATATTTGATGTCATCTGCATCCGTGGATGGGAACTTTATACAATGCTTAGTGCTTCTAGTCTCCAACAAATGTTGGAAATAAGAGGTGATGATCCTAGTGGTGCAAGGTTTGGAAAGATCTCCCATTTGTGAGTGATTTCCTTGCATATGTACAAAGTGAGATAACGTTGGTCGCGATAGTGAAAGAAAGTTGCAAGAAACCCTCTAGAATTACAACACATGTAGTCATATTTCCTTCAGATCACTTGGTTTCTTACATGGAGGCTTGTAGTTGACTTGAGGATGTTTGGGTTTTGGAGCATTCATAGAGGTGTGGTGGACCTAGAGGAGTGCATGGCTTAGGAGGTAGTGTTGGAGCATTGGAGTCATTTGGAGAGAGTGTTGGACCTTGTCTTTTGGAGCACCCACCTTGCGACCCTTGCTTGATGGATGTGCTTATCTTGGAGCTTGACACGTGTCACCTTAGAGTTGGAGTGCCTCACGTGTGGACCTAACTAGTGATTAATGAGGTTGCTTGACATAGTTGGTTGTGGTTGCAAGAAACCCTCTAGAATCACAACACATGTAGTTATATTTCCTTTTGATCACTTGGTTTCTTACATGGAGGCTTGTGCTTGACTTGAGGATGTTTGGGTTTTGGAGCATTCATGGAGGTGTGGTGGACCTAGAGGAGTGCATGGCTTAGGAGGTAGTGTTGGAGCATTGGAGACATTTGGAGAGATTGTTGGACCTTGTCTTGTGGAGCACCCACCTTGGGACCCTTGCTTGATGGATGTGCTTATCTTGGAGCTTGACACGTGTCACCTTAGAGTTGGAGTGCTTCACGTGTGGACCTAACTAGTAATTAATGAGGTTGCTTGACATAGTTGGTTGTGGTCCTTATCCACTTTACTGTACCTTTCGTGGTTAGTTTTTCTTTATTGTACTTTGCACTCTTGTCTAGTGCATTAGGGTTCTTTTGTTGATACAAGGAAAGCATTAGGGTTATGGACCATGGTTTACCTAAGAAGACATGGAGTACCAGGGTTTAGGGGAAACCCTAGGCAAGCGAAGGAGATGGTTGTGGTCCTTATCCACTTTAATATTGTTGGCATCCCTCACCTATTCTATATAAAGGGAGGAGAGAGTTTCTATTTTCATTCAACACATTCACATCAATCTTGTCTTAGAAATGTGAGCAAACTTGTATCTTTCATGGGTATTTTTTCTTCATTGTACTTTGCACTCTTTGTTGATGTATGTAGCATCGGACAGGTACTTCCACGTCGGTTTGTGTCTGACATGTGGGAGTTGTCCATAATACCTCTCAGGACTTAGGAGATTCAATTTGATAAAGTAACTATTGAAATGAATGCCTTTTAGGTTAACTGAGAGATTAATTAAGTAATGTGCCTAAGTTTTAGGCACTAATGACTTAAGTTAATAAAGTCAATCTCAACCATTGATCTCAAGTGAATGAGATCTTATCTCAGTCGATGAAAATAGGGTTTTGGTTCATCTCAAGGTTATAAAAGGAAACCTAAGTGAGAGGAGTAGACACTGTGAATGAGTGAGTGAGTGAGTGGGAGGACGGAGCTAGGCTACGTAGAGAATGCATGGCATCTGGGTGGAGGCGGAGGCACACACCGCACGTAGGGAGAAACAGCGGGTGGGTAGGAGATTTGGTGGTGGAAAGTAGCAGCCGCTACAAGAGTGCAATTGCGTGGGGCCATCGACATGTGAAAAGGGACGTAGCAAAATGTGGCTGTAGATGCCGGAGTAGGCCGACAGCACAACTGTAGCTGACTAGCACAACCGCTTGGGTAGAAAACGCAACATCCAATAGAAGAGGAGTGGCCAGCCACCAGGCAGCCCAGGGCAGCATGGTAGCTTCTGGGTAGGCCTAGAAAATTTAGGTAGCGCCTAGAAGAGTTCGGGTAGACCATAAATAGACTTGGGTAGCAAGCAAAATGCTTGGGTAGAGCTCCGCTAGTAGCAGAAGGCTGCGGGCAACTTTGGGCAGGGTTTTGGGTAGCGGGCAACAAGTCCAAGCAACCAATTTTTTTTGGTTGGGTGCCTTGTCAAGCAATGGCAAGTAGCAGAGTGGCAGAGAACAAGGAACAGGTAGCTCCAAAGGTTGAGCAACTTAGAGGGAGTCAACCTTTAGGTTCAAGTGGGAAGGAGCAACCTTCCAAGTCTGTCAAGGAGTTATGGTACGAGATGGCCATGCAGGATGCTCAGGACCGGGAGGCTTCTAGGAGCATGTTCAAAGGGATGTTTTTGAAGAAGGGTTTGGATGAGATGGCAGGGATAGCTTTTTGTTCAGAGGGAGTAGCTGATCAGGTGGATTAGAGAGCATCCATGGTAGCAGATATGATAGCGAAGATAGAGCCACCTTTGGGTGGTGGAAGTATTTTCCTCGCTAAGAGGGAGTGTTGATGTATGTAGCATCAGATAGGTACTTCCACGTCGGTTTGTGTCTGACACGTGGGAGCAAGGTTGCCAGAGCGTGGGAGCACAGGAGTGCCATTTTCCAAAAAGTTAGCGAGCGAAGCGTCTCAGGAGCGTTTATATATATATATTTACATTTATATTAAAAAAACATGTAGAATACCAAATTAGTTGCAGAATATGTGAAACATGTATATTTATGCTACTTCTAGATGAATATTCATAATTTCAACATACTGCCATAGTACTTAATAATTAATAATTAATAATTCAAGCATCAACCATCTAGCTATTAACAATTACAAAGTTACAAATACAAAGTTCAAACCATCTAGCAAATACAAACATACAAACTTTAAAACCATATAATAAGAAGTAGATCATTAACTTATGGAATGAAAATGGCAGCCTTTGTTGTCTCCTCCAAGCTCCCACAAATCACCTTCAAGCTCCCACAAATCTCCTCCAAGCTCAAGCCTCTCCACTCCAAGCTCAAGCACACAAACATGAATGGAATGAGAGAAATGGTGAGGGAGAGGAGTTTTTATCTCTCCCTCACTTTTGTCTAAACCCTAAAAAGCCTAAGGGGCCCACCCAACAACAAAAAAGAAAACAAAAATAAAAAAGGGCAAAAAATTGCCTCATTTCCGCGGGAGCATCCAAGTCTACGTGGGAGCGCGCGGGGAGCATTGGAGGAGCGTGAACGGAGCGTGGTGGGAGCGAGCTCCCAAAATTCGGGAGCGTGGCACTCCCAAAAGGGCAGGGAGCGTGCCAAATCTCTTGGGAGTGCGCTCCAAGGCACGATCCGCCAAGCTTCCTTCTGGGGCACAGTTCAGGAGCAGGAGCGGGGCCTTTTGGGAAGCTCCTGGTAACCCTACATGGGAGTCGTGTTTAATACCTCTTAGGACTTAGGAGATTCAATTTGATAAAGTAACTATTAAAGTGAATGCCTTTTTAGGTTAATTGAGAGATTAATTAAGTAAATTGACAAATTTTTAGGCACTAATGACTTATGTTAATAAAGTGAATCTCATCCATTGATCTCAAGTGAATGAGATCTAATCTCAGCCATTGGAGATAGGGTTTTGGTTCATCTCAAGGTTATAAAAGGTAGCCTAAGTGAGAGGAGTAGACACACATAGAATGAGTGAGTGTGATCTCATTGATTGGGTGGAGAAGGAATTTCATCCTAGTGTGTAGGGGCAAGGTCTGAGGAAAGGAGCAAAGGAGCAACAAAGGTGTAGCAAACAAGTGTGATAGGCTAGGCTATTTTAATGGTTTGTATGTCCTTGAAGTGGGCTATTATCCCAGGATGAGAGCTTGAGATTTTATCATTAATAAAACCATTAATTGTTGTTTTTTACCACAAGGGTTTTCTAGGGTAAACAAGTGTGTCAAATGTGTGATTGATTTCCTGTTTTATTCCGCTACATTATTAGTTAAAAATGTCAGTGTGTTTCTGTTTATAATTAGCAGTAATTATTGAGAAGAGAGAATTTGACATTCAAAAATTAACATGGTATCAGAGCCAAGGTAAAGCTCCGAAGAGGAAATCGATTTGGCACTGGGTTTCCAGAGAGGAAAAGAAGAAAAAATAGTGTACAACCACCGTACACCAACGTATGACCTTGTACATCCGTGTGTAGATTGCGGGAGGAATCGACAACAATCTCTTGGGCAAAGGAAAAGCAGAGGTTGCATAGGCAAAGAGAAGTGGTGGACGTGGAGGGTTGACGAAGGGCTGAGGTAGAGGTAGAAGTGATGGTGGTTGAGACTAGGGCTAGAGCTACGGGACGAGGCTCGTGGGGATTGTCGGTATCTGTAATCGTTGGTGGAAGTGCGGGCTGAGTAGAGGCAGTGGACAGTGAAAGGCATGGGTATCAATTGCGACTACCAGTAGGGGAGAAGTTGTAAGAGCTAGGAGGATGGAGCAGAAAGCTCGGGTGGAAGAGAAAGGGACGTCGACAGGGCAGCCACTGCAACCACAGTCACCGTAGCAGCGTGTGGGGGGGTAAGTCGCTGGCGGGAGTAGAGGCAGAGGAAGCAGATTTCCAACAGAGGAGTTGACGGTCCAGGTTATGTAGAGAAGGCACAGGAGCTAGGAGGAGGTAGAGGCACAAGCCACACATAGGGAGAAACAATCGATAGGTAGGAGATTTGGAATAGGAGATGCTTCGGGTAGGGGTCCGGGCAGTGGGTAGTAGATCCGGGTAGCCTATTTTTTTTGTTGGGTGGCTTGTTGAGCAATGGCAAGCAATAGAGTGGAAGATAACAAGGAACAGGTAGCTCTGAAGGTTGAGCAGCTCAGAGGGGGTCAGCCGTCAGGTTCAAGTGGGAAGGGGCATCCTTCCAAGTTTGTCAAGAAGGAGAAATGGTAGAAGATGGCCATGCAGGATGCTTAGGAACAAGAGGCTTGTAGGAGCATGTTCAAAGGGAAGTCTTTGAAGAAGGGTCCGAATGAGATGGCAGGGATAGCTTTCTATTTAGAGGGAGCAACTAATCAGGTGGATTGGAGAGCAACCATGGTAGCGGATATGATAGTGAAGACAAAGCCACCTCTAGGTGGTGGAAGTACCTTCCTTGCTAAGAGGGAGTGTTGATGTATGTAGCATCGGACAAGTACTTCCACGTCGGTTTGTGTCTGGCACATGGGAGTCGTCCTTAATACCTCTCAGGACTTAGGAGATTCAATTTGATAAAGTAACTATTAAAGTGAATTGCTTTTTAGGTTAATTGAGAGATTAATTAAGTTTTAGGCAATAATGACTTGAGTTAATAAAGTGAATCTTAGCCATTGATCTCAAGTGAATGAGATCTAATCTTAGCCGTTCGAGATAAGGTTTTGGTTCAGCTCAAGATTAGAAAAGGCAGCCTAAGTGAGAGGAGTAGACACACACAGAATGAGTGAGTGAGATCTCATTGATTGGGTGGAGAAGGACTTTCATCCAAGTGTGTAAGGGTAGGGTCCGAGGAAAGGAGCAAAGGGGCAACAAAGGTGTAGCAACCAAGTGTGATATGCTAGGCTATTTTGCTTGTTTGTATTTTCCTCAAGTGGGCATTATCCCAGGACGAGAGGCTAGGATTTTATCATTAATAAAATCATTGATTGTTGGTTTTTCCCGCAAGGGTTTTCTAGGGTAAACAAGTGTGTCAAATGTGTGATTGATTTCTTGTTTTATTCCGCTGCGTTATTAGTTAAAAATGTCAGTGTGTTTCTGTTTATAATTAGTAGTAATTATTGAGAATAAAGATCGGATTTGATGTTAAAAAATTAACACTCCTGTCTACTGTCGTAGGGTTCTTGTGTTGATACAAGCAAGGAAGGTGTTGTGGTTATAGTTTACCATAAGAATACATGGAGTGCCAGGACGAGAGCCGAGGATTTTATCATTAATAAATCATTGATTGTTGGTTTTTCCCGCAAGGGTTTTCTAGGGTAAACAAGTGTATCAAATGTGTGATTGATTTCTTGTTTTATTCCGCTGCGTTATTAGTTAAAAATGTCAGTGTGTTTCTGTTTATAATTAGTAGTAATTATTGAGAACAAAGATCGGATTTGATGTTAAAAAATTAACACTCCTGTCTACTGTCATAGGGTTCTTGTGTTGATGCAAGCAAGGAAGGTGTTGTGGTTATAGTTTACCATAAGAATACATGGAGTGCCAGGGTTTTGGAGAAACTTTTGGGGGGCAAAGGTGGCACTTGTTCTTTTGGTTATTGTGATAGAAGAAGCCGGTTTGTGGCATAGGAAACCCTAAGACTACTTGGAGTGCTAGATGTGGAGAAGGTAGTGGAAGAGTATATTACAAGCATGTGTGATGTAAGTGTAGGAGCCAAAGAGGACTTGCCAATGTGTATGATTGCTAGTTACAACAGATGGAGAGCCCTTAACCGTTCAACTACTCCCACACTTCCTTTGTTAAAGAATTATTTTCTTTCTATGTTTTGAAGGAATTTAGTCACACAAACAATGTAGCAAAACTTCAATCTCTTCCGCATAATTGGATAACATGTAATATCTTGCAGGAGTAAAAGAGAAGTATGAAGATCATTTGGTTGATTTAGGCAACCATCGGTCCAGGCAGAGTTCAATGACAACCAGGTTCTGCAAAAGAGTAATCAAGAAGAATGATGAACAATACCTTTGCAGCATCTGGAGCAATATATTAACAGCATGAAGCATTGAACCAAACATCCATTTGAGTTTGGTTGGGGCCATAAGGGGGCTAATATACACAAGAAAGAGAGGACACACTTCACTTCACTTCGTTGCATGCATGCCCATATACTCGGCTAAAGGCGCACTTGTCTTCAGTAGACTTCACGCTCAATGGTAGATTTGATTGGGGCACACTTCCCTAGGAGACAATTCTCCTTGATTAGGGGGCACATTTCCCAATGTGGCAGACTTCTTGATTAGGGGGGTGCACTTCACATGTGGCAGGTTGGTGAAAGGGGGGGAACACTTCACATGTGGCAGGTTGGTGAAAGGGATATTCTTTTTCTAGGTGGACGCACCTCTTGGCCTCAAATCAAGGGATTAACTCACATTGACTCATGCATGAGCTCGAGTTCACTTTCTTTAGCTCTAGTTCACTCCTAGAAGTGGCACACTCATTCATACATGAGCCCATGCACTTGGCATGTGCCCTCTTTCTTCATTTGTATTATACAAGGAGTAGGCCTCCTCATTGTAAGGGATGTTTGGACTTGTAGATTTTCCACTTCTTGAAACTTAATGAATAAATCTACTCTTGGAGCTTTTGTGACATGTTTGGAGGTGCTTTCTTACTGAATGTGTGGCATTAATATTGCATAAATATTTCAAAGGTTGTAAGTATTGCTAGTACCTTTACATTGTTATTTTTATGCATTTGAGTTGGAGGACATAAAAGAGTATTACTACCTTGTTGGAAGGAAAAGGTTCTAAATTAAATTCTAAATACTTTTCCTTTGTATCTGTGCACATCTAAGAAACCAGATTCGTCCTAAACCCCCCGCGTGTCCTGTGGTGATCGAATCAGACACGATTCGATGTCAAATCGTGTCCGATTCGACTTTCGGTCGTGTCCGAAATCGGGACACGACCGAAAGTCGAATCAGACACGATTTGACATTGTGTCCCCGACTGTGCGTCGCGTGTCCCGAAAACAAGACACGTTTTCCGCGGAAAAGGGCACCCAGGTTGAGTTTAAAAACAAAAATACACTTCATTTTTGTCATTTGCAAGTGTGGAGAAGCTTGAGAGTGGGTTTTATGTAATACTAACAAATGTGTAATACTAATCATTAATGTTTTTTGATTCTAATTTCTATTGAATATTTGTAAATGTTCTAGTTTCTAAAAAAAATTGGATCCATATGTCTATATTTTTAAATTTTAATATATTTTAAAAAAAATATATGTATATAAAATGTGTCCTTCATGTTCTGATTCCGGTGGTCACCGTGTCTGTGTTGGACACTCGTATTTTCGTGTCCTTCGTGTCCCGTGTCCTCGTGTCAGGTGACTTAGGTGCACATATGGAAGTAATTTTTGCACTGATTTTGCAAGTGTGGAGAAGCTTGAGAGTGGGTTTTATGTAATACTAACAAATGTGTAATACTAATCATTAATGTGTTTTGATTCTAATTTCTATTGAATATTTTTAAATGTTCTAGTTTCTAAAAAAAATTGGATCTATATGTCTATATTTTTAAAAAGAATATATGTATATAAAATATGTCCTTCATGTCCTGATTCCGGTGGTCACTGTGTCCGTGTCGGACACTCGTATTTTTATGTCCTTCGTGTCCCGTGTCCTCGTGTCAGGTGACTTAGGTGCACATATGGAAGTAATTTTTGCATTGATTCTTAAGTCGGAGGGTGCAATATTGAACCTTTTATGTCTATAGTGTACCCTCAAATCTAGATAGGAAGTGGATGCTTTAGTCGATCCCTTGGTCAAGGTTTGGTCAACATTGTGACTTCCCCCCTCAATGATATATGAGCAAGGCCCTTTTAGATTATACTTCCGTGACTCCATTTTTCCCTTGGTGGATTGACACTGGTCTCTTGATTGGTTTCTTTCTATCCTCTTATCATCTTTTTCTTTACCTGGTTTATGCTTCAACCATTTTACTAGGGCAGCCTCTTCAATCACCTTACTCCTCATTGCCTCTTCCCTAGTGATCCTAGTTTAGGGAAGCCCCCTTCGAATTGGAGAAGAGCCAACCAAAAGTGCGAAAGATGGTTGGGTGTGGTGACATTGGCCTTGTTGGAAATAATGCAACTTCAGAAGTTATTCTTATTATATTTTATTATATTGTTATTGTACCTCCTACGGGAGAAGATATTGATGTATTTGATCATGTAAAAGCCTTGAAAGAATCAATGTAAACATTGGGTTGAAATCACCCAAAGAAAAGAATTATTAAATGTAATTTTATCTTCTCCCAAGTCAAGTCGGCCTAGACAGTTAAGACAAGTCGGCTCAGTAAGAGAAATAGTCACTTTTGATGTGTATAAATAGAGAGGTCGAATTTCTCATTTGGTCATTCATTCATCTCAAGCAAGTTTGCTCAAGGAGAGAGAGAAGTTCCCAACAATAGCTAGGAGAAGTATTTTTGGGGCATCTACACTTAGAGAAGTTTCTCTTTCTCTCTCTTGTATCTGTACTTCGATCTCTGAATTGGTTATCTCTATACAGAGGTTGTTGGGTTTTCTCCCTGTTGGGTTTCCCAGGATAAAACTGTGTCTATTGTTTCTGTGCTTGGTTATTTTTTTAGTGATCCTGTTTTACTATCTGCAATTAATTATAAAGCTAGAATTGTGTAAAAACTAACATGGTTTCAGAGTAGTGCTAGAAGAAGCCATTGCTGGAAACTAGGGTTTCATATTTCGGATCCTGCCCTTCTCAATTTGGCTTGAAAAGAGCATTGGGAATTTCGCCCTAGGAAAGGCTCATCTTTTGGTGGAAGAAAATTTCAGTTCCGAGAATTTTCAATTTTGACCTAATTTTGCAGCTGCTGCAGTTTCTGTAGAAATTAGGGTTTCAAGTTTCTAACCCTTCTGCCCACATATTTGTCTCGATCTTACCTCCTCTCAACTCGCCTTGATAGGGCACATCTATTTGTGGAGTCAGTTTTGCAAAAGTCCAAAATTCATTTTTGACCTAGCTTCTGCTTGGGTTTCTAGTCCAGTTCTGCAGTCAAGATGATCGGAATGAAGGTAGAAGATCGACTTGATGGGGCTTCCAACTTTAGCTCTTGGAAGTCTAGGGTTCTTCTTATATTAGACGAACATGATTTTTTGAAGTTCGTCAATGAGAAGGTTCCAGGACCAGAAGTGGAAGATGATAAGACTCGGTGGAGAAAGAATGATGCCAGAGCAAGAAGAATCCTGGTAGATTCAGTACAAGATCATTTGGTTCCTCAAATCTCACAGAAGAAGACTGCTAGGAAGATGTTTAAAACCTTGAAGAAGTTATTTGAAAATAGTAGCATCAATGTTACTCTTACATTGAGGAATCAATTATCAAATCTGAAGATGTCAAAGTCAGAATCAATTGCTTCATACTTCATGAGGATCTCAGAACTAAGGGACAAGCTAAGCTCTAGTGGAGAATCCCTTAAGGATAGGGAACTTGTTATAACAACTCTCAATGGTTTCCCTCCCTCTTGGGAGTCATTCATCCAAAGCATAAGTGGATGAACCAAGTTGCCAAAATTTGATAGATTATGTGCAGATTGCATTTAGGATGAAACAAGAATTGCAGCAAGGAATAAACTTCATGGCACTCAATCCGAGGAGAATCAAGCATTTACATCACATGCCAAGAAAGGTAATGGAAGAGGAAGAAAGTTTCATAATCATAGGAACAAAGAAAGGAGATCAAGCGCATCACCAGATCAAAAGAAGAAGAAGAAGGATCTCTCTGATATTCAATGCTTCAAGTGCAAGACATATGGCCATTATGCCAGAAATTGTCGAAATTCAAACAAAAGGAAGCATGAAGCCTCAACCGCTGATGTGGATGAAGCACCCCTCACAAGAAGCCAAGGAATGATGATTGTACACAATTCTTCTTCATATTACCTTTATTAGGTACTATTCCCACCACTAGTGATACATGGCTAATAGATAGTGGTGCATCTAGGCATATGACTGGTTATAAAGAAAATCTTTCAGAATTGATTGAGAAAGAATCCCATCTACGTGTTGTACTTGAGGATGATGCTAATTATACTGTGAAGGGATCTGGGGCTACCTCACTTCAGTTGGAGTCTAGTGATACCCTTCATCTAAGTGATGTGCTATATGTACCTGGCATGAAAAGAAATCTTGTCTCCATATCAGCTTTGGAGGACAAGGGCTATAAAGTTGCATTTTCTGATGGGAAATTTCTTGCTTGGCACAAGAACTCAAGCATGAATTCAGCACGGGTGATTGGTGTGCGAGAGGAGAGCTTATACAGGTTGAGCACTTCACCAGCTCAAGCACTAGTACATGACTCTTCCAGTATGGGTGAGCTATGGCACAAACGACTTGCTCATCTTAACTATAAAGCTCTTCCATCATTAAGGAATATGGTGACAGGTCTACCAATACTTCATGTAGACAGTGATGGAATATGTAGAGGATGTGCACTTGGCAAGAATGCCAAGGGTTCCTTCCCGAATGGTGAGAGCAGATCCAAAGGAATTTTGGATCTAGTACATTCTGACTTGTGCGGACCCATGGCTGTTGCTTCACTGGGTGGCTACTATTACTATGTGACATTTATTGATGACTATTCTCGACTTGGATTTACTTTCTGAAGACCAAGGAATCTGAGGAGGTGCTATGCAAATTTAAAGAATTCAAGGCACAAGTCGAGAATCTGACGGGAAAGAGGATTAAGATATTGAGGTCAGACAATGGTGGAGAATACACCTCTACAGATTTCAATGATTTCTGCAAGGAAGCAGGAATTAAGAGGGAGCTCACAGTTCCCTACAATCCTCAACAAAATGGGGTTTCGGAAAGAGTGGGGTTGAGGATTCTTTATCTGTTACCAGCAGAGTGTAAAGGGATGAACTGATGAAAAGGGTTGCATTCTCTGGATTTACTTTGCCTGGAAAAGACTATGCCTTTTTTGAACATTGGATTGTTTAAAGATTTATGCCCTCAATCATAGACAAAATGTACAGATCGAGAGCAGTTGGGTGAGCTCCTGACTGAGCCAGGGCTCCTGCCCCTGCCCCTGGGCCATCATCGTTCTCTTCTCATTGATTCATTTCCCACCAACAATAGATGCCTTACTTTACTTCTGTTTTCTGGATAGTTACTGAAGTTTTAAAGTAAAGGTCTTGACTTTGAATCTTTATTTTGAAAAGGGACTTTCGAAATGATTCTTTTTTTATTTGCATATGGAATTCTATATTTCCTTGTCAGGTTCTATTTACTAGTGCTTACTAATTTGGAGCTTACAGGATAAGGACTGTTTTTTCCAAATAAACTGGGTATAATTTCAATCTAAAGTTTTCTGCTTTGAAGCATACTGAACAAAACAATTGCTGTATGCTAATGTTGTACACCCTACATCATTTTTGAGGCAATGCATTAATGATTTAAGCAATAAAAGGACCGTTTCTGGATTTTGAATTGACCAAAGCTTGTAACACGATCATCTAATTTCCTTTGAGTTTCTACTGTAAATGTTGATCCAAAGGCTATTGGTGGCTTTGCATACATCCTTATGTACTGTACATAGATTGATCCTTAATTGCTTCATGCACCTGTGAAAGCAGTTTAATATAGTGACATGGCATGGTTCTTCTCCACAATTATCTTTGTTTCTGTTTTTCTTGGATTAACAATGTTGTGCTATTCTGTAAACAGCATACGTTTTGGTGTTTCCTAATCATTTTTTGTGATGTCATCTCTGTCACCAGGTGGTTATGTCATTTCATGAATGTGGTGGGAATGTGGGTGATGATGTGAACATTACCCTGCCAAAATGGATATTGGAGATTGGGAAAGATAATCCTGATATATTTTTCACAGATCGAGAGGGCAGGCGAAATAAAGAATGCCTCACATGGGGCATCGATAAGGAAAGAGTCTTGAGAGGTCGAACAGGTCTTGAGGTATTGATGTTTTTTTGGTCATTCATTTCCTATTAATAACTTGTCTATGCATGTTTTGATTCATTAATAAAATGACTGAAATCCTGTCCCACACCTAAAATTGGGATTAAAATTCGGATTCTTTGATGATGCTCAATCCAGATTCCAGATAACAGAAATAAACTATCTACAAGGTGGTTCTTTCTTGCTTTCTTTTGTGCAAAACATGTTATAGTATTTTTTTTCTATAATCTGGGGTAACTGTGATGTGAGAAATTGATTATTGTGTTAGATGAGTGGCATAGTTCAGATTGTTTTCATCTTTTTGGAAATGCTAAGATTCCATTAATGCTCATTCACACAATCTTTGATGATGTGGGCTAAGATGATGGTGAGGATAGCTAAATAGTAAGTAGAAATCCCAAGTTTTATAGCAATTTGAGGTGCATGCATATATGGAGAGTCAAACATGAAGGTGGAGGGAAAAATAAATATTGTCATTAATAATGCTGCAGCCAGTACATCTCTCTCAGAGACCTTAGCATCAATCATGTTACATCACAATTTATAGCACCCTTAACTGTTAATGGTGGTATAACCACCTAACCCCTAACCTTAACTTGTAAATGTTACATCTGGTTACATGTCACTAATATAATGTGATCATTATACACATTTCTAAATGCTAAATATTATTGGAGTGTTAGTACATCAACATCCCCCCTTAAAACATGAAAATAATATATTAGAATGTAAACTTTCGCAGCTGGACATATTGTCAATGACGTTTATTTATTGTACACTATGTGAAAGATCTTTTATGCCCAATGTTTAGGGTGAAGACTTCACCCATCATTAGGAACCAGCATCGAAAGATAGAAAGCAAATGTTGCAATTGGTAGGGGAGGCAGGAAATATATAAGAAAGAAAGAGAGAAAAAATAGTTTGTAAAAACAATAAATAAAAATCAAGTAAGGAAAATTCTTGATTATTTTTCAATAATAAGATAGATTAAGTAAATAGAGTAAATAAAATTTTGATTATTGCTTCAACAATTAGTAACATCAAAATTAAATTAATAAGCCCACAAAGGTAAAGACTTGAATAAAAATTACATTGAATAAGAACTACAATATTAATAAAATCAGAAACCTGTTTCAGAAAACAACCGAAAAAATCCTAAAACGTTTCGGGGGCATTTCAAGTTTGGAAACATGTCCCTGAAACATGAATCGACTTTTTTGATGTATTTTGGTTCGAACAACCCCTGTTTCAATCCTGTTTATGCACAACCTAGCAGCCCCAAGATTGGCAAGTCAATCGGCTTCTAAACCGGCACAACTATGGATTCCCAACCCAACATGTCACTACTGGAAGGGAATCCTCTTTTAGGTTTCTCAGCCCCGACAGTAAACGAGCCCATACTAACCAAGAGAGAGACCCTAGCTAAGCTTTCTCTAAGGTTACTTAGGATAACCCAACCAACCCCAAATACTGACCTAACTATGTTTTTATCAGATGAGAGGGCCTAATTAAGATATTCAAGATAAACCAGAGACAATTTAGTATTCTGTAAATATATGCTATGAACAGGTAAATAAAATATGTAATGAAATAAATCTCTTGCAAAAAATAAATAGAGAATATGAGCAACTTGAAGTAGGTAAACCAAAAAACCAAGGCTTATAGTCAATTGGGATTATCTAACCGCTATAACCCTTCTAACCACCTGCGGACTCCAACAATGATGCTCGGCGCAATCTGTCAGAGCACTAACTAGGGAGGCTCGACCGCACCCCTAGCCACACAACCCGACCCCTTAGATTCATGAAGAGTAATCTTCTAGAATGCTATGTTCGGTGCACTATAGCAATTAGACAACCAAGCGGTTGGTTTCAAGATTCCTATGGCAGTCCCTGATATACACAAGGTACGTGGGGTCTGTTATCACATATATAGTAGCCGGGCTACCATACATTATTTTTTTGATTCTAGTACACTATTCAGCCATTTCCCTTACATTGAGATGCTGAGATGAACATCTATTATGGTTCACTATCACATTTGGACAGCAGTTGTATTCCCCATTGCCATGACTGAGTCTCAGGACACCCAGAGAGATGACCGATGTAGCCATTATACCATTTGTACAGAGCAGTCAGTAGTGCCCAGAGTTACAGTAGCAGTTTCAGAGGACAGATGATGGTTCAGAGGATGAGCATTCAGGTATATGACTCAGCAGGTATATCATAGTGTTGTGGTTATATTGTTTTTATATTTATTCTTATAGCATGTCTTAGCACTTAGTGTCATGATCTGGCGATCATATAGATATGTGGACCTGGTTGATCTTATTATATATATTCTATTGTCCCTACTCAGACGTAGAAGTTCACTATTCATACTCATTGGTTTTACCCTCCTTAGGGAGAATAGAGGTGGTCATTCCACCATACCTTGGCTTGCTAGTGTTGGCTCCATTATTCATTGTCTTCATCCATCCATTACCTACCTTTTAGTTTATCACCCTGACTTACTACTTGACTAGTGGCATGGAGGACTTTTCCCCACTGTAGCCTCTATATTGGATGAGCTTCCCTGTTTATTGTGTCTCGACTCTGAGTTGGTGACAAAACTTGCCTATGGTGAGTTGGATTTCCTTGTGAATTCCCCCTAGTCACTAAAGTTGTGTTGGCTAAACCTGAAACTTTCAGTGCTGCCATGAATACAAAGTATGGAAAATGAAATGCTATATCTTGTATGAAAAGCCCGTTCATGCAATATGTTTTTAAACAAACATGAATGAAAGGCAAGCCAAATGAAAATGGCTATGAAATAAAATGTTATATCTTTTGTGAAATGTAAAATACCTAGGTAAACAAGCTGTCTGTGACACACCTAGAAGTGCTCAGGTAAACAAGTGCCTTAAAAACACACCTGCAGCAAAAAGCCTAAAATAAATGTAAATCTATGCAATGTGTTTATAAACACACATAGATCAAAGGCTATGAAAACTTCAGGCCCAAAAAGTAATGGAACTTAAATGCTATATCAAAACAATTGCTGGCCTCATTTGTATTATGGATTGTGCGCATCTGTTAAAGGTGAATAAACCCTCTTTGAACAACTTATCCATTTGTGAGACACCGCCATTCCCTATGTTGTTGCTCATTCAGTATATACTATGGTGTGTATTCCCTTTCCCATATCCAAAGTGTCACAATGTTAAGTCAGTCAAGTCATCCTTCAGCCTAGCCAATTTATTTTAAGCCTTCATCCTTCACTAGCAAATTGATCACAACTATGAAGTGAGTATGGTCTTGAAAGTCTAGTCTGAGTCATAATAATAATTAATGACACTATATATTTGGATTTAGATCGTCAGTAATGATTACTTTTTGTTATAATTGCTATTTGAATGAGTTGTAAAGCATGCATTAACCTTTGACACTTTGCAGCAACTTCTGATGATAGTATGAGTTATATTTGGTCATGTTGACTTGGTCAAACCTAGTTTGACCAAGGTCAACCACAGGACATGAGATGGTTGGACCTTGTGATGATACAGATAGATGATATATGGTCCATGCATATGTACATGATGGTTCTATGCATCAGATACAGGTTTATGATGATGATTCATGGTTTTCAACATTATTTGATCATTTACAGTTCATTATTATTTCACCTGTTCCGGTATATTGGATGTATTATATGACCATGCAGAGATCCATATGGTGTATGAGTACACATCTTGGATAGTTTTGGACCTTCTGAGTCCAATGAGACAGTCTGTTTTCAGTTCCGGGTGGTTACAGTGATGATTGAGCCTCAGTAGGCTATCCTAGTGCAGTTTTGGTCTGTCGGAGACCCTGTCAAAGCAAAGATGGATTTTATCTGGTTGACCTAGGGCACTGTGCATGGAGGGGGTGGTCCAGCCACTTGTTTTTACCATATTACCCCCCCTCCCGGACACATTGGTGCCCTCACCTTGACAGCGTAGGCACTCCGGGAGGCAGTTTGGGCAGTTTCACGCTTCCAGAGGCATTTCAGGATTGGTAGAAATGACTACAGAAGAATTCGATTTGGGCTATTGAGGCAAAGTTTTGGCATGGGATGATCAATGATGATGAGTGGGATGTCTTCCACACCTTCTCCAGCAGTTTCAGCTCCATCGGGACCCACATCCATCACTTATGGCATTTTTTGATATTTCTGAGGCCTCCTAAGGCCCACGATTTTTCCATAGAGGCACGATTTGGTACTTTGATGACTATTTTATTATTATTGTGCTATGGGGATTGACCAAGGGTGTCTAAAATTACCCCTTGGACCCACCATAAGCTTATTGTTATATTTTGTTTTCATGATTTGGTGGGATCCCCTCTCCTAGGGTGATTTTGTCCACTTATGGTTATATTTTATTAGTGATCCATGTATTTTATTGTTGAGCTCATCTCAACCATTGATTAGATCTTTTGATCTTTTAATCTTAGCCACTCATTCAAAAAGTGGTTAGATTATGGACTCTCTCCCTCCTATTTAAAGGAGAGAGCCTCTCATTGTAAAGGGGTCTTTGGCTCTTGGATTCTTGATATAGAAAAATTCTCTTGTGGAAATTCTTGTGGTATCCTTTGCATCTGGTGTTCTTAGATGGTGATTGGAAAGTCTATTGCATCCTAGCATTTGGGAATTTGTGGTAAGATCTATCTTTTGGAAATCTTTGTCTTGTCTACAGGAGGGCGATTTCAACTAGGGCGATTTTGCAAGGCTTCTTCAAATCGATCTCTTTGGCATTCGCTTGTATCAGGGGGTTATCATTAGTATCATTGTGATCTATGCTATCTTTCTGTTATTTCTCTTGTGGCATTAGTCTTATCTCTTGATTGCATCAAATATGATATTGTTGACATTTGTTGTGTAGGAGAGAGGGCGCATTGGCTTCTTGGGCTAAATCGACCTCATAGAAAACTACCTCAAAGCTTCTCAAATTGATCGAGTTGCATAGATCATCATCATCAAGGCATCTACAAGGTTACCCAGGTAAGATCCACAGGTTTGTTTCTCTTATCTTGATTCCAATCCACTGGCACAACACATAATTGATAAAACCCTAATTAATCAAAACCCTCATTTTTACATTTTTTCAGATCTACTAAGATCTAGTGGCTCCTTGGGTAAGATATTTAAAACCCACCTCTATAGTATCCACGACATCCCGGATCTATAGTTTGGTGAGGATTGGCCTCCATTTGACCCCCTTCCCAAGGCAACTTAGCCTCTCCAAGCAAGGGCGCACTTCTTGGTTTGGGTGAGTTAACCTAGATACGGTACATGGATAGTTGAGATTCCTTCAGATCTGTAATCTACATGTCCTAAAACCTACCCCTGGACTGTCACTTTTCTGATTTCTACCTTGTGGGCCCTATTCCACATTTTAAGGGATTAAAACCCCATTTTGGACCACTTGGTATCTTAAAACTCAGATCTAGTAAGATCTAACCCTTGGATTGCCTTGATATCCTAGATCCACATTGTCACTTGCTTAAACTACTTGGATCTAAAGTTTGGATGCCATTGGACTTGTCTTGATCCCATTTATCCCACTTTTAACCCTCCTTGGGTAAAGTCGCACTTCTTGAAGGGATTGAGTTGGTCCACTTGTAGGACATGGGTATTTGAAATTTTGGTGGATTCGGAACAAACATGCCTTGAAACCTATGTCTAGTAGGTCACTTTGTGAAATCTTGCCTTGGGGGTAGCATTCCTTGTTTTGAGGGATTGTGGTCCACTTAGGTCACATCATGACTTATTAGATTTAGATAGATCCATCCATCAAACTTTTAGTAGCCCACTTGTCTTATGTTATAGGGGTCTTGATCTACAAGTTAACTTCACTTTGATTCCATTTGCCCCAATTCCCAAGGCACTGATCTTTCTCCAAGCTCAATTCAACTTTCATAGATTGTTGGGTTAACTTGAAGATTGATCCTTGTGTTGGTTGCTTGAATCCCTTGACATTGTTACATCTCACGATCAAGCTTATCTCTAGTACTGGTTAGCCCCAATTCAACCCTTAAACTACCTTGCTTTGGACACGGTTCCTAGGGCAGTGGATTTTCTCACAATTGACTGGTACATTAATCCTGGATCTCATTTCAAATACTATAAGTCACTCTCACATCAACAATGAACCAAAGCTATACTCATTGAACCCCTCACTTATCTTGTGACTTCATCCTTAGGTCTAGGATATACCATACACCTTACAATATTTCACTTATATGTAACTTTGATTGGGTGTTTTGGTGTGATCTCTCCTGTCAGGAGTGGATCTGGGTCTCCCCCTTTGTTGTCTGGGCTAGATAGCATAAAGCGAAGGTTACCTCGACTGGCGTGACAACCATCTATTGGAGGTCAAGGTGATCGTGGTTGCACCTTTTGGGTTGCCCTTCCCTATTGCCATCCATTAATGGATACATCCATAGGGGTAACTACAGTTTAGGTGATAACAGGGTCCAAGTCCATGCTCAGTGCTGTCTAATGTAGTACTACTCGACTAGGGGTGCTAGACCGGAGTCGGAGGAGATGTCCAACGTCTTGCACCTAATGAGGATGTAAGGATACGTGTCCCAACACTGGTCACTGTACTAGTAGGGTTCCCCTAGACCACAATTTTACTTGCTTAACAACAACCCCTGAATATCTTTATAGACATTGGCATACGTGTTCTACCCAAATACCCAAATTGTCGATTTGAACCATGGAAGCACCACTTGCACTATTTTTGTTGTGAAAGATTCAATATACATCATTTATAGCATTGAAATGAAAGTTCCACCAATAATAGATAGCATTTAGAAAATATGATCTCAATATTATAACAATGCTTTGAAGTATCCAATGAAAATTAAGCCATGATAACTTCCACCCTTAAACTCTAATTGTCCAAGATATCCAATTCAATATGATCAAAATAATCTTAGCAATTTCTCAAATGACATTAGCAATAGTAGTTCTTTTATCAATCATAGCATTAGAAGAATGCCAAGACAATGATCACTAAGTTTTAATCTCTTCATCATTTTGACCTCATTCCTAATCCATAAACAAGAGCATAAATGCAAGTTAATAGTAAGGTGAAGGTGTGAACAACTTGCAAGATCTTTATATCCTCTTGCTTAAAACTTCATTAAAGGATTAAAGATCATGAACCAAGTTAAACTAACCATATAGAGTATTTCAAGGTTTTCAATTTGAACCACTAAGCATAGTTATCAAAATCAGACCAGTCCTTGAACCAACTGACCCCAAGAATTGGAACTGGAAAACAACCGGAAAAAAAACCGGACCACAAAAACGATCGACCAAATTATACATGAAATATTCAAAATTTGAAAAAACAAATATATTCATGTGCATCCATCAGAATTTGAACCATTATACATAAATATGCAAAGTTTCTCATGTATATAGCAAGTAAGAGTGCATACAACCAAAATAGCACCGAGTGCAATCCATATTTGAACCAAGGTACAACAACAAATAGGCTATAAACTAGGAATTCTTCAAAAACTAGTTTTGAGGCCACCAACATCAAATCTCTGTAAAATCTAAATTTGTGCTTTCATTGGTTTAATATCCTTGGATTTAGATTTTCATTCTTTGATTAGAACTACATAAGAGAATTCTCGTTAAATATTTAATCATCCTTGAGCTTATTACAAATTTACAAGCTCTAGGGTTTCACCTTAGACCTTGTTATTAGTCTTGGACATCTTATTAATTCACATAGTGCATGTAACTTTCATATATTTATTGTGGATTAGTAGTTTGTCTTTTTCATGCTTCTAGTTTATCTTGACATATATTATTGAAGCATGTCCAAATAAATCTAAGTGTTTAATTGCAGATCTTTTAGTTGTGGATTCATTTGGCATCTGAAGTGCACATTTTTATTTCATATCTTTATTGTGCTTAAGTTATAAATAACTCTTATTCATTAAATGCCAACATCCTTTAATTAGGGAAGCCTCCTTTGGCTTTTGAGAGTTGGCTTAAAGAGAAGAGATTGATTGTGTGGTGACATTGGCAATCATTCCAAAGTTTTCTTTGCCTTGTACTCCTGGATTGGGACCTTTTCCACTTAGAAATGAGTTGGGAGGTAACAGAGTGTAGGATCTGTTGCCGCCTAATACACACCTGGGGCGAACGCGGCAGGAAACCTTCAAGTCGCTCGGTGTGTCCTTGGGGGCAAGTCAGAGTCAAGTGTTGTCACCTGATTACTCGACTCCTCCGTCTAGGCTACTCCTAGCGAAGCCAAGTGGGGTGGTCCCTATGAAAATAATCTAAGGATTTTAGTTTTAACTAATAAAACAAGAAAAATGCTATTTCTAGGAGTTAATATGATGGATAGGGAAAAATATTACAACTAAGCATGATTTCCAATTCAAAATTTAATTACCACAACACATGATATAGATAAAATCACGACATTTTATGAATGAAATTAAAACATTTGTAAAGTAAAGACCAGTGCCGAGAAGATGATTGCTTGCTGTGTTGTGTTGTGAAAGTATTGCAAAGGCTTGTTGTAAATTTTAATTTATTAATGAGTATTATGGGAATGGGTTTATTTTTGGTTTGGCCCAACTTAGACTTACTTCCTTGGAATGGGCGTACCAAGTGTCCAACCAGGCGAGGATGAACCTTTTTATGATAGCCTGATGACTCTGTAGTAAACCTCACGCGACCTCCTGAATCCTTAGAGTTAAGACTTCATAGGATTTCCCTATTAGAACTAATTACTCTACATCCTTTTCTGATTGACCCAACTGTTCAGACTAAGCTGCAGCGGTCAAGAGCATACTTCGAATTTCGAGTGTTGGTTGATTTTATTTAAAATTGTGAGGTGAGTTATTTAGACTAAACTAAAGCCTAAGAATCTTTTTTCCACACAACAAAGAATGGTGCAGTACTTCGGGAAAGCAAGGGCACAATTTATTAGGTTCGTTTGGAACAATTGTAGAGGCATGCACAAAATAAGATAAATAAATGAGATTTTGTTTAAGTCCTTCATGGATGTTTGTGTGTGCTTCGTGATATGATTTAATTACTAATAACTTGAAGGAAAACTTTAAGAAAAATAAAAAAATAAAAAAATGCGAATCTCCCCTGGGGGGATGGGGGCAGGTGCTAGAATAGCCTGCTGTGCTCTTGTTATTTTTTGTGTTACATCAACCTCAATGAATAGATACTGCTGGTCCTTTATCAATAGGTATCCAGAGTCCCATACAGTTTACATAAATTGCAGAGGAGCTAAGGATGGTCGAATAAGCTTTCCGGATGGTCACGAAAGCCTCAAAATTCAATTTTTTTATGATTTAAATGTCGAAACCTGCTAAACATGCAAAAAAAACCAGCGAACAACATTAGTTTCAAAAGAGACAAAAAACACTTTAAAAGTGTCTTTGGCCTAACTACAAAGTTTGCAAAAGTTTTCTAGCTAACAACATACAAAAGGAAAGTAAAAATAACTAAGGAAAGTGAGCTAAAAAACTACTTTCCTTAGGATCTTTGCTTGCTTTTGGACAAGTCAAGCCAACCAAGGAACCTAATTGCCAAATATTAAATAAGCTTGGAAGAGTAAACGGCTAAACCAAACAAATTGTTGAATAAGCAAAAATTATAACTTGTGCTTGGAAAAACCTAAACTACTTAGATCTAGAACTTTGAAATATAATCTTGCAAGCTTGATCTAGTTTCTTAATGTGATTTAAAATACACAAACTACTTATGATGAATGCTTTTCATAAATTGTAGATCTTTGAATACTTCAAATCGGAAAGTAACCAGAACCAAAATAACTTTTAAATATGAAGAGAAGGGGAGAGAGAAGCTCTTTCAAGCAAGACTATAAGACTTGGAGATGAATTCCTGGATTGCCGTGGGACTAGATCTAAAATTAAAGCAGTTAGAAACAAGAAAATAGCAACAAACAAGTTCTCTTTCCTGTCAACAAAAAGGGTACCTGCAGCTCACATCAACTCATACACAAAGCATTAGATCTGGAAGCCAAATATGTAAGAAATCAATACCAAAATACTCATAAACAAATGAAATATTTCAAGAAAATAGATCTCTTAACATATGAAACTACAAGAATAGAAAAGTAAACAAACTTGACTAATCTAGCTTATCAGACAAATATTTGTCCTTACAGTAAATTGAGATCGAAAGCAGGAAGCAGATGAGCAGCCCACCACAAGTCACCTTCGTCCAACACAATGATCATGCATCCACACACAAAGCAACACAAGGATTCGACCTCCAAAGTCTCTTTATTCTCAAATAATATCAATGAAGTACAAAAAATGGCAGAGCTCAGCCTTTCAACACCAACTAGTGAAAGAGGAGGCAAGAGCTTGCTCTTATAGCAATTTACATGCAAAAAGGGGGGCGCAAATCCCAAGGAGGGCGCATGAGTGATTGAAGGAGGAAGCTTGGAGTTGATTAGATCAAGCTTGGAGTTGATTGGAATCCAACCCAATGGGGATTGCGCCACCTCTCCATGAGGTAGGCGACCCCTCTTCTTAGTTATCACCTTCCAATCACGATTTGCCATCTCACAAAGTCGCCCATGTAGAGAGGGCGCATTCCTTGAACTCTTGTCAATTAGATCTTCACTGAATTGATTGGATTTGTCTATTTCGGAGCTCAGATAACTTAATGTTGACTGTATAATGGCTTTGGTTCAACCTCATATAACATCGAACCAATCCCACTATTTTAGGAATTTGTCCTTTTTATTTAATGTCTTTTTTGACATTTATTTTGTCTTTTTTGAGTTTTTCGAGTAAATATCATTTTTTGAGATAAATACTTACTCAAAACTTAGGAAAAGTGGGTTTATGGGTTAAATGGTAGCTCTGGCTTAGAAAACGGTCATCCCATTGTCAAAATTCACCCATAGACCACTCAATTATTACATTTTGAATTTTTTCAATTAAACCATAAAAAATGGTTTAATTTATGAAAAAATTAACTTTTTAATTAAGCCAAAAAATGGTCAATTACTGAGAATTTTTTTTTTTTTAAAACTTAAAAATAAGCACCTATGGACCTAGTACATGACCATATGACCTTATTTGAGTGTCTAGCATGTTTATATATGTAGAAAAATGGACTTTAATAACCCCCCAAGTCCTAACCACCACTGTAGGCATTCCAACTTTGGAGGTGTAGGAGAAAAAATCGTCAATTATACTTGGCTAAAGGCAAAGCATAATTGACAAGGGAAAAAACTCCTTGGAATACCTTCATTGGTTGTTAAGTCCTAGGGAGCCAAGTTACTCAAAAGACCACCATGCAAGTACACTTTATTACAAACCCCGTGGGGCATGGACATGCATTTAAAAAATAAAAGGAGGGCCCTGAAAGGCCTGATTCTGAACTTCTGAACCTTGAAAAGCACACGTATTTGTGCAAACTTTGGCGGCTCTCTGGAAGTCCAACTGATGTGCAATTCAGTTGGTAACATCTGGCTCCAACTGTGGCACTTGTGATTGATCTTTCTAGGAAAGGAGATCATTCGAGAACTCCATAATCTCAGTTTCTTGCATGGAAACATAAGTGCATTAGTCACTTGCATATGTAAAAATAACCAAATGAAACTTATAAGTTGCAACATTTATTTATGAAAATGAAACTAATATACAAAGAAACACTAAACTAATGTACAAAGAAATAAAGTTAGAACTTAGTATACAAAAAATAATATACTTAAAAATAAATCTAACTGGGAAATAAAATGCAGGATTAGGGTTTAGAAAATCATGATACAAAGATGCCCCCATGGGCATCAGATATTTTCGGTGTAAAATAATTTGAGAAGCCCTCCGTTGACTGGGTGGGTAGACTTCTCGCTGTCCAGATTGCTAAGGAAGAAAGCATTTGTGCCAGCTACTTTGTGGATGAGATAAGGGCCTGTCCATAGATTGTCAAACTTTCCGTGTTTCCTTGGCTTGTCCCTTCGTTTATCCCAAGGTAGAACTGTGTCACCAATCTGAAATACTCTTGGTTTCGATGACTTATCAAAATTTTTCTTTACTTTCTCTTGATTCTTAATACTCTGATCAACTGCCTTCCGTCTGATCTCATCCAGCTCAACCATTTGATTGATCCTGCACTGAGCTGCATTCTGATCCGTACTACACTCTTCAAGAAACTGATATACTGGCAACTTCAGGTGGATGGGTAAAGTAACATCAAGTCCATAAACTATTTCAAATGGGGATTTTCCAGTTGAACTCTTCTTTATGATCCTATCCGCCCATAGTGCAAATCTGATCTTACTATCCCAAGCTTTCTTATTATCTCCAACAATCCTTTTAACAATGGTCATTAAATTCTTATTACTGGATTTTGCCAGACTGTTTCCTTGGTGATAGTAATTGGGCGAATGTGATAAGATGATACCATATTTGAAGCAAAAAGAGGACATCTCGGCTAAACTAAATGCCTTAGCATTATCTGTTGTGATTATAGAGGGCACACCAAACCTAGTAATAATCTTATCTTCTAAGAATTCCATGATGACTTTATCGGTTTCTGCCTTCTTGGGGATTGCTTCCACCCACTTGGTAAAATAATCAGTAGTAGTTAGGATCCAAGTATAACCATTGCTAGAGTTATCCTTAAAGGGACCAATGAAATCAAGACCCCACTGCTGAAAAGGGGCTTGGACAACTACAGGTTTTAGAGGCAAGGCTGCTAATTTCTGTTTCCCTGTGAAAAGTTGACACTGTTGGCAACTTCTGACATGTTTATGAACATCGAAGAATAGAGTGGGCCAATAGTACCCTGCTCTGAGGACTTTATGGGCAGTTGTCTTGGCCAGATAATGTCCTCCACAAAATCCATAATGAAATTCAGCCATGAGTTTTTTGGACTCTGGCTCATCGATGCATCTAAGAATTCGACCATCTGGATTCTTCCATCCTAGCCCATCCTGGGTGATACAAAACTTTGTGGCTTTCAACCTCAAAGCCCTTCTTTTATGGCCAAGTAGGTGATCGGGGCAAGTGAGGTTGGTTAAAAAATAGATGACGTCTGCATACCAAGGAACCTGTTCAAGACGTTGAAGCTCATCTGATCTGACCTGTACTGACTCCTTATTCTGACATACCATCCCTAGTGCTTGCTCATTCCCTTCAGCCATCATGCGGGCTAAACCCTGACCTTTAACTAACTTGGTGGGTTTGATTTCTAAGTCATATTCCTGGATCTTAGAGACCCATTTACCCCTTATACCAAGACAGTCTTGCTGTGACAAAATATCTTGAACAGTCGCATGAGGCACATACCCTATAACTTTAGAGTATGCAATGCACATTTTGAAATGCTTAAGTGATTTGACTAAGGCATATGCTTGTTTTTCCATGATAGTGTACTTAAGTTCAGAATTTTGTAGGGCTCTACTCATAAAGGCTATAGGTTGCTCCTGGCCATCCTTATTCTTCTGCAACAAAACTCCGACTATGGTATCTGGTAATGCAAATGAAAATATTTGGAAGTCTTTGGAATAGTCAGGACTAATCAACACTGGTGATATACAAATAGCATCTTTTATTCCATTAAAGGCTTCTCTTCCCTCTTTATTCCATTCGAACTTAGCGTCCTTTTTAAGTAATCTTTGCATGGGTTTCATTAACTCTGCTAAGTTAGGAATAAAATGTCTGATGAAGTTGATTTTCCCATTGAATGACTACAGTGCTTTCTTATTACAAGGCAAAGGAACTTTCTTTATAGCTTCTACCCTCTCTGGGTCAAATCTTGACCCCATCTTTAGAGATGATGTGACCCAGTAACTTCCCTTTGTCGACCCCCAAAACAGACTTGGATGGGTTTAAGGATATGCCAAATTTTCTACATCTTTCGAAGATTTGTCTAAGGTGGCCAATGTGATCAGTTCTTTCCTTGGAAAAAATTGAGGTCATCCTGATATATTTCAATTATTTTGTTGATTAGCTCGTTGAAAGCATAATCCATGGATCTTTGGAAGGTTGCACCGGCATTGAGCAATCCAAAAGGCATTATGAGATATTCAAAATCACCCCAAGGGGTTGTGAACGTTGTTTTATGTCTATCCTCCTTGTTGACCAACACGTGGCTATATGCTGAAAAACCGTCAAGCATTGACATCATTCCGACACCAGTTACCCTTTGTAACAAGGTTTCCATATTCGGGAGAGGGTAGTTATCCTTTAAGCATGCCCAGTTCAAGTTTCTAAAGTCAATGCAAAGTCTTAGGTTTCCATTCTTTTTTCTTACAACAACTAGATTTGAACACCATTAGGAATGTCTAGTTGGGGCTATGATTCCTGCTGCTAGCATCTTCTAAAGTTCTTTTAAAACAATGGGGGCCACCTTGGGATTAATCTGTCTCAACTTCTGGTGAAAAGGCTTGGCATCTTCCTTTAAAGGAATAGTGTGATGGAAAACATCTTCCCTATATGACTTGAGCTCATCATATGAAAAGGCAAAAACATCTCGATATTCCCGAACTAAGCTTATAAGGTCATTTCTTTCCTTTTTACTTGTTCCTTTACCAACTTTTATTAGCTTAGGTTTTGTTTCAGTTCCAATATTGATCTCTATATGGTTTCTAGCTTTCAATATTTCCTTTTCGGGTTTATGCCTATCTTGTTTGTAAACAATGTGCTCCCATTCCACTATGCTCTTTGGTATAGCGTTCCTAGGTTGATCCTCATCCTCAGTGTAGTCATACTTTTCCTCCTTATAACCTATTTTGCAATCAGTGAACTCCTAGACATTATGTATGAATCTAAGGATTTGCTTCTCATCTTTGAATACTTGCCAATGATCTACATTATCCGGGATGGATGGTTTGAAATTGATCTCAAATTTTCCATGGCCTTTGGTTAACTCTTCTGTTGGTTGGAGGGTTGAGGTTGCTATTGCTAGTTGATCTGCTTCTCTGTTTTCATCTCTATGTATTGCTATGATGTTTTAGGCATCAAACAGCTCCATGGTATCCCAACAAGCATTTCTATATTTCTTCAACGTTTCGCTCTTGCACGCAAATATGTTCTTAATTTGACAAATAACTAAATCAGAATCTCCTTTTATACTTAGGATTTTTATGCCCATATCTTTAGCTATTTCTAGTTTTTGCAAGAGTGCTTCATACTCAGCAACATTGTTTGAAGCATCAAACTCAAGTCTGAAAGCAATGTTAAAAGTTTGCTGAGATAAAGAGGTAATGACAATTCCAGCCCCTTTGCCTGATTTAGAAAATGCACCATCAAAGCTCATTTTCCAAATTCCATTCATTTTGTCATCACTGGTTTTCTCTTTAATAGGGGCTTATGTGTTTGCGAAAATGGAATAATTACCAGAACTATCCAACTTGTGAACATATTCATTATCTAACACATTAGGGTCTTCAACGTGAAACTTCCTTTCCTTTTCCCTATACAACCTGACATGAGCATCTTCATTAGCTGGGACCATGGCATAGGTCCAATCCATCTAATGCAACCACCAAGGGAAGCAACCCATTTTCTAGATAATAACATGCCCCATGTGCTTGGAACATCAATCACTATTACATCCATAGTCAAATTTATATCAGGGTAGGCTACTAGCTTAATAGGCAAGTTCATGATTATACCTATGACATCAATTTCTCTGGAATCCATTGCACAAACATTTTGATATGGTCTTGTGATTTGCAGGTTCAATTGTTCGATGACTTTTCTGGTCATGATGTTGGATGCAGCACGCAAGTCAAGCATGCAAATATGAAGTAACATGTTGTTGACAACTAAGGATACATAGAATGGAGGATGATACGAGGATCCATGCTATGCAATATCACAGGAAGGTCTTCATTTACTTTTTTAGGAACATCATGGATGACCTCCTTTGGCTTCTCAGGGATGACCTCTTTAGGTTTTTCTTGAATTTTATCCTTAGTTTTATCTGGGACCTTTTCTTTAGTTTTTTCACAAATAGTTTCCTTGGGTTCTTCAACAACATTTTCAATAGGTGCTTCTAGTGCTTTGATCAGTTTATCCTTTTGACTTGCGATCTTAAGGATTTCAGTTACGGAAACAGGCATTTTAGCATTAGCCATCCAGCTAACCACATCAATATTCAAATCTGGGGAAGGAAGATGAGTTACCTTTGGAATATGCAGATCTGACTTGGTAGGGATGGAAGTCTGCCTTCTCTGATAAGTGAAGCCTTTGAACTTCGCCAATTCTCTGATCTCTTCAGGGGTAGGTTTCTCTCCAAAAATCTTAGTTACATTATCCTTTTCATGTGCCATTTCCTTAGCTTGTTTCCAAATTTCTCTAGACACCGTGTGAGTTTTGCCAACATTGTTGATATATTTTGGTTGATTTGGATACCCTAAAAATTGTTGGTTCCAGGAGGAACTTGTTCATTGATGTAGTTGAATTTAGGACAAGTTGGTTCATCATGGAATTCATTACAAGCCCTACAGAAAGGAGACACCTCTTCCATGACCCTGTTGGATGACTCAAGTTGATTAGGAATCCTCTGATTGTTGGATGGATACTTTGGTTTCCATTCATTATTTTGTCTGGGAGGAAACCTATGAGAAGGAATGTGAGATTTGTCTCTTTCCATGGAAATAAGTCTATTTTGCATGGCATTGATCTGTGCAACATGATTAGCTTCCATGGCCTTGATAACATTGGTCAATTCTCTTAAAGGGTCTTTTGCTAGGTCTTTACTGTCCGTTGCTACTGATTTATCCTTGCTATCTGACTGTCTTGAAGAAGTACCTCTGGTGAAACCTAGGATATTGGACTTTCCTGAAGACTGCATGTTTTTATCAATCTTTTCAGCTATGACTTGGGTGTTAATTTTTGAGCATCAATTCAATATGATTTAGGATCTTAACTGAGAGAATAACATGTACAGCATATCAATCACAAGAAGCAATCATAAGAGACAATAGACACATAGAGTTTCCTTGGGGAAAACCATAAAGGTGAAAAACCCCAATAACTTCCTGAGAGATAGATAGAGCAATGATACAAAACCCAAGCATAAGAGATAGTCCCCTAGCAGCAGCTTCTCCTCCTCCACTAGTGCGCCACTCTCCAATGAGTGTATGAGTGAGAAAGTGAATGATCAAATAGAGTGCCTCCCGCACTCTATTTATACTTGACTTGACTTGCCTAATAACCTTTATTAGGTCGGCCTCAACTTAACCACATAACATAATGCTGACAGGGCCGACCCCCAATAGGGTGGTTTAATAACCCTTTAACCCACATGACTTATACAGGGCCGACCCCATCAAGGTGGTCTAATAACCCATCAAGTGTAAGTTACGACACTTACAATATAAATGACGACATTTCCGTATAGAGGAATAATAACATCTCTATAGGAATACAATATACATATATGAAATACATACCGAAGTTACATATACATCAACACTCCCTCTTAACTAGGAAGGTATTTCTCGACACAGATCTGCAAGCACAAGTCTTCTTCTCTGGATCATCGTCATCGTCACGGCTGCTACTATCTCAATCAATCTCTGATCTACTCATCATAGGAAGTTCTACAGATCCAGTCCTTTTTCATACTGGATGTAGGCCCACCACCTGTAGGTCTTCATCATCAGTGGCCATACTGTGGAACCTAGGACTGATTACGTGCGTCAACAAACCCTAGCGCAGACTATAGGTTCATTTACATGTTGACCTTCACAAAACCTACTCAGAGCATCCCAAGATGTTACGAGCACACCGCTCTACCTGTCTGGATCTCGTTAGAGCATCCTAGGCTGTTACGAGCACACCGCTCTACCTGTCCGGATTTTAAAGGATCTTTTCTATGTGAACTTTCGCAAAACCTACTCAGAGCATCCTGGGATGTTACAAGCACACTGCTCTACTTGTCTGGATCTCGATAGAGCATCCCAGGCTGTTACGCGCACACTGCTCTACCTGTCCCGATTTTAAAGGATCTTTTCTATGCGAAACTGTAGCAAAACCTACTCAGAGCATCCCAGGATGTTACGAGCACAACGCTCTACCTGTCCGGATCTCGATAGAGCATCCTAGGCTGTTACGAGCACACCGCTCTACCTGTCCGGATTTTAAAGGACCTTTTCTATGCTACCTGCACAACCTGTCCACGGCCACAGAGTATTAACCTGATACTCACCATACATCATCCTGATGTACATCATCACATGATCAACTTGTTCATCATCATAGCATCATCCTGATGCATATCATCTGGAGCAACATCCCGAAGCTCGTCATCTGTGATCATCCTGATCATCATCATAGCATCAACCTGATGCATATCATCTGGAGCAACATCCTGAAGCTCGTCATCTGTGATCATCCTGATCAAACAATGCATCCACCTGATGCATACCAAGTATCTACCTGATACATATCATCATACATGATCCACCTGATACATATATAAATACATGATCCACCTGATCATACAATGCATCCACCTGATACATATATAAGTACATGATCCACCTGATCATATCAAGCATCCAACATGATGCATATACAAATGCATGATCCAACTGATCATATCAAGCATCCAACATGATGCCTATACAAATGCATGATCCAACTGATCATATCAAGCATCCAACATGATGCCTATACAAATGCATGATCCAACTGATCAAGGCATCCAACATGATGCATATACAAATACCTGATCAAACTGATCAAGGCATCCAACATGATGCATATACAAATACATGATCAAACTAATCAAAGCATCCAACATGATGCATATACAAATAAAGTAACTGGAGCATCGTCCTGATGCTCATCACATAGCGCTTACATCCACAGCCATGGGAAGGATCCTCCTTTCACCATGCTTGGAATGGCTCCTGCAAATGTGTCCATCACTTCTTCCTCGAAGTGTTGTCAATTTGAAGAACACCAAGCCTCCGTCTGAAGTACTCAAACTTCACTTTGGCTAGTGGTTTCGTCAACACATCTGCAACTTGCTCATCCGTCGCAACATACATGAGCTTCACTGCTCCTCTCTGCACCATATCCCTGATATAGTGATATTTGATCTTAGTGTGCTTCGACCTGTCGTGGAACACCGTGTTCTCAGATAGCTTCACACAACTCTAGTTGTCACAAAAGATACCAGTAGCATCCAATGAGAGATCAAATAGCTCAGATAGTAGCTTCCGAAGCCATATTGCCTCACAACTAGCCGAACAAGCTGCAACATACTGTGCCTTGGCTGTACTCAGTGCTACGCAGGACTACTTCCTACTAAACCAAGAGATCACACCCGATCCCATACTGAAGCAGCACCGAGATGTGCTCTTCCTATTTGCAGCACTGCCTGCCCAGTCTGAATCAACATAACCCTGCAGGTTAAACTTTTGATTCGCATCATACTTAAGCCCATAATCAATTGTACCCTTTAGGTACCTCAGAATATGCTTTACAGCAACCAGGTGAACATTTCTCGGATCCGTCAAGAACTGGCTCAATGTGTCCACCGCAAAGCAAATATCTGGTCAGGTGTTTGTCAAGTACATCAAGGACCCAATCATCTAACGATACACAGTGACATCAACCAGATCGGATGAAGCATCACACAGAAGCTTCAGGTTCGATGCCATAGGTGTGGCCATGGCCTTATAGTCCATCATCCCGAACCTCTTCAGGATCTCTACTGCATACTTCCTGTTACGATGGTACTAGCACCAGCACGCCTGTAGAGGTACCCCAGGGAGAGGGTGTCTTTTTTCTGACCAGGAGGGGTGTTTAGCCCAAGGTTGCGGGGGAGCGTCCTCCCCCCCCTCGCCCCCGCTCCGGAAGCTCGCTTTTGGCTAAAGCGTTGTGGGAGCTAAGGGAGAGCGCGCTCCCAATTTCGCTCCCGGTCCGGATTGTTTTGTAAAGCGCGCTTCCGTGGGTGAAAAGAACGCTCCCTGCCACTGTTAGGAGCGAATTAGGGAGCTATCGGGAGCTAACGCTCCCGATAGCTCCCTAATTCGCTCCCGAGCGCTCTACCAAACGCTCTGCATCTTAAAAAATCGCTCCCGGGATAGCTCCCTATAGCTCCCGCTGGAAGATGACGCCCGCGCAAAGGAAAGACGAGGAGGGTGGATGGGGTCCACTTGTGGGGTTTTGGAGGGAAGGAGTAGGGCTTTGGAGGATAAAGCCCTCTCCTCCATATTCATTTTCACTTGCATTGGCTTGAGAAGAGAATTGAAGAGAAAAGAAGAGAAGAGGAGAGGAGAGGAGGAGAAGAGGAGAGGAGAGGAGAAGAGGAGAGGAGGAGAGGAGAAGGCTGCCATCCTTGGAGATTGAAGAAGGTTGAACTTGTCACTACCATTGGAGAGCCAAAGACGTAGGGTCTAAAACCTTCCTTCTTGTTTTTTTTTGTGTTTGAAGTTTGAACTATGATTTAATCATGAATGCTTGTAATGTAGTCACTAGATTCTAGAATGTGCATTGTTGATTGTAGATGTTCCTCTTCTACTCTTTCCCATGCTTCCTCCCTCATTCTATTGCAGGCAACAGGTTGAATCTCTAGTTCCATCAAACATGATGATGGCTATGTGGTTTATTTTCTTGGTTCCATTTGTTATTTTGATGATGGTGCTTGGAAACCGGAGGAGGAATGAGGGAGAGGATGAAGAAGTGGGGAGTGGCACATACCGTGGAGAGGAGGAGGAGGAAGAGGAGGGGGAGGAGGAGGAGGAAAACCGAAAGAAAACCAAAGAGGAACCCACACCCTTATGGAAACATGTCACAAAGCAGGGAGGAGGTAGAGGGGGTGGAACCACCAAATTTGTTTGCCCCCATTTTAAAAAGACATACACAGGTTCATATACCCGTGTGAGAAGACATCTATGTGGGCACATGCCATGTGATGACAAAAAAACTATAGGAGTTTGTGTTTGCCCAAATGTGACATCAACACAAAGAGCCATCTATAAGAAGGAAGAACTTGAAGCACAAAACAAATCAAAAGATTTTAAACGATCAATGGATGACCATGACCACTCTTTCTCACCGAGAACCGGAGGCCCATCCACCCAAGGCAGTGGATTCTCTCCCATGGGGCAGTCACGTGGCAGGGGTATATCAGATTTCCTTGACCAAGGTTGTAGGGATGACGTGGATTCAAAAGTATTTCGGTTTCTCTATGCATGTGGCATACCATTCAATGTTCTTCGCTCACCCTATTGGCATGAAATGGTAGAGGCCATCCACTCCGCCCCAACAGGATACAAGAGCCCTGGGTATGACAAAGCTAGAACTGTGGGGCTTGACAAGGAAAAAGCCAAGATCCAAAATGCTTTGGGGACATTCACAAATGCTTGGAATGAATATGGGGTATCAATTGTATCAGAGGGTTGGACAAATGTAAAAGGCAAGCCATTGATAAATGTGCTTGGTGTGTCTGCTACTGGTGCAGTCTTCCTTTCGGCCCATGACTACTCAGATAAATTCAAGACTGGCATAAACATTGCAGAACTCCTTCTAAAAAACATTGAAGATATTGGTCCATACAATGTCATCCAAGTCATTACCGATAATGCTGCTAATTGTAAGGCAGCGGGAGCAATCATTGAAGATAAATACCCCAACATATTTTGGTCCGGGTGTTTGGTTCACACACTGAACCTTTTGATGCACGACATTATTAAGTTGAAGGAAAATCAATACAAATGGATTGGTGAACTGTACAAAAAGGGCAAGCACATGATAAGATTTATTACCAACCATAGCAATGCCCATGGCATTTTCCGCACTCACTCAAAGTTAGAGCTATTGAAGATAGCAAAGACTAGATTTGCTAGCTATTACCTCACCTTCAGGCGCCTTTTGAAGGTAAGAGAGGCATTGGCTAGCATGGTATCAAGTGAATCATGGCAAATCTTGAAAGATAGGGCTATATCCACATCTGATAGGCTTGATTTTGAGGAGGTGGAGACCACCGTTCTTGATTGTCAATTTTGGGCAAGTGTCAAGTTTGTTTTGCAGTTCACAAAGCCCATTTATTACATGATTCGGTTTGCAGATACAGATAAGCCGGTGATTGGGGAGGTGTATGAGCAGATGGATAGCATGTTGGGCCAAATTAAAGATATTGTTGAATCAAAAGATCCCATCCTGTATGACCATATTCACAAACATGTGGTCAAAAGGTGGGAACATCTCAACGTTCCACTGCATGCCTTAGCATATGTATTGACACCAAAATATTATTCTCCATCTTGGTTGGCCAAACCAGCACCTGGGGGTGGGGATAGGAGAAAGCCCCACACAGATCCAGAGGTACAGGTTGGGTACATGGCTGCTATAGACAAGTTGGTCCCTGATGAAGAAGATTGTGCCTTATTGCGTAGTGAATTAAGCAAATACCTCAGTGAAATTGGTCCGTTTGGTACTTTGCATGCTAGAAAAGATCGAGATAGGGCGCCTCCTATTGAATGGTGGAACATGTATGGCTCATCATGCCCACGCTTGTATAAATTGGCAACCAAAGGTCTTTCGCAGGTGGTTAACAACTCCTCTGCAGAAAGGTGTCGGAGCACCTATAGCTTCATCCACTCAGTGAAAAGAAACCGATTAAATGAAAATCGGGCAGAAAGCTTGGTTTTTGTACATTACAACTTGAGGTTGTTGACTCATTACTGTGAGCGGGCCAAAACTGATAGATCATATGTCACTTGGGACAACAATCCGGAGGAACATAACTTGGAGGATGGAGCCTTAGCTTTAGAGCGCTTGGAGGAAGAGCTTTTGGGCGATGAGGATGACCATCACCATGGCCATGCAGTAGCACCAGCAACAACAACAATGATGCCACCACCATCTCCGACCTTGTTTCCAGATGCACCATCTTTGCCTAGAGGTTCAACTTCAACTTCACGACCCTCATCTACATTAGTGAGGGGGGGTCGTGTAGGACCAAGTCTTGGACGTGGCTCAACATTGGTGGCTACTAGGGATGATAGTCCCACGCCCATTGTTCCTAGACCACGGGAAAAGAAACTAGAATTTTCCCGTGGCAAGAGGAAACATCCATAAAATCTACTTTTGCAGTCTTTTCTTGTTTACAGTACTTTCAAGTTTCAAGTTTCAAGTATATGCACTATTGACTCTTTTATATTTATTATGGTATATTTTGTGAACATTACATGGCAATTCAAGTTTGAAGTTTGAAGTTGAACTGGAACATACCTTTGAAGTTCACTATTTGCAACTTCGCATTATTGAGTCATTGATTGCATAATGATAAAAGCATATTATGATAAGTTATAACTCTTTGGTAATGATTCATGACTATGATGCTTTGTGAATTGTTTCAAGTTCAACTTTCATTTCATGGTATGTTATATATTGAAAATTTGAAGTTGTAAGGTTGATGTTATAGATACTGTTAACTAGAGTCTAGACCTATGGTTGACGAATTCACTACTATATGATTGATGATTGATGAATGATGTTATATGGTATTATGGTTTATTTCATGTTTTTATGCTTTCCAATGAGTTTCCATAACTAATTCAACATTCTACAAGCATTTGTTAACATATATGCATCAAAATATATAAAAAATATATATTATATAAAAAATGCTCCCGCAACGCTCCCAAACCGGAAGCTTTTGAAAATTTCGCTTTTCGCTCCCGCTCCCTCTCCCGCTCCCAAGTAACCTTGGTTTAGCCAACTTATTCTAAGGTGGGGTTATGGTCAGACCCTCTGGTTTCTACTCTAGAAGTACTATGGCTTAATGGCATCGCTGACTGCCTCATGAAAGGGTTTGAAACCTTGAGGTTGGTGTCCGGGGCTTCCAGGGGTGGGTCACTGGGTCACATGACCCCGACCTTGTTTTATCACTCCCAGCGGCAGTTGTTTTAGCATTGAGACATGCTCTTATCTTCCAGAGCACCTCCATCACCCTCCCGGGCTCTCCAGTCCAGCAACTCCCTCTCTCTGGGGCCTCCTTCAGAGGATGACGTTATCCTCCTTGGCAGATTGTTTGCTTGCTAAATTGGGGGGTGTTGAGGGTTTTCATTACTGTTGGGGTTAGTTGGGGCATGACGACCCCCCCCTGTATAATCTGGCCTTTCGTTTCGTCAAATTTGGCCTTGTTTAGCATATTTTAGCACATAGGGGGTGAAATACCCCAGGTAGCCTACAATAGGCCATCTTTAGATTATTTTATATTATTTTTGTTATATTTTTAAGTTGACATTTTTAAATAAAATTCACCTTATTTTGTGTAAAGTGAGTGTGAGATCATATAAATAAGATCTCCTCACTTCATTTTTAGACATCAACTTTTGGGATAAGATCATTATGTCTGCTATTTGCCCTAACTTGGGCTCTTTGAAGGAAGGATCTCCTTGATGAAGGATATTTTGCAAGTTTGAAGCATTTCTTGGAAGTTTTTCTTTTCTTCATGCCATTGCTAAGGTGAAGCTAGAGTTGTTTGCTTAACACATGCACTTGGAGGTATCTATACTTTTTTGTTTGATGTCTCTATGTCAATTGTATGAAAGTGATGCTTGTTAGGGTTTGATGGAAGCTATTGTTGCTTCATCTTTTTCTTAATTTGCATGTCATTTTCGTCATTGGTCACCATTTCAATCAAGCTTGAGCTTTAGGTCTTCAAGCTTTGCTCGAGCTAGGCTTCCTCTACGGATCCTAAAGATTATAGAGGTGAGCCCTAGTTGGCCAAGCTTGCCAAGTACCATCTCAAGGAGGGTTTTCCTCATTGATGCCCTAGGTTTGGTGATTAGCTCTCTTCTCTAAACACTAGTTGTTCAACTTTCTCCATTAAACCTAAATTCTGAAATGTTAACTTTGTAAATATTATTTGTCAAGTTAGGTTAATCTTACGTGTTTATTTTTGAGCTTTATTTTGTAATTATCAGGTATTTCTGAGGTTTGCATATCTGTAAGTATTTTTTGTTTAACCTAATTTCTAAATTAATTAATTTTACGTTTTATTTTCTGAGGTAATTAGATTACTTGAGTGTTAAAACCCTAAAATTAAAACCTGGCTGCAGTCACCTACGATCTACCCTGCTAACCCTCGGCCTGTTCCTTCACGTTGTTGGGCAAAACCGCGTCCCTTGTTTTTTGTCCCCACGTTGCTCTATTTTCTTGGCTCCACCCTCTCTACGTCCACCCGCCTCATCTACGGCCTCCATCTCCAAGCCCGGGGTTCCCCCTTTCTTTGAAATCGCATCCCTTTTCTTCCTCGGGCCCTCTCTTGCAAATTCCGAGCCCGCAGCTCCATTCCTATCGCTCTCCTTCAACCTACCCCTTTCCAACTCGAGCTTCCCTCACCCGTGGCTTCTACCCACGGGCTCCTTCCCTCCCGCAGCTCCATTTATCAGCTCGCAACTTCTCCACCGCAGGTTCCTCTATCCTCTAACACGCGGCTCTCCTTGTCAATCCACGACCTCCCTCTTCCGCAACCACCATTCCGAAACCACGACCCGTTGCTCCTTCCTCGCCGCGATCCCTCTCCTCTCTGTTGCATGCGGCCTCCACCATCCCACGGGTTCCATTCCCTTCGCTTCCTCCCGTGACCTCCTTTTCCCACCAATGTGAGCTCCTGCTCCGTTACCGTGGCCTTCACCATCCGCAGCTAACCCGCGTCCTCACTCCACCTGCTCCAGCTCGCGGGCCTCTTCCCGTCTCCTTCCCTCGCTGCTCTACTTTGCCTCACCAACCCGAGCCTCTCCCATTCCTTCCAACAATCACTCATATCCTTTACATGGGCCTACCCTATCGGGCATCCCTCGCGTGTCCCCTCCCTTTGCCCTTACTTGCGGTTAATACAAACAGAAAATCCAAAATAAAAAATTAAAATCATATTATTATTTAAGTGTTGAGATAAATATGTGCAGTTACTACATCTACTTTTGCTGGTGTAATACAAATTGGAAGTTGCATTTTATTTGTTGGAAGTTAATGATAAAGTAGGGATATACGATATTGCTTTGATTTAGATGCGTTTGCATTTAGTTGATGACACATCTTTTGCATATATTGATATATATTGATGAATAGAACTGATATCACGTTGCTATGTTGAATGCATTGAAAGGCTAGTCGTCACGTCATTATAATTATTCTTTTTTCGCTGATATAATTGCATCCTAGCGCATTAATGGTTATATGTCGCCCTAGTACATGTTTAATGGTTATATGTTGCCCTAGTACATGTTTATGACCTCTGTATACTTAGTCAGTGATACCTATTTGCATGTCATAAATAATGTTCATGAGGTATTGATTATTTATATATTTGGTGCTAATTGTTTGGTGAATGTTAAATAGGATTGAACCCCCTAGTCTACATAAAGCATTGGTTTTGTTTGCACCTTGGCTAGTAAGAGACATTGCTTTTGATACATATTAATTATATATATAATTGGGTTGATCTTGGTTTCGTAACTTACATTATCACTTAACACATATTTGGTTAATGGTTAAGGTTTATTGGCAATATAGTCTTTTGATCCAATATTGATTGATATATATGTGATTACTTTCCTACATTGCATGTTGGGTTAATGGTTGACTTGCAATACAATCTTTTGATCCAACATTGGTTACTTTTACATGTGTACATGTTTCAAACATTTTGTTGAATGCATTTGACTCCATTTAGGCCCTGGTCTAACTATAAGATTGCATAGAACATAGCTTGTTGGTTGTCTTAGTGTCTTACAGGATTCTTAAAGGATACTTCTCCTTGGAGGTTTTGACTTCCGAAGAAGTTAGAACGGTGACCGAAGTGACATTGAGTCACTCTTCTTATTTATGCTTACTTGGAATTAGCCTTGCTAATTTGCCCGGTAACATTTTTGGCGCTGTTGTCGGGGACGTTTTGAAAATCAAAGTGGTTCATCTGGAGTCATTGACATCCTTGGCTAAACGACATTTGGTAAGAAGATTGAGGTGAGTCTTTGATTTGTTTTTTGAAAATATTGTTCAAGACTAATCTTGCAGATCTTACCTGGCGACTCCACTCATTTAAAGCGACTCCACTGGTCAATTCAAAACTGTTAGATTTTCAGAATTTACTTCAATCTGATCTAGGATCTTAACTGAGAGAACAACATGTACAGCATATCTACAGCATATCAATCATGGAGACAATAATGCAAGCACACAAGAGACACAAAGATTTACTTGGGGAAAACCATAAAGGTGAAAAACCCCAATAACTTCCTCAGAGATAGATAGAGCAATGATACAACCAACCATAAGAGATAGACACAACCTAGCAGCAGATCCTCCTCCTCCATAAGTGCGCCACTCCTCCTTGAGTGCATGTGTGAGAAGTGAGTAAGCAAATAGAGTGCCTCCCGCACTCTATTTATACTTGACTTGACTTGCCTTTTTACCTAACTCATGTAGGCTCGAACTTAACCACATAACATAATGCTGACTGGGCCAACCCCCAATAGGGTGGTCTAATAACCCTTCGACCCACATGACTTATACAGGGCCGACCCCAACAAGGTGGTCTAATAACCCATCAAGTATAAGTTACGACACTTACAATATAAATAACGACACTTCCTTATAGAGGAATAATACCATCTCTATAGGAATACAATATACATATATGTGAAATACATTCCGAAGTTACATATACATCAACACTCCCTCTTAACTAGGAAGGTATTTCTCAGCACAGTTCTTCTAGCACAAGTCATCTTCTCTGGATCATCGTCACTGGATGATCGTCATCGAGTCATCATAATCGTCACTGCTGCTGCTATCTCAATCAATCTCTGAATCTACTCGTCATAGGAAGTTCTACAGAGCCAGTCCTTTTTCATATTGGATGTAGGCCCACCACCTGCAGGTCTTCGTCATCACTGGCCATACTATGGAATCCTCAGGACTTTTACGTGCGTCACAAAACCTCGAAAGAGCATCCCGGGCTATTACGAGCACACAGCTCTACCTATAGGATCTCCCAGGGCAACGAATTACATGTGACCTCACCACAAAACCTCGCAAGAGCATCCCAGGCTGTTACGAGCACACAGCTCTACCTATAGGATCTCCCAGGGCAACGAATTACATGTGGTCATGGCAAAACCTCGCAAGAGCATCCTAGGACTGATTACGGGCACACAGCCCAACCTATCGGATCTCCCAGGGAAACGAATTACATGCCATAGGACAAAACCTCGCAAGAGCATCTGCCAGATATCCCAGGGCGCTATTATATGCCATAGGCAAAACCTCGAAAGACTATCTGCAGATCTCCCAGGGCAACGAATTACATGTCCTCCCAGAGCAAAACCTCGAAAGAGCATTTGCCAGATGTCCCAGGGCACCGAATTACATGCCATAGGCAAAACCTCGAAAGCCCATCTGCAAATCTCCCAGGGCAACGAATTAGATGCTCATCTGCACAACCTGATCCACGGCCATAGAGTATCAACCTGATACTCACCATACATCATCCTGATGTATCCATGATCATCCTGATCATCATCACTGCAACGTCCTGCTGCATGTCATCTGGAGCAACATCCTGAAGCTCGTCATCTATGATCATCCTGATCATCACTGCAACATCCTGCTGCATGTCATCTGGAGCAACATCCTGAAGCTCGTCATCTATGATCATCCTGATCATCACTGCAACATACTGCTGCATGTCATCTGGAGCAACATCCTGAAGCTCGTCATCTATGATCATCCTGATCATCACTGCAACATCCTGCTGCATGATCCACCTGATCATCAATGCATCTACCTGATGCATACCAAGTATCATACATGATCCTCCTGATCATCAATGTATCCACCTGATACAAATACATGATACATATCATCATACATGATCCTCCTGATCATCAATGCATCTACCTGATGCATACCAAGTATCTACCTGATACATATCATCATACATGATCCTCCTGATCATCAATGCATCTACCTGATGCATACCAAGTATCTACCTGATACATATCATCATACATGATCCTCCTGATCATCAATGTATCCACCTGATACAAATACAAATACATGATACATATCACCATACATGATCCACCTGATCATACAATGTATCCACCTGATACATATACAGATACATGGTCCAAGCATCCAACATGATGCATACATACATACATAAAATGATCCAACTGATCATATCCAGCATCCACATGATGCGTACATACATACATAAAATGATCCAACTGATCATATCCAGCATCCACATGATGCGTACATACATACATAAAATGATCCAACTAATCATATCCAAGCAGAAACCAGAACATCATCCTGATGTTCATCATCCAGCGCTTACATCCACAGCCATGTGAAGGATCCTCCTTCCAACATGCTTGGAATGGCTTCAGCAAATGTGTTCATCACTTCTTCCTCGAAGTATCCTCGATCTGAAGCACGCCAAGCCTCTCTCTGAAGTACTCAAACTTCACCCTGGCTAGTGGCTTCGTCAGCACATCTGCAATCTGCTCGTCCGTCACAACATACAGGAGCTTCACAGCTCCTCTCTGCACCATATCCTTGATATAGTGATATTTGATCTCTATGTGTTTCGACCTGTCATGAAACACTGGGTTCTCAGACAGCTTCACACGACTCTGGTTATCACAGAAGATACCAGTAGCCTCCAATGGGAGATCAAATAACTCAGACAGTAGCTTCCGTAGCCATACTGCCTCACAACTAGCTGAACAGGATGCAACATACTCTGCCTCAGCTGTACTCAGTGCTACGCAGGACTGCTTCCTGCTAAACCAAGAGATCACACCTGATCCCATACTGAAGCAACACCCAGATGTGCTCTTCCTATCTGCAGCACTTCCAGTCCAATCTGAATCAACATAACCCTGTAGGTTAAATTTTTGATCCGCCTCATACCTGAGTCCATAATCCACTGTACCCTTCAGGTACCTCAGAACATGCTTTACAACAACCAGGTGAACACGTCTTGGATCCGTCAGGAACTGGTTCAATGTGTTCTCAGCAAAGCAAATGTCTGGTCTCGTGTTCGTCAGGTACATCAAGGACTCAATCATCTGACGATACATAGTGATATCAACCGGCTCAGATGAAGCATCACATAGAAGCTTCAGATTTGATGCCATAGATGTGGCCATGGCCTTGCAATCCATCATCCCGAACCTCTTCGGGATCTCTACTGCATACTTCCCTTGTCCAAGGAAGATTCCATCTGCACTCTGCCACACCTCCATGCCAAAAACAAATAGTGCATCATCCCCAAGTTCTTCATCTCGAACTCGGTAGTAAGCTTCCGCTGCGTGTCGGCAATCAATCTATTTTCACCTGTAACAAACAGGTTATCTGCATACAAAAGTAGTATCACTAGATTTCCTTCCTCAACCTTGTAGTAAGGGTTGGAATCCGCTTTACTCTTGGTAAAGCCCAAACTGGATAGAAGGCTGTCTATCCTACCATACCAAGTTCTGCACACATAAATGACTACACCATGTTGTCTTGAAATCCATCTGGTGCATCTTCTATTTCATCTCAATGCTGCCATCTGCAACATGCTTGATATGATAGTTCCATTTGGAAGTCATAACAAACTTCCCTTCATGTCTTGGGATTGCAACCCAAACATCATTCTTCATGATCGACGGATCATTCCATTTCTTCATCCCAGATCCTGGGAACTTCAATATCTTCAATAGATATCTTTATTGCTGAACAAATGTTGTAGTTCTTCTTTTGTAGGAGATGGCATACGATCTTTCCTACACAACAAGTTAAATTGCATGATTAGAAAACATCTCATAGTTTTCAGAACAAATTCGTACACATAAAGAAATATGCCATACAGCCATGCAATTATCTTAGCCAATGCTTCAATACAACATTTATCCATATTCCGTAACTTTCTAGATGCCTTCCAATCTCTACCAGAACATTGTTAAGAGTGTGCACAACTCCCAACATGTCAGCAAAGAGGTTTCATTCTAGATAAGTAGCAATGGAATGTTGTACAGTGCCATAGGCCACTTACCCATGTATATTAGTAGTATACTGCTCATTAATGCAACTATTCTACTATGCATAATACATATCCTAAGTCTAGGAACATGAGCATATACATCATTGAACAATTTTATTTAAACAAACAAATATGTAAGAAATGATGATTATAATACTTATCTTTCTTTGTTCGTTGGGTGGGCTCCCTCTGAGTCTTCGCTTCCTTGCAGGAGCTGCTGGAATCCTAATCTGAAGTAGCTTCTTCTACACCTTTCTGTTGTGGAGAGTAGAGAGATGGTCAACTCCCTTTGAATATCTGCATCCTTGCAGAAACTACTGAAGTGTGCTCTTTTTTTTTTTTGCAGGAACAACTGGAGTGTGCTCCTTTGCTTTCTGGCAGGTGCAACTGGAGTGTGCTCCCTCTTGATCTTTGCTTCCTGAATTACCTGTTCTTGAACTCATATTCATCCTTGGTCCCTATGCATGCTTATTAGTATCATGATTCATATAAAATCATACATTCATTAGTATACTATTAAAACACAATAATCTCAAGCATGTATACTCATGATCATTTCAATCAGAAATAATAAGCATTAGCATTCAAGGTTTATGTAGGATTCTTATGGTTAGTCAAATCATAAGAAGCATAACATGTCTAAACCTATAATTACTCAAACCTATGACTCTTCGCCTTAGTTGAATCATTAATTAAGATAAGAGATATAATGTGCATAAAACCTGTTATTATTCAAACCTATACCATCATGATTCTTCTGGTTAGTCATATCATCATAATATGCATACAATCATGATTATTCAAACCTATGACTTCATGAATAATCATTATCAACAACAGTATAAGATCCTAACACAAGGTAGGATTCTATCTTGATATAGGAAAAACATACCTGGATTAGCATGCTAGCTATTTATGTCTAACATACTCACATGATGTCTTCTTGTTCTTCTTCAATGACTTGTGCTAGTAACCTGTATATCTCATAGGTTAACTATTACAAAACCAAGTTATACATACCTCGTAAATGGATCTTCTATGAGATCCATGACAATGGATGAATCTTTGTCCTCATGTTATCATGATCATATGTTCTTGGACCAGAACATGATCTGTCTTTCTTGGTGTACCTTTCATGTTAGTAGACAACATAAACCTCATACAACACCATAATGCATTAGTACAATCACAAGTGTCAACACCCTAACCAATGAATATCTTCTATCATGCATTCATAATTTTGTTAAGGTGATACAACAAATCTAAAATCAAAATTGTACTAACCGTAATAACATGAAGACAAACATACCATAAACTTAATCATGGACAAATATCGAAACATACCTCGATGAGTCATACCTGTCGAGATCGCTTGTAATCTTCTTATGTAAGGCCTTATCCTCATCTCCCTCTGAGACAGGAACTTCTTCACTTATGCAGGTGATCAATCCATCTTCTTCTAGGATTAACCCAATCCACTTGATTTGCAAGAACTGGACCTTGAGCTGGATTATGGGTTTGTCAGAGAAACCCCCAAAAATTCAAACTTTGAATTTCAAACTTCTGACAGGATAGAAATATGTGCCTTGATGAGCTGATCAAGTTGGTATATTCAAAAATTGAAAACTGCAAAGTTTCACTCCTCAATTTTGCTTTTGAAACTTCTGGATTCACTGGACGTGACCCTGAACTGGGGTTTGATGAAGCCCACTCTTCTGCCCAATCAAAATGTTTGATCCAAAGCTAGAAGCTTCTATTTTTCTGAGGAGCTTCCAGCCGTGGTCACAGATTTCAAAAATTCCCATTTTTACAGAAGCCCTAATTTTCCACTTTTCTGATCAAAGTCCCGAACTAGGGTCTAATCAAGCCCAGCCTTCTGCCCAACCAAAAATTCTGATCTTGGTCTCTAAATTTCTATTTTGATGAGTAGCATCCAGCCGTGGTCTCCGATTACAAAAATTCCAACTTTCTCCAAAGCCCTAAATTCCGGAAGCCATGAATGAAGGTACCAAAAAATAATTCTGTTTTGACAGAAATATGTACCTGATTGTTTCTGGTGTAACTCTGAAATTTTTGATCCACAGGGTCTGAAAAAGTTTCCTGAGATAGCCTGACCTGTTATCTTTCCATCTTGACAGTTCTGACCTCAATTGGATTCTCTGAGAGAGAGTTATGCCAAATGTCGCAACGTGACCTGTTTTGGGATAAAAACAGGAGAGCGAAATTGTACGGCATGCCACGTGTCACTGTTTTAACTTCGGCCTCTGAAAAAGTTTTCTGAGATAGCTCGGCCTGTTACCTTTCCATCCTGACAGGTCTGACCTCAATTGGACTCTCTGAGAGAGAGTTATGCCAAATGTCGCAACGTGACCTGTTTATGGGATAATACAGGAGAGAGAACTTGTACGGAGTGCCACGTGTCACTGGTTCAACTTCGGCCTCTAAAAACGTTTTCTGAGATAGTACAGACTGTTTACTACCTGTCACTTTTTACGAAATTTCATTTGGAGCTTCCTATCCCAAGATATGACCTTTTTCCCAAGGTCACCTGATTTTGACTCAGATCTGGAAGAGGCAGAAACCCTATATTGTACAGATCATAAATCACAAAGTACAACGAATTAGAGGTTGTCCTTTGGACACAAGATACCTGGAGATCTTAGCTTCGGCCTGTAACAATTTCAGATCCGAAAACTTCTCCAAAACGGATTTATAGCGAAAGTGCTACGATAACTGGTTTTTGCTATATCAAGCCCTAGCATCGTAAGTGCAACAAGTGTCATACATGCCATATCATGCCTTCTTTCAGGCTAGCTCTGATCCCATGTTAGATTTTCAGAATTTACTTCAATCTGATCTAGGATCTTAACTGAGAGAACAACATGTACAGCATATCTACAGCATATCAATCATGGAGACAATAATGCAAGCACACAAGAGACACAAAGATTTACTTGGGGAAAACCATAAAGGTGAAAAACCCCAATAACTTCCTCAGAGATAGATAGAGCAATGATACAACCAACCATAAGAGATAGACACAACCTAGCAGCAAATCCTCCTCCTCCATAAGTGCGCCACTCCTCCTTGAGTGCATGTGTGAGAAGTGAGTAAGCAAATAGAGTGCCTCCCGCACTCTATTTATACTTGACTTGACTTGCCTTTTTACCTAACTCATGTAGGCTCGAACTTAACCACATAACATAATGCTGACTGGGCCGACCCCCAATAGGGTGGTCTAATAACCCTTCGACCCACATGACTTATACAGGGCCGACCCCAACAAGGTGGTCTAATAACCCATCAAGTATAAGTTACGACACTTACAATATAAATAACGACACTTCCTTATAGAGGAATAATACCATCTCTATAGGAATACAATATACATATATGTGAAATACATTCCGAAGTTACATATACATCAACAAAAACTTAGTCTCGATCACCTTAGGTACATCCTTGTTTTTGGTATTTTGGTGAGGTTTGTTAAGCTAATGTGGCAGGTCTCTTCCTGGCGACTCCTACTGAAGAAAAACAACATAAGTACTCTACAAAGACAAGGAAACCAGGTGACATGGCTTCTTCTTGCAAAGAAGATGTTCCATTTGAATTCAGAATCCTGATTATCCTACAGATGCAGAAAATGAGATAGCTTTTGCTCCTCTTGATTTGTCAAGATTTTCTGGGCATTTTGATGAGCTTCCAGAGAGCTTTTGGTTCCCATTCGATTGCAGTCATGGTAAGGCTGGGGACCATGTTAAATGGTTCATGACGATGGCTAAAGAAAATAACGTAAAAAAGGAAGAAAGCCTTTACATGAGAACATTTATTCATCACCTGGGAGGAAAGCCTCTTGCTTGGTTCATGGGCTTAGAAAAAGCGACAATATCATCATTCGCAGAATTAATAGAAGCTTTATGTAGTCACTGGGATCCTGAGCACCATGACAGATGGATGCCTTATGTTGAAGATGCAAAGAATTTGTTCGTTGAAGAAATCCATGAAGATCAATTTTCAGAAGTTCTACTTGAAGAAACTACTGTTCAGGACCAGGAAAGTAAAGTAGTTACAGAAGATGAAGAACAAGAGGCCTCAGTTGAAGAAGCTGAAGAATGTACAGAAAGGGTAAGTGCTCCATATTCTCAAGTTATAGTTTCATATGATATGTTGGCTCTCTTGGAAGAAAGTTACAGGTATGCGAAGACGATGATTATTGGAAGTTTATTGGCCAACCAATGTACGATTCTTCAAGGCCTTATAGCATTGTGGTGGATCCTCTCTCGAGCGCATACATGGATAGAGAAGTTTGCTCTCTCCCCGATGAAGAGTGGATCAATCCCTTTTCCTTGCTAAAAGGTACAGCGGTGCAAGATGTGATCCCTGTTGACAATGATCTTGTGCAAAGCCTCTCAAGTATCTCTCAACTACATTCTACAGGAGGTATTCAACCCTTTTGGTCCAGCAACGGTAACTGTTCAATGATGTTTTCGAATCAAGACAATACAGGTATATGGACAAGTATGATCTTATTTTCACATTGTGCTGATTTATATTGTTTATCTTTTCGATTGAGATGTGAAGGCTGTAGTTATGTAGTTGACAATTTTGAAATGACAAAGATTGTTAGGGATACTAACACGATAATTATAAAGAAGAACAACATGCATGTATTTCCAAGGGATTGTCCAAACAGGTTACAACTGATACGTGAAGATTCGCAAGGCCCACCTTCACAAGTGCTTTCTCTAATGGATAACCAAGCAATCTTGAAGCAAAATTTTTCTTCAATACATCAGCCAGATGGTCCATACATTAGTCCGATGGAAGCTTGGATAAATGGGGCTTGTGAAAGAGATTCTTCGCCATGGCAGCAGTATTTCAGCTCATAGATTCCCGTAGCCAGCCAATCCTCATTTTTCATCATGATGGAGACCTTGGTACAGGTTTGCTTCGTGATTGATCAGGTTTTATCATGGATTATATCCAAAGACAAAGGTCAGGCAACAGGTATGAATGGCTTACTCACATGGTTACATTGGTGGTATGATTTTACCTAGCCCTTTATGCTTTCTCATGTTAGCATAGGTAGGTAGGTTAGGCATATATTGCTATCCATGCATTGCATTTGACGTTATTCATGTTGTCATAGGTTAGTTGTTTGTTTATGCATTTATTTTATTTTCATTCGACGAACAAGGTAAGATGGAAGTGTCTACCTCGGGTATTTTGATGTCCTCGGTCATTTGATGTGTGTGTAGGTCTACAGGTACCCAGATGATTCTTGGGTTCTCGAGCACCCTCAGGAGGAGTACTCGTCCCACAGTTGGAGCCAGTGTTATGATGGTACTAGCACCAGCACGCTTGTAGAGGTACCCCAGGGAGAGGGTGTCTTTTTTCTGACCAGGAGGGGTGTTTATCCAACTTATTCTGAGGTGGGGTTATGGCCAGACCCTCTAGTTTCTCTTCTGGAAGTACTATGGCTTAATGGCATCGCTGACTGCCTCATGAAAGGGTTTGAAACCCTGAGGTTGGTGTCCGGGGCTTCCAGGGTGGGTCACTGGGTCACATGACCCCGACCTTGTTTTATCACTCCAACGGCAGTTGCTTCAGCACGGAGACATGCTCCTATCTTCCAAAGCACCTCCATCACCCTCCTGGCCTCTCCAGTCCAGCAACTCCCTCTCTCTAGGGCCTCCTTGAGAAGATGACGTTATCCTCCTTGGCAAACTGTTTGCTTGCTAAATGGGGGGGGGCGTTGAGGGTTTTCATTACTGTTGGGGTTAGTTGGGGCATGACGACCCCTCCTTGTATAGTCTGGCCTTTCGTTTTGTCAAATTTGGCCTTGTTTAGCATATTTTAGCACATAGGGGGTAAAATACCCCAAGTAGCCTACAATAGGCCATCTTTATATTATTTTATATTATTTTTGTTATATTTTTAAGTTGACATTTTTAAATATTAAATTGACCTTATTTTGTGTAAAGCGAGTGTGAGATCATATAAATAAGATCTCCTCACTTCATTTTTGGACATCAACTTTTGGGATAAGATCATTATGTCTGCTATTTGCCCTAACTAGGGCTCTTTGAAGGAAGGATCTCCTTGATGAAGGATATTTTGCAAGTTTGAAGCATTTCTTGGAAGTTTTTCTTTTCTTCATGCCATTGCTAAGGTGAAGCTAGAGTTGTTTGCTTAACACATGCACTTGGAGGTATCTATACTTTTTTGTTTGATGTCTCTATGTCAATTGTATGAAAGTGATGCTTGTTAGGGTTTGATGGAAGCCATTGTTGCTTCATCTTTTTCTTAATTTGCATGTCATTTTCGTCATTGGTCACCATTTCAATCAAGCTTGAGCTTTAGGTCTTTAAGCTTTGCTCTAGCTAGGCTTTCTCTATGGATCCTAAAGATTGTAGAGGTGAGCCCTAGTTGGCCAAGCTTGCCAAGTACCATCTCAAGGGGGGTTTTCCTCATTGATGCCCTAGGTTTGGTGATTAGCTCTCTTCTCTAAACCCTAGTTGTTCAACTTTCTCCATTAAACCTAAATTCTGAAATGTTAACTTTGTAAATATTATTTGTCAAGTTAGGTTAGTCTTACGTGTTTATTTTTGAGCTTTATTTTGTAATTATCAGGTATTTCTGAGGTTTTCATATCTGTAAGTATTTTTCGTTTAACCTAATTTCTAAATTAATTAATTTTACGTTTTATTTTTTGAGGTAATTGGATTACTTGAGTGTTAAAACCCTAAAACTAAAACCTGGCTGCAGTCACCTACGATCTACCCTGCTAACCCTCGGCCTGTTCCTTCACGTTGCTGGGCAAATCTGCGTCCCTTGTTTTCTGTCCCCACGTTGCTCTATTTTCTTGGCTCCACCCTCGCTACGTCCACCCACCTCATCTACGGCCTCCATCTCCAAGCCCGGGGTTCCCCCTTGCTTTGAAATCGCAGCCCTTTTCTTCCTCGGGCCCGCTCCTGCAAATTCCGAGCCTGCAGCTCCATTCCTATCGCTCTCCCTCGACCTACCCTTTCCAACTCGAGCTCCCCTCACCCGTGGCTTCTACTTGCGGGCTCCTTCCCTCCCGCAGCTCCATTTATTAGCTTGCAACTTTTCCACCGCAGGTTCCTCCATCCTCTAACCCGCGACTCTCCTCGTCAATCCACGGCCTCCCTCTTCCGCAGCGACCATTCCGAAACCACGACCCGTTGCTCCTTCCTCGCCGCGGCCCCTCTCCTCTCTGCTGCACACGGCCTCCACCATCCCGCGAGTTCCATTCCCTTCACTTCCTCCCGTGACCTCCTTTTCCCACCAGTGCGAGCTCCTGCTCCGTTACCGTGGCCTTCACCATCCGCAGCTAACCTGCGCCCTCACTTCACCTGCTTCAGCTCGCGAGCCTCTTCCCGACGCCTTCCCTCGCTACTCTACTCCACCTCACCAGCCCGAGCCTCTCCCATTCCTTCCAACAATCACGCATATCCTTTACACAAGCCTGCCCTATCGGGCATCCCTCGCGTGTCCCCTCCCTTTGCCCTTACTTGCGGTTAATACAAACAGAAAATCCAAAATCGAAATTAAAATCATATTATTATTTAAGTGTTGAGATAAATATCTGTAGTTACTACATCTACTTTTGCTGGTGTAATTCAAATTGGAAGTTGCATTTTATTTGTTGGAAGTTAATGATAAAGTAGGGATATACGATATTGCTTTGATTTAGATGCGTTTGCATTTAGTTGATGACACATCTTTTGCATATATTGATGAATAGAACTGATATCACATTGCTATGTTGAATGCATTGAAAGGCTAGTCGTCACGTCATTATAATTATTCTTTTTTCGCTGATATAATTGCATCCTAGTGCATTAATGGTTATATGTCACCCTAGTACATGTTTAATGGTTATATGTCGCCCTAGTACATGTTTATGACCTCTGTATACTTAGTCAGTGATACCTATTTGCATGTCATAAATAATGTTCATGAAGTATTGATTATTTATATATTTGGTGCTAATTGTTTGGTGAATGTTAAATAGGATTGAACCCCCTTGTCTACATAAAGCATTGGTTTTGTTTGCACCTTGGCTAGTAAGAGACATTGCTATTGATACATATTAATTATATATATAATTGGGTTGATCTTGGTTTCGTAACTTACATTATCACTTAACACATATTTGGTTAATGGTTAAGGTTTATTGGCAATATAGTCTTTTGATCCAATATTGATTGATATATATGTGATTACTTTCCTACATTGCATGTTGGGTTAATGGTTGACTTGCAATACAGTCTTTTGATCCAACATTGGTTACTTTTACATGTGTACATGTTTCAAACATTTTGTTGAATGCATTTGACTCCATTTAGGCCCTTGTCTAACTACAAGATTGCATAGAACATAGGCAATCTTCCTTGTTGGTTGTCTTAGTGTCACCGTTCCAAGGAAGATTCCATCTGCACTCTGCCACACCTCCATGCCTAGAAAGTAGTGAATCATCCCCAAGTCCTTCATCTCGAACTCAGCAGCAAGCTTCCTCTTCGTGTCGGCAATCAATCTGTCCTCACTTGTAACAAATAGGTCATCCACATACAATAGTAGTATCACTGGATTGCCTTCCACAACCTTGTAGTAAAGGTTGGAATCCGCTTTACTCTTGGTAAAGCCCAAACTAGATAGAAAGCTGTCTATTCTGCCGTACAAGGTCCTGGGTGCCTCTTTCAAGCCATACAGGGATTTCTTCAGTGTGCACACATGAGTCCCTATGTCATGTGTCTCAAAACCGAGTGGTTGCTCCCACATACACTTCCTCTTCAACTACACCATTCAAGAAGACTGTCTTGACATCCATCTGGTGTATCTTCCATTTCATCACTGCAGCCAGGGCAAGTACTAATCTGATGGAAGTGTACTTGGCTACAGGAGCAAAGTCTCTTCATAATCTATTCCCACTTTCTAGGAGAAGCCACGAGCTACAAACTTCGCTTTGTATTTCTCTATGCTGCCATCTGCAACGTGCTTGATCTTACAGATCCACTTGGAAGTCACCACAGACTTCCCATCTGGTCTTGGGACTACATCCCAAACATTATTCTTCATGATCGACTGGTACTCTTCGATCATTACTTCATCCCGGATCCTGGGAACTTCAGATTCTTCAATAGCTTTGTTGCTGGATTAAATGTTGTAGTCCTTCTTTTGTAGGTGATGGTATACGATCTTTCCTACAAGACAAGTTAAATTGCATGATTAGAAACATCTCATAGTTTTCAGAACAAATTCTTACACACAAAGAAATATGTCATACAGCCATGCAATTAATTTAGCCAATGCTTCAATACAACATTTATCCATATCCCGTAACTTTTTAGATGCCTTTCAATCTCTACCAGAACATTGTTAAGAGTGTGCACAACTCCCAACATGTCAGCAAAGAGGTTTCATTCTAGATAAGTAGCAATGGAATGTTGTACAGTGCCATAGGCCACTTACCCATTACATGCATATTAGTGGTATATTGTTCATTAATTCAATTATTCTAATATGCATGATACACAACCTAAGTCTAGGAACATAAGTATATACATCATTGAATAGTATTATTTAAATAATCAAATATACAAGAAATGACAATTCAAATACTTATCTTTGTTTGTTTGTTGGGTGGACTCCCTCTCAATCTTTGTTTCCTTGCAGGAACTACTGGAGTGTGCTCCCTCTTGATTTTTGCTTCCTAGATTACCTGTCCTTGAACTTATATCCATCCTCGATCACTATGCATGCTTACTAGTATCAACATTGTGTTATCCTCGAGATCTCATACATAATCATACATTCATTAGTATAATCTTAATACTATCAAAACACAATAATCTTAAACATGTATAGTCATGATCATTTCAAACGCAGATAATAAGCATTAGCATTCAAAGTTTCAGGGAAGACTTCTCTTACTCATGCATATTCATATTTGACCATAGAACTCTTCTGGTTAGTCATATTATCAATCAAGGTAAGAGACATAATATGCATAAACCCTAGATTAATCAAACTTGTAACTTCATGAGTAATCATTATCAATCATACAAAAGTATAAGATCCTTACATAGGGTAGGATTCTAACTTGATATAGGAAAAACATACCTGGTCATCATATTTGCTAGTTATGTCTAGCAATGTTTTTCTTGTTCTCTTCAATGACCTGCATAACTCATAAGTTAATCATTGTAGAACCAAATTATACATACCTCTATGTGATCCATGACTATGGATGAGTCTTTGTTTTCATGTCGCTATGGTCTTGATCTAGGACTTGATTTGTACCTTCATGTTAGCGGATAACATTCTCCTCATACAACACTACAGTGCATTAGTACAATCATAATACAATCATAAGTGTCATAACCCTAATCAATGAATGTCTTCTATCATGCATTCATACTTTTACTAGGGTGATAAGACAAGTCTAAAATTAAACAAGATTGTTACTAAACTCAATAACACGAAGACAATCATATTATAAACTTAATCATGAACAAATTTCAAAACATACATGTCAGATTGCTTGTAGTAGTTGTTGTTGTTGTTCCTTTTGTTCTTAGGACAATATGAGGAAAAGTGTCCTCTTCTTGGTATGTGTTGTGAGAGCTTGATCTTCATTCCCCATCTTTTCTTCTCGAGCTACAATCCGAGCTTCTTCCTGAGAGCATTCTTCTGACAGCCTACTGAATGAGATAAGTTTCTTCCTAGCACAAATTCCTTGGATGAAGGAATCCCATGATCTAGGAAGGCCATTAAGAGTGGTCATTACCACTTCTCCATTCTCTATATCTTCTTCCACAGCTTCAAGTTGTTCTTTTATCTGGGAGACCCTTGAGAAATAAGACTGCATGGTCTCCGCATTCTGGATCTTGATATTCTTCAATTGATTCCTCAAGGTCATCTTCCAATTTATATTCTTCCCTTCAAATAGCTTGGTCAAGAAATCAAACATCTCCTTAGGTGTCTTCAGAGATGACACATGTGGTATGAGATGGTCTTTGATAGAATCAGCAATGATCCTCTTAGCCTTGACCAAGTTCCTTTTGTGTAAGGCCTTAGTCTCTTGTCCCTCTGGGACAGGAACCCCTTCACTTATGTAGGTGTCCAACTCACTCTCTTCTAGAATTAACCCAATCCTATACTTCCGTGCTCGGAAGTTATCAGCCCCTTCAAGCTTATCCTCAAGCTTGGTGTGGTGAGACATCTTAAAGAGTACTTCAAATGGAAATAGAAAAGATTTAGGTCTTACCACTTGATTTGCAGAAATCTGGATCTAGAGCTGGATTAGGGTTTGTCAGAGAAACCCACAAACCCTAAAAATTCAAACTTTGAATTTCAAACTTCTGAAAGGATAGAATTCACCCCTCAAATTTGCTTTTCAAACTTCCGGATTCACTAGGGAGGACCTTGAATTAGGGTTTGATTTTCCCGAAGCTTCACCCATCCAAAAAGTTCTATCTTGGTCTCTAAACTTCGATTTTTCAGAGGAGCTTCCAGCCATGGTTTCAGATTTCAGAAATTCCTATTTTTGTGGAAACCCTATTTTTTAGGGCCAAAAATGAAAGTGCCTAGAATTGAATTATGATTGGACAGAAATATGCGCCTTGCTGAGGAGAGTCAATCTACCCTACTGCCTTTCCAAAATCTGTGGAGAGAAACCCAAAAACAAGAAGCTCTAGCTTCCACAACTGCATAGTGTCTTCTTTTTAGGTTAGCTCTGATACCATGTTAATTTTTGAGCATCAATTCAATATGATCTAGGATCTTAACTGAGAGAATAACATGTATAGTATATCAATCACAAGAAGCAATCATAAGAGACAATAGACACACAGAGTTTCCTTGGGGAAAACCATAAAGGTGAAAAACCCCAATAACTTCCTCAGAGATAGATAGAGCAATGATACAAAACCCAAGCATAAGAGATAGTCTCCTAGCAGCAGCTTCTCCTCCTCCACTAGTGCGCCACTTTCCAATGAGTGTATGAGTGAGAAAGTGAATGATCAAATAGAGTGCCTCCCGCACTCTATTTATACTTGACTTGACTTGCCTAATAACCTTTACTAGGTCGGCCTCAACTTTACCACATAACATAATGCTGACAGGGCCGACCCCCAATAGGGTGGTCTAATAACTTTTTAACCCACATGACTTATACAGGGCCGACCCCATCAAGGTGGTCTAATAACCCATCAAGTATAAGTTACGACACTTACAATATAAATGATGACACTTCCGTATAGAGGAATAATAACATCTCTATAGGAATACAATATACATTTATGAAATACATTCCGAAGTTACATATACATCAACATTGGGCTTTCTTTAGATCACCAGGTTCCTTATCTCTAAGTTGATATCTCATCTCTCCATTGAAAGATTTGATGTAATGTATGAGGATTGAGCCATGAGGAGGCTTAATCTCGGCATGGAGGTTAGAGATGAGATTGTTGAATCTTTTATTAAACTCCTCCATGGTCTCGTTCTCATTCTTCTTCATGTTGTTAAGGGAGGCTAACAGGTATCTATCCTCTTTCTTATCTTCCCATTTGGTTAAGAAACCCGTTTCAAATTCTTTGAAGTTCTTGTATTAGAGATGAGATTGTTGAATCTTTTATTAAACTCCTCCATGGTCTCGTTCTCATTCTTCTTCATGTTGTTAAGGGAGGCTAACAGGTATCTATCCTCTTTCTTATCTTCCCATTTGGTTAAGAAACCCGTTTCAAATTCTTTGAAGTTCTTGTAGCTGTTGGCATCTAAGTTTGAGAACCAGTCAAAGGCGTCTTCTTCTAAAGATAGCGCAAACAACTTCATCTGCACATCCTCATATTTAGCATTTAAGCACCATTTATTAAAACATTGTGAAAAACGTTTCAGATGTGCCTTGGCACTTATTGCATTATTCCCCTGAAATGAAGGCAACTTTTCAATTGCCTTCTCAGTTATGACATGGGGGTACCCTACTATTGTAGTAAAATCTAAGGGACTGAAAAATTCACCCATATCTTCTTCTAAATTAGACTCTTGAAATAGATGGTGAAGATCTAAAATTGCTTCAAGTTTGAGATTTTCGAGGATTCTTCGAGAGTTTTGTTTATTCAATTTTCTCCTATAAACCCTTTCAGGTTTAGGGATGAAATTGAATAACCCTTCAGAATTCTTGTTGTTGAATACCTCGTTGAATTGTTTAAAAGTGGAGTCGCCGGATGCACCAAGTAAATTTTAAAGGTTCACAAGATGCATCAAACAAAGTAAAAAACAACAAAAAGAAACAAAGGTCGTGACTCGGGAATAGAAAGGTTTATCTCCGGCAACGACGCCAAAATGTTGCCGCCTAATACACACCCGGGGGGGAATGCGGCAGGAAACCTTCAAGCCGCTTGGTGTGTCCTTGGGGGCAAGTCAGAGTCAAGTGCTGTCACCTGATTACTCGACTCCTCTGTCTAGGCTACTCCTAGCGAAGCCAAGGGGGGTGGTCCCTGTGAAAGTAATCTAAGGCTTTTAACTAATAAAACAAGAAAAAGGCTATTTCTAGGAGTTAATATGATGGATAGGGAAAAATATTACAACTAAGCATGATTCGCAATTCAAAATTTAATTACCACAACACATGATATAGATAAAATCACGACATTTTATGAATGAAATTAAAACATTTGTAAAGTAAAGACCAATGCCGCAAATATGATTGCTTGCTGCGTTATGTCGTGAAAGTATTGCAAAGGCTTGTTATAAATTTTAATTTATTAATGAGTATTATGGGAATGGGTTTATTTTTGGTTTGGCTCAACTTAGACTTACTTCCTTGGAATGGGCGTTGTGATAGTTCTACCAAATGTCTAACCAGGCGAGGATGAACCTTCTTACGGCAGCCTCATGACTCTGTAGTAAACCTCACGCGTCCTCTTGAATCCTTAGAGTTAAGACTTCGTAGGATTTCCCTATTAGAACTAATTACTCTACGTCCTTTTCTGATTGACCCAACTGTTCAGACTAAGCTGCAGCGGTCAAGAGCATACTTCGGATTTTGAGCGTTGGTTGATTTTATTTAAAATTGTGAGGTGAGTTATTTAGACTAAAATAAAGCCCAAGAATCTCTTTTCCATACACCAAAAAATGGTGCAGTACTTCGGGAAAGCAAGGGCACAATTTATTAGGTTCGTTTGGAACAATTGTAGAGGAATGCGCAAAATAAAATAAATAAATGAGATTTTGTTGAAGTCCTTCAAGGACGTTTGTGTGTGCTTCGTGATATGATTTAATTACTACTAACTTGAAGGAACTAATCTAACATAAAAAATTTAAGAAAAATAAAAAAAATGAAAAAATGTGAATCCCCCTTGGGGGATGGGGGCAGGCGCTGGAATAGCTTGCTGTGCTCTTTTTATTTTTTGTGTTACATCAACCTCAATGAATAGATATTGCTGGTCCTTTATCAATAGGTATCCAGACAGTTTACATAAATTGCAGAGGAGCAAAGGATGGTCGAATAAGCTTTCCGGATGGTCACGGAAGCCTCGAAATCCAATTTTTTTACGATTTAAATGTCAAAACTTGCTAAATATGCAAAAAAACCCAGTGAACAATATTAGTTTCAAAAGAGCCAAAAAACACTTTAAAAGTGTGTTTGGCCTAACTACAAAGTTTGCAAAAGTTTTCTAGCTAATAAGATACAAAAGGAAAGTGAGTTAAAAAGCTACTTTCCTTAGGATCTTTGCTTTCTTTTGGACAAGTCAAGCCAACCGAGGCACCTAATTGCCAAATATTAAATAAGCTTGGAAGAGTAAGGCTAAACCAAACAAATTGTTGAATAAGCAAAATTTATAACTTGTGCTTGGAAAAACCTAAACTACTTAGATCTAGAACTTTGAAATATAATCTTGCAAGCTTGATCTAGATTCTTAATGTGATTTAAAATACACAAACTACTTATGATGAATGCTTTTCATAAATTGTAGATCTTTGAATACTTCAAATCAAAAAGTAACCAGAACCAAAATAGCTTTTAAATATGAGGAGAAGGGGAGAGAGAAGCTCTTTCAAGCGAGACTATAAGACTTGGAGATGAATTCCTAGATTGCTGTGGGACTATATCTGAAAAGAAAGCAGTTAGAAACAAGAAAAGAGCGACAAACAAGTTCTCTTTCCTGTCAACAAAAAGGGTACCTGCAACTCACATCAACTCATACACAAAGTATTAGATCTAGAAGCCAAATATTTAAGAAATCGATACCAAAATATTCATAAACAAATGAAATATTTCAAGAAAATAGATCTCTTAACATATGAAACTACAAGAATAGAAAAGTAAACAAACTTGACTAATCTAGCTTACCAAACAAATATTTGTCGTTACAGTAAACCGAGATCGAAATCATGAAGCAGATGAGCAACTCACCACAAGTAACCTTCGTTCAACACAGTGATCATGCATCCACACACAAAGCAACACAAGCATTCGACCTCCAAAGTCTCTTTATTATCAAATAATATCAGTGAAGTACAAAAAATGGCAGAGCTCAGCCTTTCGACACCAACTAGTGAAAGAGGAGGCAAGAGCTTGCTCTTATAGCAATTTACATCCAAAAAGGGGGGTGCAAATCCCAAGGAGGGCACATGAGTGATTGAAGGAGGAAGCTTGGAGTTGATTGGAATCCAACCCATTGGGGATTGCGCCACCTCTGCATGAGGTAGCCGACCCCTCTTCGTAGTTATCACCTTCCAATCACGATTTGCCATCTCACAAAGTCACCCAGAGAGAGGGTGCATTCCTTGAACTCTTGTCAGCTAGATCTTCACTGAATTGATTGGATCTGTCTATTTCGGAGCTTAGATAACTTAGTGTTGACTGTATAATGGCTTTAGTTCAACCTCAGATTAGCTCTAGACCAATCTTACTGTTTTAGGAATTTGTCCTTTTTATTTAATGTCTTTTTTGACATTTATTTTGTCTTTTTTGAGTTTGTTGAGTAAATATCATTTTTTGAGATAAATACTTACTCAAAACTTAGGAAAAGTGGGTTTATTGGTTAAATGGGTGCTCTGGCTTAGAAAACGAGCATCCCATTGTCAAATTTCACCCGTAGACCACTTAATTATTACATTTTGAATTTTCTCAATTAAACCATAAAAAAATGGTTTAATTTACGAAAAAATTAACTTTTTAATTAAACCAAAAAATGGTCCAATTACCGATAATTTTTTTTTTAAATTAAAAATAAGCACCTAGGGACCTAGTACATGACCATATGACCTTATTTGAGTGTAGCATGTTTATATATGTTGAAAAATGGACTTTAATAACCTCGCAAGGTCTAACCACCACTTTAGGCATTCTAGCTTTGGAGGTGTAGGAGAAAAACTCATCAATTATACTCGGCTAAAGGAAAAGCATAATTGACAAGGGAAAAAAATCCTTGGAATACCTTCATTGGTTGTTAAGTCCTAGGGAGCCAAGTCACTCAAAAGACCACCATGCTAGTACACTTTATTACAAACCCCGTGGGGCATGGACATGCATTTAAAAAATAAAAGGAGGGCCCTGAAAAGGCCTGATTCTGAACTTTTGAACCTTGAAAAGCACAAGTATTTGTGCAAACTTTGGCGGCTCTCTGGAAGTCCAACTGATGTGCAACTCAGTTGGTAACAGGATCCATAACGTTTCGTCAAGAATTAAAGACTTAGAGCATCAATGTCAAGCAAGTACACAATAGGCTCTGTATATTATCACATACAACAATTTATTCAGTGAAGACTAACAATGTGAATAATGGAAGCAACAAAAATGTGAACCTTCTAGTCCCAAGCTTAGCTCTGATACCAATTGATATAGGACAAAGATAAAGTGAGGGTGATGAACAAGAATCTTAAGTGCCAACCGACAAACACGAGAACTTTCTCAAAAAATACAAATATGTATTTCTTTGACTTTGGGCCCAAATAATGAATGAAATAAGATATTATCGGGGATTATAAAATTGAACATACAAATGAGCCATCTATGCCCTACTTTCACCTTTTGTAGTTCCCGTGGACACCAATCCTCCTCCCTCATGCGAGTTACTTTGTATGCAAGGCAAGCCTTGTATGGACAGAATCTACATTAGATAGGAAGTGCATCCCCATGTGGTAAGTGATGTGCACTACAAGACAAAATAAGTTGCACATATATTACAAGAGGTGATCCTTTTGAAACAAAATACAAAACGACCTTAAATTTTCGATGTTATGATGGAATCATCAGTTGGGTGCCATGGACACTTCATCTATTGGACTTTCTAGTAACAGGACAGTCATAGTTGACTTTGTCAAATATATGACCAAATGTCATCACCCTCCAAAGTCTCTAATTTCTAAATTTTTAGAATTTATAAAAACCAACTCATTTTCCTCTAGAGCTATCAAAATGATTGAAGATACTTAAAATTTTATTTGGTAGTAGATGATAATTTTTGTTATATTTGGAAGTCTTGGGCTTGTTAAATAAAAGTTAGCCTGTTTACTTATTTTCCTCCTTTTGTAGGTTTATTTCGATTATATGAGAAGCTTCCGAATGGAGTTTAATGATTATTTTGAAGATGGTCTTATTTCTGAGATAGAAATTGGATTGGGTGCATGTGGAGAGTTAAGATATCCCTCGTATCCAGAAAAGCATGGATGGAAGTATCCAGGCATTGGCGAGTTTCAGGTATCTGGTCTCTTTAACCAATTTCTGTTTTCTTTTAATTCCATAAAAGCAACTTTGACAGTCCCTCTGACTTTTAAAATTAGTTATATCACCATTTGGTGTAAGTATTTGTTGGAATAGCAATGCATTTGATTTGTTCTAGTCTCAAGAGTAGACATGAATGCATCGTTCAGTGTGAATACTAATATTTATTGCAGTATTCTTAAGGTTTACATGGTCATTATTTCTTAGGATTTAAAAATATTTCAATTAAAATATAATTGTAGTCGGATAGGTGGCCTTTGTTGTTCTTTTGCTACTAAAAACTTTACAGTAAAAATGATTTATGTATCAATTCTCATAAGAAGGAAATGCTTTTTATTGTTTAATTGCCTATTTGGTCATTCTCTCTCTTTGTCTCCCCATGAATTTCTGCATTGGTTTTTTCTGCATCTAAACTATGTATCCACATTATCATGCCTGTTACCTCTCAAACCTGCAGTCTAAGTGGTAAAGCCCTATAACACAAAGTACAACTCCAAGGAAACATATGAAGGCTGAAGCGAACCAATCTGGTTCAAGCAGTAAATATCCAAAATAGATATGATAGTATAAAAGAATCCATATGGATAAGAATAAAATATAATATAAGAAAATATTAGATGATGATACAATGCTATCAGATAGTGTGCTTAAATAAGCATTAGCTGGTCACCATGGATGAATAAACACATCTTTTCATTAGCTCATGTCACTTCATTAATGAATTATTTATTATTATTTTATGTTTTTATATATATTTGTATACATTACAAAGTCTGTCCATTGTCACCACAACGGCTCTTCCTCACACTTTAAGTTGGTTCTCCTCCAGCACAAGGGGGCTTCCCTAACTTAGGATTACTAAAGCTTGTTACAAACTGCTCAAGGTGATTAGCAAGAGTTAGCTCAAGCGAAACAGAATAAATCTGATTTCAAAAGACTCTAATGAAGGAGAACTTAGAAACCTTAAAGTGTATGTTTGCAACTTGGAAAATATAAATTCCAGTAAGTTTTATTAAAAAAGCATAGCAATCGTTGACAATTTCCAGCAGCAAACATAAAGAATTTTAAAGAGATATTAACCACAATCAACTCTTCTAAATAACTCTAAATAAAGAAATCGAATTTCCTGCTTCCATATTCAACAAATTAACATCCAAGAAGCACAAGCCTCTAGCTTTTCTACATTCTTCAAGATATTCAACAAATGCTCAAAGGAGAAAAATCCCCAAATCCAATCATCCTCTCAAATGGAGAGAGCTACTCTTTAAATAAAGTGAGCTCCATCTCCTTTTATAAATAAAATATTAATTATTTTCCTAGATCCATTAGCTATCGGAGGAATAACAATTAAATATTACATTTAAAACCTCCTCAAGTACTACCCTACTAAGAATAGCAATAAGTTGTTGAGACCCACTTTCTTCTCCAAGAAGAATCAATAAAATATGCTAGATACATCCTTCTCTCTAAAGAAATCAATATAATATTCTTCTCTCTCATAACCAACTCATAAGACAACTCAAACAATAATAAAATAATGAGTGGTTATGACATTCGTCTTCTCCAAAGTTGTTGACCATGCCAAAAAGCTCCAAATAATAATAAAGAACTGCCTCCACATGCACACTTCCAACAAAGCAATAAGCTAATCTTCAAGGATGTGCTCCTTAATATGATAGACCATGTAAAATCTCCTCCAACTAGAAAATGTGAAAAGGGGTATGCAATAAAAGCTCCATAATGATATATGCCCTCATTAAGAAGTGGTTGACTAAGTCTACACAACCTTAAGTGGCATTTGTGATCTCCAAGGTGAATAGGTGTACAATATGTCCTACTCAAAATAGTTTGCTAAGTGTGGAAACATGCCAAAAATAGTCTCCAAGGCTAGGTTGAATCCTCCACCACTTGCTCGACTTGGTCAACCAAGGTGTAATTGTTAGAATTTAATTATGGCAGTATAATTTTCATCTCTTTCAACATATAAACAATAAAGGATCACTGAAAGAACAACTATGCACACAAACAATAGACACAATATTTTATCCTAGGAAAACCCAAACTCGGGAAAAACCCAGCAACCCTTTTGTTATCACACCATAGTAGCAGGGCTACTATTCTTGTTTAGCAGATATCTGCACATTCCAGAGCTTCCATTATTCAGAGCATGGCTATGATGATTGTATATTTTGTGATCAGAGCAGTATATTATTCAGACTTATGTTAGACCTTGTGTCAAGGCTGAGCCTTGAGAGTTCATATTTGATGACCGATGTGACCCTTTATCCCATGCAGTTTCAGTTCAGTGCTTAGAGATATATTGCAGCAGTGTTTCAGATGGTATATGATGTTTTTTTACTATGATGATGTTATATGATCTATGGATGCTTTATCACTGACTGTGGATTATTATCTTGTTGATTTAGTCATGATCACAGCATCTGTTTGGTATATTATTCCTGATGTGGCAAACTGTTTAAAATGAACTATAAATCATAAAATGGACAATTGCTTGCACATTTAGGTCATTTAACAAAACCCACTAGTTTTCCACCTTACATAGATATGGTCTTCCCTGACACCAGTTGTCTGCTAGTGTAGGCTCCATGTTCACTTGACTCCATGCATACATGACTTTCCTATTTGACTTTATACCTTGACTTATCTCATTTGACTCTCTGATACCGAGGACTTCCCCATTTTTCTACCTCTGTGTTTGGACCGCATCCCTGTATATTCAATGTCTCGGCTCTGTTGCCGCCTGGTTCCACACCTGGGAAAACGCAGCAGAAGTCTTCAAGCTGCTGGTGTGGCCTTGGGGGCAAGTCAGAGTCAAGTGCTGTCACTTGGGACTCGACTCCTCCGTCTAGGCTTTCCTAGCGAAGCCAAGGGGGGTGGACCCTAAAAAATAAAAGAAACTAAGGCCTCTAACCTAGGAGTTAGGAAAATAATTTTTGCAACCAAGAATAAACACTACATACATTTGTCAAATAAAAACATCATTTATCATTTACTCCCATTTAGAATAATCATCATTCAACTGCATACTAGTCAACAATACAAAATGAAATTCGCAACAAGACCAGTGCCTTATTATGGAGTCAAATAACAAATGCATTAACAGAAAAGGTAAATGTTGTGGAATGTTCTTGGTTTATTTTAAAAAATTAATGTGATGGTAATCTTTTTATTAAGGCAGGTGGGTTCCCGATATACGCAAGGTACGGGGGAACATGTCCGGAAATTTGAAGCGTGGCTTCCCTCTCAGGCTTTGGGCTGAATCGGAGTCTCGAGGAGGTGTTCAGATGCTATACCAACGAGGGCAAGCCTAACGGTTTCCAAGAGGTCGCTATCCAGTTTTATCCCAAGCCTTCTGGGAAATTTGCCCACGACAACAAATTGCGTGTTGTGCCGGATTTTCACAAAAAGGATTTTTTATTGGGGTGGTGTTAAGTCCTATTACTAGTCATCCACTCCTTTCTGGTGTGTACCAACTGGATCAGACTAAGCTGCAAGTTGGCCACAGAGCATACGGGAGAAGACCTTGGTATTTTTTTATAAAATTTTAAGAACACAAATTTTATCTTTTTTAGAACCCCAGGAGTCTCTTTTCAGGCATGTATTTCGGGCAAGCCCTCATACAAAACCCTACTTCGGGAAAGCAAGGGGGGCGTTATGAGTTGTAAAAAAAATGTGAAAAAACTAGGTTGTGAGTGAACTTGTGGCCCGCCAGTGGAACGGACCAACAAGGTTTATTTTAATCCTAATTGATTTTATTTAATGCCGGAAAACAAAGAAATAAGCTACTCTAACATTCACGCCATGAAAATGAGACGACACAGGCCACCCCTGGGGGGATGGGGTATGGGCGCTGGCTAGCCCACTTGCTCTCGTTTAAAAATGTTTACAATGATATAGAGAAGTGCCCCAGTCTACTTAATGTGACTTGGTGGCTTACAAAATTATAGAAAAAATGACCGGTTTTGAAAAATATGGAAATTTTGTCCTCCGGATCGCTTGGATGCTCGAAATTTCGCCAGCACTTCCTCCTACCTGTTCATCTTTTGCTGCAAACCAGCAATCAATAATTAGTATAAGATGCCCAAAAACACTTTAAGAGTGTCTTTGGAACACCTCCTAAAAAACCCAAAAAATTCTAAGTAAAAATCTAAGTAAAAATTGCAAAATTTAACCAAGTAAAACAAGCAGTAATGCTAGTTTTGCTTGGGGTCTTTGCAAGCTTTATGAGCTGCAAATTGTATGCTCTTGGACAGCCAAATATACTTTTAAAATCAGAACTACAACTACCCAACAAAACTTTGAAAAAATTGACAATTCTTTTGCAAGTCTTGGAAAAGTAGATGCTAAATGAAGGAAAAATCTAACAGTTAAAGATATGAGCTTTGTAACCGTCTAAACCAGACCTTCATGAAATGATTTCTGATCTATTTAAAATATGGACATGAGCATATGAATCAGAAATATTTCCAAAAAAGTAACCAGTTAACCAAAGTAAATTTTTGTTTATAAAATGAGGAAGAGAGAAGAGACAGAATGGTCCTTGAAACCAAAGACTTTGGAAGCTTGAAAGTGGGAAACCGAGGGTGAGATCCACCAAAATGTGCACAGAAAAAGAAATGGAGAGCAAACAAGCTATCCTCCTCTTTACACCTGTCAACCTGTAGCAACAAAACTCATAGAAAAACCATCAAACTAGAAATGCACATGGTTAGAAATCAAAATAGTATGAGCATAAACAAATGAAACATATAAACTTTGAATCTCTAACCAATATGACAAATGCAAGAACAAATTAAAACAAACAAGATTAATTGTTCCTTCCCACAAAATCGTTACCGATCCTTCAAGCAGGCTAGTAGATGGCTGGAAATTACATGCCCAGAATTTGAACTTGCTACAAATCACTCCACATCATGAGACCATGAAACCACTCACAAAGTATCACACATATGGACCTCCAAAGTCTTTTTATTGATCAACAAAATAGCATAAGCTTACAACATATTTCTGCTCACTCTCCAACTAGAGAAAATGGAGTGGGAAGCCATGCTTAAATAGCCAAAGATGGAGAGAAATGGGTGGAATGAGTGGCATAACTCGTGGAGAAAATGGGGCTGCCCATTCCCATGTAATGGGCTGCCAAAATCAGCCCCAAATCAGCTAAAAATCAGCCATGTGACAGCCCATAAACATAGCTGCAAATTCCATGATTTAAGGGGCCCAATTTTGGGAAATATGCCCCCCTCAAATGGGGAAGTAATCCCACTAATATAGCTGCCCGGAATCTTTCCAAAATCAGCTCTTACAACTCCTAAAACATAGCTGAAAAAATCAGTCCATAAATCACTCCCAAAATTTAATATTTTTATTAAGTCATTTTTTCACTTTTTCAAATTTTTATGACTTTTTGGGGTTTTTTGACTTTTTGGGATTTTTGTGGAAAAACAATCACCCAAACATTAGAAAGAGTGGGTTTAGGGGTTTAGGGGGTGCTCTGAGTTAGAAAACGAGCACCCCTAAGGCAAAAAATACCTCCAGACGCCCCAGATAGGCCAATTACAAATTTTTTAATTGAACCATTAAAAAATGGCCCAATTTACGGAAAAATTAAAACATGCCGAAAAATAAAAAAAACAACCTAGGGGGACTTAGCACATGTCCATATGACTCAAAATTAACGCCTAGCATGTTCATATACATTGACCCATAGACTCTAATAATTCCCTAAGGCCCGTCAGCCTCCCCAGGCATTCCAGCTTTGGAGGAGCAGGAGAAAAACCAATTAATTATGTTATGCACTAATGCAAGACATAATAGATAGGTGAAAAAACTCCTTGGAATACCTGACTTAGCCAAAAAGTCCTAGGGAACCAAGTCTTTTACAAAACCCCATGCTAGTACGTTTTTATTACAAACCCCGCAGGGCCATGGACATGTGGGAAAAATTCAAAAACGGGGGCCTTTAACAGGCCAGATGGATATCAAATCACCAAAAATGAACATGTATCATGTTCCATTCTGCCCGCTCGCTTGATAATCCAACTAAGTACAACTTAGCTGGCAACAGGCTCTAAGTATGTGACAAAACTTGCCTTTGGTAAGTTGGATTGTAGGCCTAAATCATTCTGGTCGGTTGTCCCAATGGTTGGCATTGGCTCGAACTCCCCCTAGTCACTTGAGATGTTGTTGGCTAAAACTGAAAGCTCATGTTCTACCTATGGAAACTTATAAATTCGCCCATGGAAACTAAAAAAAGGGCAAGAGCGATGAACAGCTAAAAATACTCCTCGAAGAGTATAAGAAAGGTCCAAAAAGCAATGGTTCTTAAAAGTTATATCTAAACAATTGCTGACCTTATATGTATTTGAAAACATGCCCTGGATGCGAGCTGCAACTAGTTGTGCTTATCAGCACACCTGAAATCCGAAGGGTTATGTAGGCCAAAAAGGCCATGAAATGAAACTGAATGATCCTAATGAACCTGGATCAACTTGATGTAGACACGATGCCTAAGTTGAATAAACACTCTCTGAACAACTTATCCATTTGTGAGGCACAGCCATCCCCCGTGTTATTTTGTCCAGCACAGAGTTTGTAGCTTTCCCCCTTCTCCCAGTCCAAAGTATTTTTGAGTTAAGTTGGACAAGTCAACCCCTTGGCCCAACCTTGTTCCTAGCCTTCATCCTTCACTAGCAGTTTGACCATGTCCAATGGGTGAGTTTGTCATTTGAACTATTGTGCAAGTAATTTTATATAACAAAGGAATATGTTAGCTTGATTAATGCCATTGAATGGATGTTATACTTTGAGCTTGGCTGTGAGAATGATTAGAGAAACATGTCTTAGTCTACTGATGTGATTTGTCCTTGGTTGTATATTATTGGGATCCGTGATGATGTGGGCCATATATATATCTATTGATGATGATTGATGGTCCCACATACTTGGTGATGATATCATATGATGGATAGATGGTTCAGATGATGATTGATGCAGTTCAGTAGGTTTTATTATTACTTCAGATCAGCAGATTATGCACTGTCCATATATGGTGGACCCTACAGATGGCCCATTAGGGCAACCCTTGGTGTATGAGTACACATTCCTAGTGGATTTGGGTCTTCTGGATCCAATGAGACACTTATCTTTCAGTTCCGGGCACTTCTGACAGTGATTGATGCAGTTTTACACTTGTTGACTAGATTTGGGGCTGATTTCCCAGCCTGAGCAGCATGGGCCATGAGAGGCCAGTTCACGTAGGGCGCTGTATGAGGAGGGGGTGGTCCAGCCACTTGTTTTTACCATTTACCCCCCCTTCTAGAGAGCCTGGTGGGCTCAGATGGACAGCGCAGATGCCCTAGGAGGCAGTTTTGGCACTTTCACAGTTATCGAGGCAGTTAAAAAATGGGATAAAGAGGTCACTGAGGAATTCGATTTGGGCAATTGAGGCAAGGTTTTGGCATTTGGTTTTCACAGAGGTCTTCCAGGGTGATCCCACTATCTTCCAGCCAGTTTTCACCATGTGGGTAGGCCCACAGGGATCACAGGAGGTCTTTTACTGCTTGTCTGTCACAGATTTTGAGGACAGATTTGATCATTTATATTATTTTGGACATATTTTATTATTTTATTGTGCCTTGGGGATGAGCTAGTAAGGATTGATGCCTCCTAGCCCCACCATGTGCTTATTATGTCATGTCCTAGTCATCATGAGGTGGATTTTTCAATGTTCCCCAAGGTTCCGAGACGGCGGGACGCGGGTGCGGGGAGGCGCACATTCGGGACGTGTGGAGACCACCCCCAAATTTTAGAGAAATTCGGGGGGACGGCGGGACGCGAGAGTTATAAATTTTTTTAAAAATATTAAAAATATGCAAAATATAAATCCCAACAATAACAAACCATCCCATGCAAACTAGTGGATTACTAAACACTACATTTATCATTGTGCAATCATGCAATGTAAATGCGAAGTTTAAACAAATTACACGATTCATCATAATTATATTAATATATGAATCTATGATTAACATGAACATCATATTTCATGTTTGTCACTTTTGAGTCTTTGTCATTTGATATTTCAGTTTTGAGTCTCGCCGGAGTTTCGGAGTTTCGGGGGGGACGCCCACAAGTCTCGGAGTTTCAAGGGGACGCCCACAAGTCTCGGAGTTTCGGGGGGGACGCCCACAAGTCTCGCCGCCCACCGAAACGTTTCGTTGTGCGTTTCGCCAAGTTTCGCCCAAAGCGGGACGTCCCGAAACGTTTCGCATGGAGTTTCGGAGTCCCCGGGACGCAAGAAACGCCGAAACGCGTCCCCGACCCTTCGGGACGCGTCCCCGTGGAACACTGGGATTTTTGGTACTTTTACCCCCTCTAGTGGATGACGTCACCCTCCATGATTATTTTATACTATGACGTCATCATTGTATTGGGTGATCCATGTGTTATGTTATGATGGTTCATCTTAGCCATTGATTGTATGATGAGATCTTTTAATCTCAACCACTCATTTGATGTAGTATTGTGAAGTGGTATAGGGTTTTGGTCTTTATTATCCTATATAAGTAGGAGACCCCCTATTGTATAGCTCACCTTTGGAGCTCTGGAATATTGGAATAGAACACTTCTTTGTGGAGCATATCTCTCTTGTCTTGTGGATTCTCTTGCATATTGAGTATACAGTATTTCTTCTATGTATCATTGTGGATTTTGGTGCTTCTACTAGTTTTCTTGCAGGAAAGTCGAATTGATGGAGAGGAGGGCGATTTCTCGAGGGTTATTGTTGGAGGGATCCACATATTCTCTCTTGGGTTGATCTTGTGACAGGGAGTATCATTATTGTATCTTCGTGACATAGTTGATGCTTTCTATTACATCTTTCTATCATTTTCATAATCATCTTACTTGACTTGTTTCTTTGATCTTGTCTTGTAGGAGGAGGACGATTTGGCTATCTTGGAGGAGGACGTTTTGGTTGGAGCTCTTGGATCTCACTCTTGAATATACACATAGGGGAATGCTATCAATTTGCAAGGTGGCCACAAGCAATTGAGGTAAGATCTACAAGGTATGTGCCTCTTTCATCCATTCTATCTTCATTGGTCACAAACCCTAAATTAATTAAAACCCCAATTTTGGTTTTTCTTAGATCTACTTAGATCTAGCCTTGCTTTTGAAAAGATCTTAAGAACCCACCTCTATAGCATCCACCCCTAGTTGGATCTATAGTTTGGTGGTGATTGGGTTAAAATTGACACACTTTTCAAGGCAATATAGCCCTCTTGAACCAAATCGCACTTCCTTGGAGAGGCTTGTTGGGTTAGATCTAGCACATGGGTAGGTGAGATCCCACTTGATTTGAAAACTACACACTTGATAACCTACCCCAGATTCTTACTTTGGTGATTTCTACCTTGTGGGCATCATTCCACGTTTTAAGGGATTAAAACCCCCTTTTGAATTATTTGGCATCTTAAAACTCAGATCTAGTAAGATCTAACCCTTGGATCGACTTGATTTTTTGGATCTACATAGATCGGGGCATAAGCCACTTGGATCTACAGTTTGGTGGCCATTGGACTTGATTTGGCCCACCTTATACATATTTTAGTCCTCCTTGAGCAAGGTCGCACTCCCTTGGGTGAGTGAGTTTGCCCACTTTGGGGACGTGGGTGGTTGAGATTTTTGGGGATTTGGAATGGCCATACCTTGAAACCTAGGTCTAGAGTATCATTTGGTGACGATCTGCCTTGGGGGTAGCATTCCTTGTTTCAAGGGATTGTGGTCCACTTAGGGTCATTTCATGAAAACCTAGATCTAGCAAGATCCAACCATTCTATCTCAATTAACCCACTTGACTTGGCTCCTAGGTGTCCCGATCTACACTTTGACTTACCTTTTGACTCCATTAGCCCATCCAACAAGGCACTAGTCCTCCTTAAAGCAAGTCGCACTCCTTGGGAATTGTGTCAAACCATAGATCCGTTACATGGGTACTCCTAAATTCAACTTAGATCCATAGATCTAATCATTACATATCATCTAGTGCCAATTGCATCCATTAACTTCACCTTGTGGGTCTACTTTAAACCATTTCACATATCCCAAGAAAGGTAGGACCCACTTGTGTAGCATATGGTACTAAACCTTGTCATCATACCCAATTATGTGGCCTAAATCATACATTGGTTGAAACACTAACAATCTCTCAAACCACCTTCAACCATATTTTAACTTCTAGGTCCACTCAACCTTGCATTGGTTTCCGTAACTCTTCATTTACTTATCCTTAGGAACCTTTGTTTGGGTCCAATCAACTGTGATTGGTTATAAGGTCTCCCCCTAGGTCTTGTTTCACCTAGATCTAAAGCGAAGAGTGCCTCGGTTGACGTGACTCCCAACTTGCATTGGGAACCGTGGCATCTCTTGGGTCACCTCTTTAGTTGTCCATCTCCTCTACCGTTCTGGATGGGATACCACCAGGGACAACTACAAGTTGTTAGATAACACCTTTCTTTTCTCAGAGATTCAGTACAATGAAGATAAAAGTATAAGAAGAATAAATGCCCAAAGAAATCAGCTACAAATGTCTTCTAGTACCCAAAAAGTTGAACTCCCTTGCTTGAGATGAATGAGCAAATGGGAGGAGCAACACTTATATTTATACATTACTTTATGGTAAATTTCTTACTGGGCCGACTTGACAGTTTTACTAGGGCTGACTTGACAGTTTTACTGGGGCCGACTCGTCATTTTAAATTATAGAATACATTTATTATTTGTTTTCTTTTGTAGGTCGGTTGGATAAGTGAGGAGACCTCACGTAGCTAATCATCAACACTCCCTCTTAGCTACAAAGGTATCATCACGTTGGAACACATTTAGGCATCATCTGGTCATCACAACTGGACTCGAACATCTTCCGATCGTCGCGGCCTGACTCGTACATCTCGTCATCACAAGAAGGGTCAACACCGTCCATACAGGATGACATCCCACACAGGGATCCAAGTATACTCTATACAAGAGTCATCTCCGCACAAGAGAATGTTCCTCGTAGGAACAACAATCCTAACTGGACTAAGCTCATCTTGGTCTACATAGGACCACCTGTCCTAACTGGATTGAACTCATTATCATTCTACACGGACTGCCTATCCTTCCTGGATTGAGCTCATTATCGGTCTACAAGGATCACTTGTCCTACCTGGACTGAGATCATTATCGGTCTACAAGGACTGCCCCGTCCTGGACTGAGTTCATTGTTGGTCTACAAGGATCGCCTGTCCTACCTGGACTAAGATCATTATTGGTCTACACGGACCGCCTGTCCTACCTGGACTGAGCTCATTATTGGTCTACGAGGACCGCCTGTCCTACCTGGATTGAGCTCATTATCGGTCTACGGGGACCGCCTGTCTTGGACTATGAGAACTCCCTCTCATTGAGGGAAGCATTCTCCAATACTCCAAGCCTTTCACAGAAGTACGCAAACTTCACTCTGGAAAGAAGCTTGGTGAGAATGTCTGCAACTTGATCATCAGTCGGGATATACTGGAGCTGAATTGCTCCTCTTTGTACCATATCTCTAATATAATGGTACTTGATCTCCACATGCTTCGATCTGTCATGAGATACAGGATTCAGTGAAAGATTCACACAGCTTTGATGATCAAGTGTCTGTCTGCAAAATCCTATAAAGAGCTTCCGAAGCCATATTGCTTCTCGTGCTGCAACACTTGCTGCAATATACTCTGCTTCTGCAATGCTCAATGATACTAAGGGCTGCTTCCTACTGCACCAGGAAATCATTGCAGAACCCAAACTGAAGCAACACCCAGAGGTGCTCTTCCTGTCCACAACACTTCCTGCGCAATTAGAATGTGTGTATCCATGCAATCTCATATCACTCCTAAAAGCATACCTCAGTACATATTCCACAGTGCCACGTAAGTATCTCAGCACATGTTTTGCAACAACCCAATGTACCTGTCTCGATTCACACATAAACTGACTGAGAGCACTCATTGCAAATAAGATATCTGGTCTAGTGTTAACTAGATACATCAATGAACTGATCAACTATCTGTACGTGGTGGGATCTATTAACTCTAACAGAAAAAGCACTTCAGGATGCTGTTTCAGTTTGGGATCAGGTATGATCTCATGGCTCAGTAGAAAACAGATTAGTGTTGCTTTCGGTACGACAGAAGCTGAATACATTGCAACATGTTCAGCTTGTAGCGACGCAGTTTTGCTTCGCAAGATGTTGGCAGGATTGTTTGATACCTAGATAGATGTGACTGATATCCTTTGTGATAATCAAAGTTGTATCAAGATGTCAGAAAACCCAATGTTCCATGATAAATCGAAGCATATTGAAATCAACTATCACTACATCTGGAATATGGTGCAGAAGGGAGCTATAAAACTCAAGTATGTTTCTACAGAAGAACAAGTTGCTGATGTGTTGACTAAGCCTCTGTCTCGAATAAAGTTTGAATAATTTCGAGACAAGCTTGGTGTGGTTCAAAAGGATCTCCTTTGAAAGAGGGAGTGATGATGATGATGTGGTTTCCTGGAGCTGTGGTGTGGCAGCTCAGTCTAGGATTGGTATGTCAGTCTGACAAGGCTTGTTTGATCCTAAAAGGGATTTGTATGTCAACCTAGCAAGGCCTGTTTGATCCTAGGAGGATTGGTATGTCTGACTAGGCTTGTTTGGTCCGAAAGGATTAGCAAGTCAGATAAGGCCTGTTTGGTCCCTAGGTAGATTGGTATGTCTGACTAGCTTGTTTGGTTCGAAAGGACTAGCAAGTCTGACAAGGCATGTTTGATTTATCAGAGTGCCCACTATAGAGCAGTTCCAGATGTACATTGATGTTGTTCCAGCATTCATATGCTGTTGATGATGTTGTTCCAGCATTCATGTGCTGATGATGACGATGATGATGTTGGTGATGTCCCAAAAATTCCTTGCTGATGATGACGATGATGTTGATGATGTCCCAACAATTATGTGCTGATGATGATGCTGATGATGATGTTCTATCAGTTCCATATTGATGATGATGATGATGCTCCAGATATATGATGTTGTTTCAAAACTTCCTACGACATACAGAGATTCACTAGTCAGTTGTACAGTTGTTGATTTTGATGTCCATAGAATACCTTCCTAGTTAAGAGGGAGTGTTAAAGAAATGTAACTTCAGAAGATATTTAAATTGTATTTGTTTATTATATTATTATTCCTCCTTCAGGAGATGTCATTGATGTAGTTGGTCATGTAAGAGTCAATGTAAACCCTCATTTGTAAGTCGGGTCAATAGTACCCTTAAGAAACATATGAAATATATTATTGAGTCTCCCTAAGTGAATTCCTCCTAGTTAGTTAGGTGAAGTCAGCCTAGTTAGGGTAAAAGGTCACCCAACAGAAGAATATAAATAGAGAGGTCGAATTCCTCATTTGAACCATTCACTCACTCAAGCAAGTGCGCAAGAGAGAGAAAGAAGAAGTTCCCTGGTGAAGAGAAGTTGTTGTTTTGTCTTGGGGTTTTACACTGTCTTGGTGAATTCTATATTGAAGAAGTTTTGTGGAGTTTTCTCCCATGTGGTTTCCCCGAGGAAAATATTGTGTTCATTGTGTTGCTGTGCTTGTCTTTCTTTAGGTGATCCTATTGTTGCAAATGATTTAAATTTATCATGCTAAACAAGTAAAAAAATAACAGAAAGATCTAGAAAAGATTATTTTATTGTGAACTGGACAAGTCGGCCTTGTTAGGAGAGTCAAGTCGACCCTGTTGGGGAAAAAGGTCAAGTGAATGATTAGTATAATTGAGAGGCTCGCCCTCCTCATTTGGTCACTGTTATCACACTATAGTAGCAGGGCTACTATTCTTGTTCAACAGATATCTGCACATTCCAGAGCTTCCATTATTCCAGAGCATGGCTATATATTTTGGATCACTCATGATCAGAGCAGTACATTATTCAGATTTGTATATGACCTTGTGTCAAGGCTGAGCCTTGAGAGTTCAGATTTGATGACTGATGTGACCACTTATCCCATACAGTTTCAGCAGTGCTTAGAGATGTATTGCAGCAGTGTTTCAGATGATATTGGATGATTATTATTATGATGATGTTGTATGATCTATGGATATGTTCACTGACTGTGGATTATTATCTTGTTGATTTAGTCATGATCATAACATGTGCTTAGTATATTATTCCTGATGTGGCAAACTATTTAAAATGAACTGCAAATCATAAAATGGACAATTGCTTGCACATTTAGGTCATTTAAGAAAACCCATTGGTTTTTCACCTTACATAGATATGGTCTTTCCCGACACCAGTTGTCTGCTAGTGTAGGCTCCACATTCACTTGACTCCATCCATACATGACCTTCCTATTTGACTTTAGACCTTGACCTGTCTCATTTGACTTTCTGATACCAAGGACTTCCCCATTTTTCTACCTCTGTGTTTGGACTGCATCCCTGTATATTCAGTGTCTCGGCTCTGAGTTGGTGACAAAACTTGCCTTCGGTGAGTTGGATTGTAGGCCTAAATCATTCTGGTCGGTTGTCCCGATGTTTGGCATTGGCTTGAACTCCCCCTAGTCACTTGAGATGTTGTTGGCTAAAACTGAAAGCTCATGTTCTACTTATGGAAACTTATAAATTCGCCCATGGAAACAAAAAAAAGGGCAAGAGCGATGAACAACTAAAAATACTCCTCGAAGAGTATAAGAAAGGTCCAAAAAGCAATGGTTCTTAAAAGCTATATCTAAACAATTGCTAACCTTGTAAATATTTGAAAAAACATGCCCTGGATGCAAGCTGCAACTAGTTGTGCTTCTCAGCACATCTGAAATCCGAAGGGTTATGTAGGCCAAAAAGGCCATGGAATAAAATTGAACGATCCTAATGAACCTGGATCAACTTGATGTAGACATGATGCCTAAGTTGAATAAACACTCTCTAAACAACTTACCATTTATGAGGCACAGCCATTCCCCATGTTCTTTTGTCCAGCACAGAGTTTGTAGCTTTCCCCTTTCTCCCAGTCCAAAGTATTTTGAGTTGAATTAGACAGGTCAACCCCTTTGCCCAACCTTGTTCCTAGCCTTCATCCTTCACTAGCAGTTTGACCATGTCCAATGGGTGAGTTTGTCATTTGAACTATTGTGCAAGTAATTTTATTTAACAACGGAATATGCTAACTTGATCAATGCCACTGAATGGATCTTATACTTTGAGCTAGGTTGTGAAAATGATTAGAGAAGCATGTCTTAGTCTACTGATGTGATTTGTCCTTGGTTGTATATATTATGGGGATCTGTGATGATGTGGGCCATGTATAGATGCCTATTTGATGATGATTGATGGTCCCACATACTTGATGATGATATCATATGATGGACATATGATGCAGATGATGTTTGATCCATTTCAGCAGGTTTATTACTACTTCAGATCAGCAGATTATACATTGTCCATATATGGTGGACCCTACAGCTGGCCCATTAGGGCAACCCATGGTGTATGAGTACACATTTCTAGTGGATTTGGGTCTTCTGGATCCAATGAGACACTTATCTTTCAGTTCCGGGCACTTCTGACAGTGATTGATGCAGTTTTACACTTGTTGACCAGATTTGGGGCTGATTTCCTAGCCTGAGCAGCAGGGGCCCCGAGAGGCCAGTTCACCTAGGGCGCTGATGATGGAGGGGGTGGTCCAACCACTTGTTTTTACCATTTACCCCCCCTTCTGGCGAGCCTGGTGGGCTCAGATGGACGCGCTAGCACCCTAGGAGGCAGTTTTGGCACTTTCACAGTTACCGAGGCAGTTAAAAAATGGGATAAAGTGGTCACTGAGGAAATCGATTTGGGCAATTGAGGCAAGGTTTTGGCATTTGGTCTTCACAGAGGTCTTCCAGGGTGGCATCACTACCTTCCAGTCAGTTTTCACCATGTGGGTATGCCCAGATTGATCACAGGAGGACATTTACTGCTTGACTGTCATGGATTCTGGGGACAGTTTTGATCATTTATATTATCTTGGACATATTTTATTATTTTATTGTGCCTTGGGGATGAGCTAGTAAGGATTGATGCCTCCTAGCCCCAGCATGTGCTTATATTGTCATGTCCTAGTCATCATGAGGTGGATTTTGGTACTTATGTTTCTCTAGTGGATGACGTCACCCTCTTATTGTACCATTTAGTGGGGGCGCTATTGTTATATTGAGTGATCCATGTGATATATTGTTATGGGTCATCTTAGCCATTGATTATATGATGAGATCTTTTAATCTCAACCACTCATTTGATGTAGTATTGTAGAGTGGTATAGGGTTTTGGTCTTTATTATCCTATATAAGGAGGAGACCCCCCATTGTAAAGCTCACCTTTGGAGCTTTGGAATATTGGAATAGAAGATTTTTTGTGGAGCACATCTCTCTTGCATTGTGGATTCTCTTGCATATTGAATATACAGTATCTCTTCTATGTATCATTGTGGATTTTGGTGCTTCTACTAATCTTTTTACAGGAAAGTCGAATTGGTGGAGAGGAGGGCGACTTCTTGAGGGTTATTGTTGGAGGGATCCACATAGTCTCTCTTGGGTTGATCTTGTGACAGGGAGTATCATTATTGTATCTTTGTGACATAGTTGATGCTTTCTATTACATCTTTCGACCATTTTCATAATCATCTTGCTTGACTTGTTTCTTTGATCTTGTCTTGTAGGAGGAGGACAATTTGGCTATCTTGGAGGAGGACGTTTTGGTTGGAGCTCTTGGATCTCACTCTTGAATATACACATAGGAGAATGCTATCAATTTGCAAGGTGGCCATAAGCAATTGAGGTAAGATCTACAAGGTATGTGCCTCTTTCATCCATTCTATCTTCATTGGTCATAAAACCCTAATTAATTAAAAACCCCAATTTTGGTATTTCTTAGATCTACTTAGATCTAGCCTTGCTTTTGAGAAGATTTTGAAAACCCACCTCTATAGCATCCACCCCTAGTTGGATCTATAGTTTGGTGGTGATTGGCTTAAAATTGACACACTTTTCAAGGCAAAAAGCCCTCTTGAACCCAAATCGCACTTCCTAGTGAGAGGCTTGTTTGGTTAGATCTAGCACATGGGTAGGTGAGATCCCACTTGATTTGAAATCTAGACACTTAATAACCTATCCCCAGATTGTTACTTTGGTGAATTCTACCTTGTGGACATCATTCCATGTTTTAAGGGGTTAAAACCCCCTTTTGAATTTCTTGGCACCTCAAAACTCAGATCTACTAAGATCTAGCCCTTGGATTGACTTGATTTTTTGGGCATGCATAGATCGGGGTACTAGCATCTTGGATCTACAGTTTGGTGGCCATTGGACTTGATTTGGTCCACCAAACCCACTTTTTAGCCTTCCTTGAGCAAGTCGCACTCCCTTGAAAAAGTGAGTTTGTCCACTTCCAGGAGGTGGGTGTTTGAGATTTTCGTGGATTTGGAATGCCCATACCTTGAAACCTAGGTCTAGACTGTCTTTTTGTCACGATCCACCTTAGGGGTAGCATTCCTTGTTTCAAGGGATTGTGGTCCACTTAGGGTTATTACTTGAAAACCTATATCTAGCAAAACCCAACCATTGGGTCTCATTTAGCCCACTTGACTTGGCTTCTAGGTGTCCCGATCTACACTTTGACATACTTTTTGACCCCATTAGCCCATCTAACAAGGCACTAGTCCTTCTCTAAAGCAAGTCGCACTCTTTGGGAATTGTGTCAAACCCTAGATCTAGTACATGGGTACTCCTAGAATCAACTTAGATTCATAGATCTAGCCTTTATCCAACCTATAGTACCAACTTCACACCTAACTTCACCTTGTGGGCCTACCTAGAACCATTTCACACTTCCCAAGAAAACAAGACCCACTTGTGCAAAGACATGGTACTATACCTAGTCATCATACCCCATCATGTTGCCTAAACCATACATAGGTTGAAACACTAACAATCTCTTACACCACCTTCAACCATACCTTAACTCTTAGGTCCACTTAGCCTTGCATTGGTTTCCGTAACTCATCATTTACCTATCCTTAGAAACCTGTGTTTGTATCCAATCAACTGCGATTGGTTATAGGGTCTCCCCCTTAGTCTAGTTACACCCTGACCTAAAGCGAAGAGTGCCTCGGTTGACGTTACTCCCACATTGCCTTGGGAACCGTGGCATCTCTTGGGTCACCTCTTTAGTTGCCTGTCTCCTCTACCGTCCCGGATGGGATATCTCTAGGGGCAACTACAAGTTGTGTGATAACAGTCACCACACTCACTCATCAAGTTCACATGAATAGAGAGATAGAGTCAAAGAAAGTAGCTGCTTTTGGAGTCTTCTTGTTTTGGGTTATTGCACGAGGATTACTATTGTACATTCTGATGAATCTATATTGAAGAAGTTTGCTGGGTTTTTCTGCCCCACGAGGGTTTCCCATGATAAATTATTGTGTACTATTGTCTATGTTGTGCTTGTTTATCTTTCAATGATCCTTATTGTTATTGCACTTAAAATTCTAACACAACTAAGTATGTTGATATCCATATTTAAATTGGAGTGTTAAAGGTCATGCAATTGCTAGTATAATTGCATGACACTTTCATTTAAAGGTGGATGGACATACTTGTTTGACACCTTTTATTTGTTATTTCTATTGGCGTTCCTTTGCACCTTTTGGGGCAATTGTTAGTTTTATGGATTAAAATACACTGAAGTGAAGCAGCGTCTCTTAAGCCGTCACTATGCTTTGTAATCTTGATTGTTCCTCCTTCAATTTGAGTGGTGGTTCCACAATTCCATGATAATCCTTTATTTTATTTTATTTATTCATTTTTTCAAATTGTAATCCCCTCGAATTGATGCAACTATGGCTACTGTTGCGACTTTCAGTCGAAGTTTGTCTTACATGGGTTTGCAATTGTTCGTTTAATCTTATACATTCGCGCAATCTTAATATCCAATGCGAATGTTCTAGAATGTAGGGTTATTGATTGGTGTATTTCTAGAATGGCGGATACGATTCCCAAGCGGCTCGGTCCTAGATCTATCTCTATTTTATTTTTCTGGGAACAAAATTACCCACCAATGGATATGTAGGTAAGGTGGTTGTGCAAATCCTCCTGGACGACACTATTACAACCGTTAATATTATTATTATTATTATTATTTTAAACCTTAAGAAATTCTGAATGGGGCTTCAATAATTTTCGGTGACACCATGTGGAAAAAAAATGTCTGGAAGCCTTGTAGGCAGTGTACATAACTGTATGCTGAAGAAATGTATCTGTTGCCAACTAAGTTGTACTTGGTTGGATTATCAAGCGAGCGGGCAGAGTGGAACATGATACATGTTCATTTTTGGTGATTTGATATCCAGCTGGCCTTTTAAAGGCCCCCGTTTTTTTAAAATTTTCCACATGTCCATGGCCCTGCGGGGTTTGTAACAAAACGTACTAGCATGGTGTTTTGTAAAAGACTTGGTTCCTTAGGACTTTTTGGCTAAGTCAGGTATTCCAAGGAGTTTTTTCACCTATCTATTATGTCTTGCATTAGTGCATAACATAATTAATGGGTTTTTCTCCTGCTCCTCCAAAGCTGGAATGCCTGGGGAGGCTGACGGGCCTTAGGGGATTGTTAAAGTCTATGGGTCAATGTATATGAACATGCTAGGCGTTAATTTTGAGTCATATGGACATGTGCTAAGTCCCCCTAGGTTGTTTTTAATTTTCGGCAAGTTTTATTTTTTCCGTAAATTGGGCCATTTTTTTTATGGTTCAATTAAAAAATTTGTAATTGGTCTATAAGGGGCATCTAGAGGTATTTTTTGACTTAGGGGTGTTCGTTTTCTAACTCAGAGCACCCCCTAAACCCCTAAACCCACTCTTTCTAATGTTTGGGTGATTATTTTTCCACAAAAATCCAAAAAAGTCAAAAAACCCCAAAAAGTTATAAAAAATTGAAAAAGTGAAAAATGACTTAATAAAAATATTAAATTTTGGGTTGGGTGATTATTTTTCCACAAAAATCCAAAAAAGTCAAAAAACCCCAAAAAGTTATAAAAAATTGAAAAAGTGAAAAATGACTTAATAAAAATATTAAATTTTGGGAGTGATTTATGGACTGATTTTTTCAGCTATGTTTTAGGAGTTGTAAGAGCTGATTTTGGAAAGATTCCGGGCAGCTATATTAGTGAGATTACTTCCCCATTTGAGGGGGGCATATTTCCCAAAATTGGGCCCCTTCAATCATGGAATTTGCAGCTATGTTTATGGGCTGTCACATGGCTGATTTTTAGCTGATTTGGGGCTGATTTTGGCAGTCCATTACATGGGAGTGGGCAACCCCATTTTCTCCACGAGTTATGCCACTCATTCCACCCATTTCTCTCCATCTTTGGCTATTTAAGCATGGCTGCCCACTCCATTTTCTCTAGTTGGAGAGTGAGCAGAAATATGTTGTAAGCTTATGCTATTTTGTTGATCAATAAAAAGACTTTGGAGGTTCATATGTGTGATACTTTGTGAGTGGTTTCATGGTCTCATGATGTGGAGTGATTTGTAGCAAGTTCAAATTCTGGGCATGTAATTTCCAGCCATCTACTAGCCTGCTTGAAGGATTGGTAACGATTTTGTGGGAAGGAACAATTAATCTTGTTTGTTTTAATTTGTTCTTGCATTTGTCATATTGGTTAGAGATTCAAAGTTTATATGTTTCATTTGTTTATGCTCATACTATTTTGATTTCTAACCATGTGCATTTCTAGTTTGATGGTTTTTCTGTGAGTTTTGTTTGCTACAGGTTGACAGATGTGAAGAGGAGGATAGCTTGTTTGCTCTTCACTTTTTCTTCTGTGCACATTTTGGTGGATCTCACCCTCGGTTTCCCACTTTCAAGCTTCCAAAGTCTTTGGTTTCAAGGACCATTCTGTCTCTTCTCTCTTCCTCAGCATATAAAATCAAAATTTTCTTGATTACTGGTTACGATTAAAGAGTGATTCTTGATTTATTTTTTGATTGATATATTCTTAAGTAGATCGGATTCATTCTTAGAGTTCTAATCTAGTTGTTTAAAGCTTTATCTTCCATTAGATTAGATCTTTCATTATCTATCATTACTTAATTTTTAAACTGGTTAAAAATTGTTAAAGTCTTGAAAAGTTTGAAAGTAGTGTTAGATCTGATATAAAAGTTTATTTGGCTGTCCAAGAGCATACAATTTGCAGCTCATAAAGCTTGCAAAGACCCCAAGCAAACAAGCATTACTGCTTGTTTCACTTGGTTAAATTTTGCAATTTTTACTTAGATTTTCACTTAGAAAATTTTGGGTTTTTTAGGAGGTGTTCCAAAGACACTCTTAAAGTGTTTTTGGGCATCTTATACTAATAATTGCTTGCTGGTTTGCAGCAAAAGACGAACAGGTATGAGGAAGTGCTGCCGAAATTTCGAAGATCCAGGCAACCCGGAGGACAAATTTTCATATTTTTCAAAAAACCGGTCATTTTTTCCTAGAATTTTGTAAGCCACCAAGTCACTTAAAGTAGACTGGGGCACTTCTCTAAATCATTGTAAACAACTATTAAACGAGAGCAAGTGGGCTAGCCAGCACCCATACCCCATCCCCCCAGGGGTGGCCTGTGTCGTCTCATTTTCATGGCGTGAATTTTAGAGTAGTTTATTTCTTTGTTTTCCGGCATTTAATAAAATTAATTAGGATTAAAATAAACCTTGTTGGTCCGTTCCACTGGCGGGCCACAAGTTCACTCATAACATAGTTTTTCACATTTTTTTTACAAACTCATAACGCCCCCCTTGCTTTCCCGAAGTAGGGTTTCTGTATGAGGGCTTGCCCGAAATACGTGCCTGAAAAGAGACTCCTGGGGTTTTAAAAAAAGATAAAATTTGGGTTCATAAAATTTTTATAAAAATACCAAGGTCTTCTCCCGTATGCTCTGTGGCCGACTTGCAGCTTAGTCTGATCCAGTTGGTACACATCAGAAAGGAGGGGATGATTAGTAATAGGATCTAACACCACCCTAATAAAAAATCCTTTTTGTGAAAATCCGGCACAACACGTATTTTGTTGTCGTGGGCAAATTTCTCAGAAGGCTTGGGACCACACTGAGTAGTGACCTCTTGGAAACCGTTAGGCTTGCCCTCGTTGGTATAGCATCTGAACACCTCCTCGAGACTCCGATTCAGCCCAAGCCTGAGAGGGAAGCCACGCTTCAAAACTCCGGACATGTTCCCCCGTACCTTGCGTATATTGGGAACCCCCCTGCCATAATAAAAAGATCACCATCACATTAAATTTAAAATAAACCAAGAACACTCGCACAACATCTACTTTTCTGCTTATGCATTTGTTTATTGACTCCATTATAAGGCACTGGTCTTGTTTAAATTTTATTTTATATTATTGACTAATGTGCAGTTAAATGATGGTTATTTTAAAATGGGAGTAAATGATGAATGACTGTTTTATTTGCTGTTTATTCTTGGTTACCAAAAATATTTTCCTAACTCCTAGGTTAGAGGCCTTAGTTTCTTTTTATTTTTTAGGGTCCACCCCCCTTGGCTTCGCTAGGAAAGCTTAGACGGAGGAGTCGAGTCCCAAGTGACAGCACTTGACTCTGACTTGCCCCCAAGGCCACACCAGCAGCTTGAAGACTTCTGCTGCGTTTTCCCAGGTGTGGAACCAGGCGGCAACAGTATCATTGTATAGAACTCTCAGTGTTGGTGATAGATACCTCCAATTCCATGAATATTTGTTCACCTCTTGCCTCTATAACTTGCTTGACTTGGTATTTCCTAAATTGCGGTGGATTACTTTTTTCTTCCACATAACCTTGGAAAGCTTAAATGGCTAAAGGCCAGTTGTAGTCAAAGACCCAAACAGAGAAACTGTAAAGAACGTATGGCCAAGGGCCAAATCAAAGCGTTTGAAAGAGATGTGGCCAAAGGCCTGGTTAGACAAAGTCTAAAAAGATATGACCAAAGGCCTGATCGACACGAAACTTTTATACCAAATGAAACAAACAAAGTTCATTTCCTAACAAATATCCAACATAGTAACGATAGCAACTAGTTATCCATAGAAGACAAATGTATATCTATGTGTGTGTGTGTGTGTGTGGGAAGGTGTGCTTTAAAGTTTAAATAAGCATTGATTGGTCACCATGGGTTAATACAAATACCTTTTCATTAGGTCATGTCATTTCATTAAATGTGTCTTTTCATCATTTAATGTTCATCATTAATTATATATATCAAATTGTATATTTATACATTTACACTCATTACATACACTTTGCCCTTGCCTTTGTCAAAAGTAATGCCAATGGATCCATTGGTCCTCTTCATACCCAATAGGGTAAAATTGAGATTTGATGAGGGTTTTAAAGTCCTTCCACTTAGCTACTAGGGGATCACCCTCCAGCCTAAGTGTTTCCATGTGGCTTTCCCACCAAGTTAGGGCATGGCCCTCCAACTTTGGTGGAGAAAATGAACTTCTAATTGTTGCAACCATTGGTTCAACTTAATAGCATCGATCTCACCTTGATAGGGCTTGATGTCCACTTTTCCTTCCAATTTAAACAAAGATTGGGAAGAACTGTTGTTGTTGGAACTTGCTTTTCTTTCTTTGGCATTTTTTTCAGCTCTTTTTCCAGGTCCTCATTTTCCCCCAATTTCTTATCTGAGCTTGCCTCCAAGTTAGATCCGCCAAACTCACTGAAAGGTCCATACTTTCTAGAGAAGCCATCATGATTGACATATTGAGAGAGATCTTATTGACTTGTATTTCCAACTTCATAAATCGCTCTTCATATTCACCCCTCGATTCTTCATTGGACTCATCTGCCATGGCTAGGGTTTGAAGTCTTTTTCTTTATTCCACCAACTCCTAGATCTTGCAATTTTGCCACAAAACCACAAAGAAAAGTGCTTTGATACTAATATGATCTGTAAACTACCACTAGAACAATTTGTCACAACAAATCTTATTAGAACTTTCTGCAAACTCTTAGTTATGCAGTGTTTACTTAAGATTCAAGATTCATTGTTATCAGCTTAATCTCACAAAATGCCAAAATAAATTCAAACTGAAAAGAAAATAACTAGAGCAAAATAGTGCATCTACACAAATAACACGAAATATACCCTGGGGAAACTCACTATGGGGAAAAACGTAGCCAGAAGTGAGGACTATGCCTTGCTCTTTTCTTGTCCAATATGTATTGCAAATACAAAGAAATTGGTACTCTCTATGGAGTTACTGTTATCACATATATAGTAGCCGGGCTACCATATATTATTTTTCTGATTCCAGTACACTATTCAGCCAGTTCCCTTACATTGAGATGCTGAGATGAGCATCTATTATGGATCATTATCAGATTTGGACAGCAGTTGTATTCCCCATTGCCATGACTGAGTCTCAGGACACCCAGATAGATGACCGATGTAGCCATTATACCATTTGTACAGAGCAGTCAGTAGTGCCCAGAGTTACAGTAGCAGTTTCAGAGGATAGATGATGGTTCAGAGGATGAGCATTCAGGTATATGACTCAGCAGGTATATCATAGTGTTGTGGTTATATTGCTTTTATATTTATTCTTATAGCATGTCTTAGCACTTAGTATCATGATCTAGCGATCATATAGATATGTGGACCTGGTTGATCTTATTATATATATTCTATTGTCCCTTCTCAGACTTAGAAGTTCACTATTCATACTCATTGGTTTTACCCTCCTTAGGGAGAATAAAGGTGATCATTCCACCACACCTTGGCTTGCTAGTGTTGGCTCCGTTATTCATTGTCTTCATCCATCCATTACCTATCTTTTAGTTTATCACCCTGACTAATGGCATGGAAGACTTTTCCCCACTGTAGCCTCTGTATTGGATGAGCTTCCCTGTTTATTGTGTCTCGGCTCTGAGTTGGTGACAAAACTTACCTATGGTGAGTTGGATTTCCTTGTGAATTCCCCCTAGTCACTAAAGTTGTGTTGGCTAAACCTGAAACTTTTAGTGCTGCCATGAATACAAAGAATGGAAAATTAAATGTTATATCTTGTATGAAAAGCCCGTTCATGCAATGTGTTTTTAAACACACATGAATGAAAGGCAAGCCAAATGAAAGTGGCTATGAAATAAAATGTTATATCTTTTGTGAAATGTAAAATACCTAGGTAAACAAGTTGTCTGTGACACACCTATAAGTGCTCAGGTAAACAAGTGCCTTAAAAACACACCTGCAGCAAAAAGCCTAAATAAATGTAAATCTATGCAATGTGTTTATAAACACACATAGATCAAAGGCTATGGAAACTTCAGGCCCAAAAGGAAATAGAACTTAAATGTTATATTAAAACAATTGCTGACGTCATTTATATTATGGATTGTGCGCATCTGTTAAAGGTGAATAAACCCTCTTTGAACAACTCATCCATTTGTGAGACACCGCCATTCCCTGTGTTGTTTCTCATTCATTATATACTATGGTGTGTATTCCCTTTCCCATATCCAAAGTGTCACAATGTTAAGTCAGTCAAGTCATCCTTGAGCCTAGCAAGTTTATTTTAGCCTTCACCCTTCACTAGCAAATTGATCACAACTATGAAGTGAGTATGGTCTTGAAAGTCTAGTCTGAGTCATAATAATAATTAATGACACTATATATTTGGATTTAGATCGCCAGTAATGATTACTTTTTGCTATAATTGCTATTTGAATGAGTTGTAGAGCATGCATTAACCTTTGACACTTTGCAACATCTTCTGATGATAGTATGAGTTATATTTTGTCATGTTGACTTGGTCAAACCTAGTTTGACCAAGGTCAACCATAGGAAATGAGATGGTTGGACCTTGTGATGATACAGATAGATGATATATGGTCCATGTATATGTACATGTGGTTCTATGCATCAGATACAGGTTTATGATGATGATTCATGGTTTTCAGCATTATTTGATCATTTACAGATTATTATTATTTCACCTGTTCCGGTATATTGGATGTATTGTATGATCATGCAGAGATCCATATGGTGTATGAGTACACATATTGGATAGATTTGGACCTTCTGAGTCCAATGAGATAGTCTGTTTTCAGTTTCGGGCACTTACAGTGATGATTGAACCTCAGTAGGCTATCCCAGTGTAGTTTTGGTCTGTCGGAGACCCTGTCAGAGCAGAGATGGTTTTTATTTGGTTGACCTAGGGCGCTGTGCATGGAGGGGGTGGTCTAGCCACTTGATTTTACCATATTACCCCCCTCCCGGACACACTGGTGACCTCACCTTGACAGCGCAGGCACTCCAGGTGGCAGTTTGAGACAGTGTCACGCTTCCCGAGGCAGTTTGGGATTGGTAGAAATGGCTACAAAGGAATTCGATTTGGGCTACTGAGGCAATGTTTTGGCATGGGATGATCAGTGATGATGAGTGGGATGTCTTCCGCACCTTCTCCAGCAGTTTCAGCTTCATCGAGACCCACATCCATCACTTTTGGCATTTTTTGATGATTTCTGAGGCCTCCTAAGGCCCACGATTTGTCCATAGAGGCACGATTTGGTACTTTGATGACTATTTTATTATTATTGTGCCATGGGGATTGACCAAGGGTGTCTAAAATTACCCCTTGGACCCACCATGAGCTAGTTGTTATATTTTGTCTTCATGATTTGGTGGGATCCCCTCTTCTAGGGCGATTTTGTCCACTTATTGTTATATTTTATTAGTGATCCATGTATTTTATTGTTGAACTCATCTCAACCATTGATTAGATCTTTTGATCTTTTAATCTTAGCTACTCATTCAAAAAGTAGTTAGATTATGGACTCTCTCCCTCCTATTTAAAGGAGAGAGCCTCTCATTGTAAAGGGGACTGGTGGCTTTGGATTAGTGGAATAGAAAATTATTATTGCATCTATCTCCAATGTTGTGGTGAATGTTTTTGGTGTTCGTTCGTTGATTCTTCCTTTGCACTGAGTTATTGGAGATCTTGTTTTGCCATATTTTTGTACCATATTTTTGCATCTACAGGTGGAGGCCAAATTCATCCAAGGAGGATGTATTGGTAGGGGAGGACCCTCCCTACTTCTTCTTTGGGTTTCTTCGTCGGTAACAGGGAGTATTACCGTCCTAGGACCTTCTATTTCATGTTACTATTGCACTTCGCTTGTATTTCCTCCATACTTTACCTTTCTGATTGAAATCGCTTTCCTTGGATTGACAGGTAGAGGAGGTCGCACTTGTGGGCTAGGGCATCATTTCGGCAAGCAAAATCATCAATCTCTCATTTTATCTCTGCGGGAGTCTTCCTCAACAACAAGGCATCTCATTCACTTCACTTAGGTATGATCTCAAGGTAATTTCTTTCCATGGTCTATCCACTTGTCTAAAAAACTTCAAACCCTAATTAATCAAAACCCCCATTTTTACATTTTTTCAGATCTACTAAGATCTAGTGGCTTCTTGGATAAGATATTTAAAACCCACCTCTATAGTATCCACGGCATCCTGGATCTATAGTTTGGTGAGGATTGGCCTCCATTTGACCCCCTTCCCAAGGCAACTTAGCCTCTCCAAGGGAGTTTTTAGGGCCCACCGAGTCTTCTAAACCGACAACCCAACACTCGGGCCTCAGCTTTTCCATTTCATCGACTTTGAGCTTAAGCCGGCGAACAACAACAAACAAAGACAAGTTTCTTCTACCATAGCCACAGGTTTCTCCTTCAGAACGGGTTTCTTCTCTTCCAGCACGGGTTTCTCCTCATCATTGAGCAACTTGGCCGTAGATTCCCAATCGTACCAACAAAGAAACTTACCGGTCTTTTTAAATCATGTAAATGAAAAACGAATCTCAATAGATTAATGAGCTATTTTCAGTTTAATCTTAAAAAAGACCATGCCATTAACCACTCTTTTTATCCTTGTCATAGTTTTTCTACATTCATTTTTAAGCCAAAAAGGAAAAGTATCAATTCCTCAAGCCAAGCAGCTATTGGAGCAGTTTGTTGGTAAGATTGGCAGTTCCACAAGCAGTCCTTGTAAAATATTCTTCCAAACTGCAATACATTATATGATATAATCAATATAACATTTGTGACTTTAGTTTATGTTATGAACTTATGAATTTGATTTCAAATCTGAAAATTACATGTATGAATCTATGATGCTATTGCTCATTGATGCATGATCATAATGTTACTGTCATTGACTTACTGTTATTTTATGAAATTAAATTTGGTTTCAAATCTGAAAATTACATGTATGATTCTATCAATCTATGATGTTTAATGTTTCATGTTACGGTTACGATGTATGACCATGTTACAACTTTGAATGTATGATGTAAATGTTATATGTATGATCAATATCACTGATCATTGATGATTCATGAATCTATGATGCATTGAAATTTGATGTTAATTGTGACTTGTAGCGCCTAGGCTGTAAGCCTGTATATGATTTTAAATTTGTGATTTTTTTATAAAATTATATAATAATATTTTTAATATATATATATATATTATAAAAAAAATTAGGGTTAGGGTTCCAAATCCCCGATTCCTAATTTTGGACGAGTGCCGAATCCCGTATCGGATTCTTCAGCCGATTCCGATCGCACCCACTGTTCGTGTAACCTTGCCTAATAGCCATCTAAGGTTAGTTTTAGGGTTTTTACATGCCTCAACACTCAATTAGGGTTAAGGTTTTGGATCCTGTAGAATGTTCTTGAAAGTTCACATGTGGCTAGCTCCACATATGTGGATAGTTAGAGCTAACGTGCAATCCACCCAGTACCATGGTGGTCAACATGATAGGTCAACTCGTGGGAGGCATAACTTCCTCGTACGAACTCTGATTGAGGTGATCTTTGTGTTGTTGGAAAGCTCTTGGAGTGTAGAATAGCATCGAGGGGGTATGAACTAAGTTCATAAACATTTGATCCCCAAAACATTGTTTAAGCCCTTAGACGGGCCTCAGAAGGTATTGGACCCCAAATTTGCAAAATAAGACATGCCCTTAAAATGGGCCCTACAAGCCAATTCATCCAATCTTTCCACCCATAAACCACCAAATAGATGACAAATCGTATATTGATCCATTTCAGATTAAATGACCTCTGCGATGCAGTTTCATGCTATGTTACTTGATCCGCCACCCCAGTGTGTAGGATCCGCGGATCCGATACGTATCCGGATTGGATCTGCCTAGGATCCGTCATGGAAACGGATCCCCTGTAGAAGGAAACGTATCCTAGTCCTATGAAAAGGATCCTGTGAAAAATCAAACAATTCCTGAAATTTTCAAATGGATCCTGAAACTTCCAATGCTTCTATGACCCATTGATCCCCGCCAAAAAATTGTTTTTTAATGAAAAACTTAAAAAAACCTGAAATAACTAATGGCTAAAAGTGTCAAAACCCATTCTTGCTCAAGTTCTGATCTATCCTTATGTCATGATCTGCTCTTGAACTCTGATATATCAATATCAAGTTCTGCTCTCAATGTTATTATTTGATTTATCTTTATGGTCAAGGTTTGATGTCAAGGGCTAATCTATCTTTATGTGCTATGTTGTTGCTCACTTCACCTACACTGTTATGTAGTCTTTCCATAGCCTTCAAGAAAACCACTTTATTCCCTGCTGATAGGGACATGTGGATGTGGCTCACAAAAACACTAAAATTATCAATATCAATCATGGTTACAACTCATCAAATTATCAGTTATGGTACATGAACTCTCTTTTTTGGCAATAACTTATAGTTCTACTCTTGTGTTTCATGAATAGTTTTGATTCTTCACTCTATATTTTTGCTTATTATATAAATATTTTTATATTTTTTTGTACTTCCCGTTTCCGGATACTGGGTTTTAAAAAATCTGGTGAGTCCGTATCCGGATCCAGATCTGTATCTGAATCCGTATCCATATCCTGGTAACTTAGGTTTCATGTCACAATTTAACCTACTAAAATGTTGATATACAAACTAAAAAGCCTCCAAAACTTGTTTAGTTTCTGGATAAAACGCTATGAAGTTAAATGTACACTACACAAGCATTTTTGTATAATTTTATGTGAAGCTTTATTGTTTGATATGTATTGTGCATTATCTAGAACATGCTTTCCAATACAAATAATGTGTAAAACTAGTATATCCATGGTAAGGTTCATTACTTATTCTCGCATTGGCAATTAATATTATGCTATCCTTGAAGTTTAGAATAAGCACTGGAAAAGACAGATAGCCAAACTAAAGCAGACCTCAAAATCATGAACTAAGCAATCCAGCCTTGTAGAATCTATCTAACCATCCCTGGGGACATTGTGCAAATCCAAGTATGATGAGACCTTTACATTGTTTTTATGCAGTGTTATGACAAGTATCTTCAGAAAAGCCGGAAGAAAGCAGCTGAAGCACGAGGGCATCCACTCTGGGCCAGAGGACCTGACAATGCAGGGCATTACAATTCCAAGCCTCAAGACACTGGCTTTTTTCGTGATGGAGGGGACTATGACAGCTATTATGGCCGTTTCTTTCTTCGCTGGTACTCACAGGTTTTGTTAGATCATGGTGATCGTGTACTTTCTCTTGCAAATCTGGCATTTGAAGGCACTCGAATAGCTGCTAAGGTGAGAAGACTGAAAGTAGACTTTTATGTTTTTGTAGCAGCTAAAGAGCATTATTATAAATTGAAGTTGCAATTAGCTATTGAAACTTTAAATTCCGTGTACTTTCAATAGAAAAGAACTACTTGTAATACAACCTGCCAAATTTGCCACACTTGCTTTACATTGTCTGTTTATTTTATTTTATTTAAATTATCTGGTATAATAGCATATAGAAATGTGTTTACTCCCCTTTCCTTATCTGATTCTAAATGATGAAACTATTTACAGTATTTAGCACTTCATAACCTATAGTTTTATGCATTTCTGTTGCTCTTACCTAGACTTCCTCTTATTTGCAATGGTTATATTGCTATTAGATAGTGATAGAGGTCAACGTGAAAAATTCTAACGTTTGAGCTTTTTTTTTATATTGGTTGTAAGCAGGTTTCAGGAATTCATTGGTGGTATAAGACTGCTAGTCATGCCGCAGAGCTTGCAGCAGGCTTCTATAATCCATCAAATCGTGATGGGTATGCTGCAATTGCTCAAATGTTTAAGAATCATGATGCCGCATTCAACTTCACCTGTGTTGAATTGCGCACTTTGGATCATGAAGAAGGGTTCCCTGAAGCAATGGCAGATCCAGAGGGTCTTGTTTGGCAGGTAATTGACTACTTTCATGTGAAGAATGAATAGTCTGGATTCTGAACCTTTGTATGGTACCATAAGAGTGAATACTTTGAATCTTTCTGTCTTTTCAGGTTTTGAATGCAGCTTGGGATGCTGGCATTCCTGTGGCTAGTGAAAATGCTCTTCCTTGTTTTGATAGAGATGGGTACAATAAGATCCTAGAGAATGCAAAGCCAAGGACTGATCCTGATGAGCGACATTTGGTTGCCTTCACATACCTAAGGCTCAGCCCTATTTTGATGAAGGACGCCAATTTTAATGAATTTGAACGTTTCGTGAAACGTATGCACGGTAAGAAAATTGCTACTTTTCTTGAATGCAAATATGCATCTCTATCTCCTGCACTAAATCTCTAATGGCTTTACATCCATAAGCTCATTACAAGGCTTGATTGAGTTAGAAAATGATCTTGCAGTAATATTTCAATATGAAAAACCCGAGAATGAGCATTATAGATTCCATAAACATGGACAAGCAAGGATTTCGGATCCCTCACCACTTCTACTTTGCATAGAAGTTTAGGAAGATTTAAGAGTTTGTTTTGGGGCTGAGAATTACATATGGTTGGTTTTTGACATGGGTGACACATAATGGACTTTATTGGTCCTTTTCAATGAAGTGGAAGGGTAAGCTCTTGAGGGTATATAAACAATTAATTTTACAATTTGACGATATAGTGAGGAAGTGACAAGGATTCCAAGAATTTGAGGATTGTCCTCAAGTGCAATACTCCTCAAGTCTTTCTCAGTTACTGTTCTTCCCACAATTCCTCGAATAAATTTCTCCACTTCATTCCATAAAAAAATTGTGCAAGTTTTCTGTTGGAAGATCAGAAAACAATTATGAGAAGATTCTACAAAACTACATTGAACTGAATTATTTGTACAAAGTTATATATATTGGGCATAGATTTAAGAGTGAACATGATCTGATTTCTTGCTTATCAAATAAAGATGATTCTTAGAAACTTACAAACCAATAGAAGATGAGAGGCTGAAGATGGGTTTACTCAAATCCACCGTAAATACTCACGAAGTTCTAAAGATTTGAGTTAACATAAAGATAACAAGCCTTATCACTGCATCAACGCATCCATGGACCATATTACATAAAGTAACTGGGAGCAAAGGCATGCTTACATTAGGTTTCCACATTGACACAACCATCTACAGGTGATTTCTGATTATGGTTGTCTTGGCCCCAGAGATTTTTCATTGGCATCTTAGGGTCCGGAGGTCCTAGCCATCTCCTTGACCTTTTGATTGTGGCCATCCCTAAACAAATATGGGAAAGTTAACAGTGGGTATATGTCTTGCTGATTGATCAATATCACTCCCTAGAAATGCCTAAATGTGCATTGTCTCTAACAACTTTTTGGAACTATGGCAGGACTGATTGTTCTCCCAGCTTCTTTTGTCGTCTGAACTTCTGGTGGAACCTGACTCATTGTATAAGGTGCATTTTTCCAGTGGCTTATAAAGTTGCGGAGGTTTTCAATCTCCATGGCCACCTTTTCTGCTTGGTTTTGAATTTGATAGCTGAATTGAGAAAATGACAAAATAATCAAGAAAGAGAAACTATTGGAGAGAAGAATGACCAGAAATGGCATTGTTATGTTCTCTTCACAACCAATAAAGTGACTTAATTTCTGCGTTTCCTTACATATATAAAATCAGAATAGAGACATCATCTGATAGGAGGGCCTAAGACTAGTGTATTAGGCATGTTATTTTAGGGGTGTAGAGACCACAACCTATTGGCATATATCTTGGGCCTTTGGAAAGTGCTAAAATAAATGTGTACGTGATTCATTCTTAGCATAGAAGGGGTATGTTTCGAGGGATATGCCAAGATTTGAAAGCCTAGATCCCAAAGCCAAGCCTTGGAAATCATGAGACTAGGCAAAGCTAACCTTTTTAGATTCAATAGTTGCCTTCCAAATTTTGAGTAGGGATACTAACACTAAGATTCACTGTTACCCCTCATTTTGTATGAGGTCCACATGTGATTTTCATCACACATGTCACAGGTTTGCAGGATGACACTAACTGAGCATTTGATGGACAAGGGGTACTTAGGCTTGGCTTGGAGTATTGTGCTATCAGTTGGTGACTTTTGTTTCAACACTTTGGTTGGAGGATATCCATTTTCCTCTCCTCTTTGGATTGGTTTTCATTTTTGATGTTGGTGTTCTCTTCATATTGCATATCTTTTATTGATGGATCAACCTCCTAGTAGATATTTTCATGATTTGCTTGTTTGGGCTATGGAACACCCTAGCTCACATGGTGTTTTGCAGCATTGTGGTGTTATCCTTGGTGCATTTGTTCATCATGTTGAGAGCATGCTCCAGCTTTACACACATTTGTATGATGATCTAGCCCTCCAAGGGTTTGGATGTTGATGATGTGTTGAAATTGGCTCTTGTGAAGAAACACCCTTAGGATTCGTGGGCTTGTTTAGCATTGATATAGCATCTTGGCATGATTTGCATATAGTCCTAGGAGAGCACTCCTCGTATGCGCATTTTTCCACATGGTTCTAGCCCTCTCAATGGCTATGTTTGGCATGTTGGTGCATGGTTTGATCCTTGGTGTGTGGATGCCCTTACCTATTTGGAGGGTCTTGGCACATAGATCTAGTATGGATGTGATTGAATACCCTTGTTGGAGGAGCACTCCCTTGATTTCCTCTTATTGGCACACATGTTGAGGTATAATCACATGGTATTACTTGCTTGATGGGGCTGTCCCCTTGCTTCATGGATCTAATGGACTATATTGTTGACTTTGCACATATATTAATGCTAGCACATATTGGATTGACTTCTCATTTCAAGGATCTATTGCCTTGGCACACTTGATGAGAAGTTTGATTTGGTCATAATGCATAGATTGAGGTTTCATGAACATTCTTTGAGGGCATCCTTGTTTTAAGGGGTTGTTTTAACAACAATTTCACACTTTACACTTATATCTATGTAGATACACTTTATGTGGGATTGGTTAGCATTTGAGGAGTGGCCCAAATCTTATTGCAGACATGTTGAGGTCGCCCTGTGTTTGAGGAGTTGTTATAACAATTAATGGACTTGTTTATGCACAACATAGCATCCTAAGGATTGGCAAGTTAGTTGGTTGCTAAACCAACGAAGCTATAAATTTTTAACCCAACGTGTCACTACTGGAAGGAAATCCTCTTTTAGGTTTACTAGGTTCAATAGTGAACGAACCTAGACTAACCAAGGGAGTGACCCTAGCCGAACTTTTTCTAAGGCTACTTAGGCTAACCTATCTAACCCCAAATACCGGCTTAACTTTGTTTTTGCATTAAATGTGCCTAATTAAGATATTCAAGATAAACAAGACACATATTCAATATTCAATAAAATATATACTATGAACAAGTAAATAAATGATACAATGAAATAAAGTTCTTGCAATAAAAATGACAATATGAGCAACTTGAAGTAGAACACCCCAAAACCAAGGCTTTTAAGTCACATGAGATTATCTAGCCACTATAGCCCTTCTATCCACTCGTGGAGTCCAACGATGATACTCGAACCAATATTTTAGAGCACCGACCAAGGAGTCTCGCCCGTACCCCTGGCCACACCACCCGACCTTGTAGATGCGTGAAGAGTCTCGAATATTGTCTTTGGTGCACTATAATGACTAGACAACCAATAGGTTGGTTCCTGGATTCCTATGGGGTCCTCGATATACAGAAGGTATTGTTATCACACGTACTCTAGTTGCCACTAGATGTATCCCATCCGGGATGGTAGAGGAAGGAAACTAGGCAGGTGACACCTGCAAACACCAAGCCCACCGCTCTAGGAACGGTTGTCACGCCGGACAAGGTGCTTGTCGCTTTGGACAAGGCACAAAGGCCAAGTCAAGGGGGAGACCATGTTCAACCAACTAAGGTTGAAACTCAAAACCAGACACCTACAACCCCAAGATAAACAAGAGATGACAAGGAAAACGTGCCTATAGTGTCCTAAGACTCTTTCCAACCGAAAGACTGAAATTGTGAATGTGATTAGAGCATTCAATTGACTTATTTCATATTTGATGTATGCATAAAGATAGTAAATTCGAAGGAATAGATGGCTGGAAATTAATTCAAGGACTAAAATTATGCTAGAAGTAGAAAGTGGATTTCTGCCTATGGGGGAAAATGACTCAAAATAATCAGGCATGCATAGCAGAAATAAAATCAGCGATTTAGGAGCCCTTCTAGCACATGAAAAGATTGGTTTCAAATGATAGAACAACAATGGAAGAGAAACCAAAACTTCCCACAACCCAAAAAACCCACAGGCAGCGTGACAGGGCAAAATGCCCAAGGAGGGTGCAATCAGAAATTTAACCAGTGCCTAATGGATGGGTAAATGGAGTCGGAAAAGGATGGGATTTGAGATTTAGCCTTTTAAAATTTAATGTGAAGCGGGTTTGAAAAGAAAATAAGGTTTTAACCTATGTTGCACAAGTTTCTGGAACGCAAGAACGTAGGGAACGTGGGTATGAGTATCCGATACGTCTAGAAGTTTCCCCCAAATTTGCTGGAAATGACAATAATATATATTAAAAAATATAAAAATAAAATAATTAAAAAAACATGAGAACCAGATGACTTGGCACAAACCAGATGACTTAGCTTATTCCTTTATTATATAAGGTAGACTCTTTCTAAAGTGGAAACTTTTAGAAGTTATAGTCTCTATATTTGTGGCTATATGTATAGAGTAAGTTTTCAGTTTTATGTCAACTATGATTAAAATGTATTAGAATATTATATGTTTACAAGACATTATGTGCTAGCGTATATGCAAAGGTGTATAAATAATCAAGTTTAAATTATTATAAAATAAAAATCAAGATAATTTTTATTTAAAATTTAAAATGTAATATATGAATTTAGTTTTAAAGTAAGATTTAAAACTATTTCCAATTATTTAAAAGTTTATTTTTTATTCATAAAGTAAATATATAAATATATAAATTTACTTTCTTTTATTTAATATATAAAAAGTCAAAATAGATTTACATTTATTATTGATTAGCGGTAACTACAATTCAGTGTAAGGACGAATGAATACTCTAGCACGGGCAGTAGACAGAGATCAATGCACCAACTCGACAAGGTAGCACGAAATAGACTTTTACTCCAACTTAGTTTTCTAGAGAAAAAATTATGAATCAACCATGTAAAAGTATGGTTGTGAGGAAACAAGAATGCCGTTAACAAACTACATGGCGATCATGAATGCGTGGAAGCTCCCAATGAAGGAAACACGCAAGAAAAAGTCCCCAAGTTCCCGATTTTAGAGGGCAAAAGTTCCCATTAAGTTCCCAACCATACGGAACGGTTCCCGCTGGATTGGGAAAGTTTCCTATAAGTTCCCGAGTTCCCTGGAACGTCGGAACTTCAGGAACAAGTTTCCTAAAAGCCAGGAGCGGTTCCCGCGCTACATAGGTTTTAACGGTTAAATTTTTAGATATAAATTTCTTACCTGTTTTTTTATGATGTTTCAGCTCAACAACAACTATGAAAATCTAAATGGAGAAACAAGCATAAGGAGCATACCTGAAATGATGGTGAATGAATGCTCTTTGCTCGAAGACTATCCCCACAGTTCAAGTGTTGAGCAACTAGCATTTTTCCTTCGCGTTTTGAGCGAGCCAGATGATCAAGTGCGCCCTAGCAACCTGCCACAGAAGAAGATAAATCAGAAATCTGAAGCAAATAACAAGTTAGCACAACAAATAAAAGACAAATGATGAAGGAAATTGATAAGCAAAATGCAATTTCAACTCCCTTGTTTAAATTCCGGAGAGCAAGAGCAAGATTGGAGTTGCTGCTCCAAGTGTTGCGCCTCTCTCAAGATGGCCTCTCAACCTGTAAATCGAATCAGCTGGATATGGTGGAAAAACAACTTGAATCACTCAACAATGCAATGGAAAATAAATATCAGTCATGACAAAGAAGATCCAAACACACAAGATGCCAAGAACTCCGAAAGAATTGTCTCTCTATCCAGTCTCAAGTGTCAAAATGTCCAAGAAGAACTACAAAATGGGTGAGCTTCCTCTTAAATAGAGAAGCCTCACAAAAAAATCCCTAGCCAATATGATGGATGGCTGAGATCTAATCCCTCAATGAGGAAATCGATGGCTGAGATGAACTCAAAATACATCAAGTGTGGGGGGGCGAATTGGCCAAGTGCGCTCATGTAGAGTGAGGGGAACAACATGTGGTGTAATACATCAAGTGGGGACACCTAGGGGGTGGCTTTAGGCTATTTTAGCCCCCTAGATCCCATGCCATAAGTTTCATTACATTACATTTCCAAAATTTGAAGATTTACATGGTCAAAAACGCCCATGTTGGGCCAAATTCGCCCCATGCAAATGGCTGGGCTTAATGGAGGGCCCCACATCAATATAAATGTCCAAACTATATGAAAATGCCAAATAGAAACCCCTTTACCTTTTCTCAACATTGCATTAACCATATCAAAGTGTAACTTAGCCAAATTTTGATATTTCCATTAATTATTTGCTGGTTTATATTGCTAAAGATGAAATTGGCCATTTTGGGCCACTTCTTTTGCTCGGATTGACGAACCGTCTATTCCATTGCGATCCTAGGCCCCAATTCCACTAATAGTGGTCACTCCATAATCCATCATATGAGCACAATTTGCCCAATTCCAAGCTTTTTTAATTAAAACAGGGCCCTGCTGGCCATTAATAATTAAAAATCTCATAGTTGCTTCCGTCTTTTCATGATCTGATACTTGGGGGCTTGTATGGGACCCCAATACATACCAAATAACCAAAATCGAAGTTTTGGTTCAAACTTTTCCCGGGACCCATTTTTGGCCTGGTCAAACTAGTTTGACCAAGTCAAACCTGGTCAACAATGGCAATGCCTGGAGTGTATGTCTCTGCATGCAACATGGGGTGCCAAGGCTTCCTTATTTATGCTAGTACAATAACTATAAGCATAAAATGACGAACATCTGGTGATCATAATACAACATCTCAAAAATAGGCCCAAGGTGAGGTGCGCTTGTTATCAACAAACTTGTAGTTGCCCCTAGAGATCGATCCAAGGTGGATGGTAGAGGAGCCGAGCAACCAAAGAGGTGCAACCAAGATAGCCTCGACTCCCAATGGATGGTTGTCATGACAGTCGAGGCAATCTTCACTTTATGTTATCTAGCCCAAGACAACAAAGGGGGAGACCCAGATCTACTCCCGATAGGAGAGATCAAACCAAGACACCAGATCAAATCAAGTATGGATGAAGTATGTCAATTGTATGGAAAACCCTAAATCTATGGATGAAGTCACAAGATGGGTAATGGATTGAATCAAGAGGCTTAAGCAAGGGTTAATTTGATTCAACTTGGTTATGTAAGTGACTTATGAGATGTAAAACCAGATCTAAGAGTAGGGTACTAGTCAAATATGAGAAAATCATCTGCCTTGGGAACCGTGTCCAATGCAGGGTAGTTAGGGACCAAATTGGGGCTAACCAGTACCAAAGATAGGCTTGATGAGTAGATATGACAATGTTTAGGTGTTCAAGCAATAAGACAAAGACCAAACCACAAGCAAACTCAACAAACCAGAAAAGTCGTGAGGGCTTGGAGAAGGATCAGTGCCTTGGAAAGTGGGCCAAATGGAGTCGGATGTCCACCAAACTGTAGATCAGGGATGTTGAGGTGTAAAGCTAGGTGGGTCTTGAAGATTAGGATCATCCAATGGCTAGATCTCAGTAGATCTGAGATCTAAGATGTATCACCAAGTGACCCAAGTGGGGCTCACCCTCAAAATGAGGAATGGGGCCCACAAGGTGAAAATCACTAAAGTGACACACTAGGGGTAGGTTATCAACAATGGAGATTAACGATCAAGTGAGATCTCACCTACCCAGGTGTTAGATCTAGCAAAACTCACCCATCCAAGAAGTGCAACCTCACTTGGAGAGGCTAATTTGCCTTGGGAAATGGGTCAAATGAAGGCCAATCCACACCAAACTATAGATACGAATTGCCGTGGATGCTATAGAGGTGGGTTTTAAATGTTTTACCCAAAAGCCAAGTAGATCTAAGAAAATGTAAAATGAGGGTTTTAACTTATGAGGGTTTTCAATTATTTAAACAAATGGATAGATCATAGAATGAGAAAATTACCTTGAGATCATACCTGAGTGATGGATGAGTTTGCCTTGTTGTTGAGGAAGATTCCCGTAGAGATCAAATGGAAGATCTTCGATTTCTCTTGCCTTAAGATGATGCCCTAGTCCACACGTGCGACCTCCTCTTCCTGTCAACCAAGGAAAGCGATTTCAATCAGTTGAGCAACAACATAGGAATACAGATGAAAAGCGAATGATAACATGAAATAGAAGGTCCTAAGATAGTAATACTCCTTGTTACTGACGAAGAAACCCAAAGAAGAAGTAGGGAGAGTATTCCCCTACCAATGCGTCCTCCTTGAACCAATTCGGCCTCCATCTGTAGATGAAAAATACATGGACAAAAAGTATAGCAAGATAATCTCCAATAAACCAGTGCAAAGGAAGAATCAACGAACGAAATCCAAAAGCATTCACCACAACACAACCGATAGATGCAATAATACTTTTCTATTCCAATAATCCAGAGCCAAAAGTCCCTTTACATTGAGGAGCTCTCTCCTTTAAATATGATGGAGAGATGCTATGAATATTATATGTAAGTTAATTAAAGTTATTAATTATTAAGTGAAAGGGTGTAACCCTTCACTATACACGCTCAACCTTATAAAAGCGAGCCTCATTGTAAATTATTAAATCATCATCTTTATCCTTTATCAATTATATATTATTATTTTATCAAATGGAGTTATTTTCCATTGGAGGATTATTCGCTTGAATAATCATTGAGTATATCCGGACTCGGATATAGCATTGGTATCAGAGCCAACCGTTCTCGGCCCTGCTGATTCTGGCTTTTAGCCATCCATCTCGGAGCTTCTCTGATTTAAAAGGATCTTTGATCCAAATAAATTGGCCATTGGCCATACTCCCACGAATATTCAAGTCCCCCGCTTTACCTTCCCACACTCCTCATCTCTCTCGCCTTGCCCACAATCCCACCGTGCTTTCCTCCACCGTGAACCTGCCTGCGTTCTCTTTGTCTCCCCCCCCCCCCACACCCCCTTTCTACTCCCTTTCTCCTGCACTCCACGCTTTTCCAGCTCCCTCAACGCACTCCACTCCCATCCTTCACAACCACTACACCCCTCGTTCTTCCACTTCTCCATATCCCCCACGCCGTTGCTCATTCCCTCCTACACTCTCTCCTCTCTACTCCCCACCGTCGTTCTCCTTTCCACCCTCGCGCCTGCGCACTACCTCCCTCCTTCCCCATCCATTGTGCCTGCGTCTGCTCGCCGCTGCATTTCCCGACACTTTCACATTTCCAGCCCCGTGCCCTGTGTTCCCCTCTGCCAGTGCAGCAGCCAACTCCCCGCCTAGAACACCCCTCGCGCCCACCTCTTCTCATCTGCTCCATCCTCCCTCGGCACACCCCCATCCGCACCCCCCTCCACATACCTCTGTCCTCACTCTGACTGGCCTCACTCCCCATCGCCACCGTCCCCACTCCATATCTCTCCTGCTCGCTTCCTCCTGCGCAGTCCTCCAACCTCCTTCCGCCTGCGCGGCCCTCCCCCTCCAACTGCCTACCTTCACATCCTCCATCTTCCTTCCCTCCATACCATCCATTCTCCCATCCGCCACGTCTCCAGTCTCCAGCACGCCTCCTCCTCGAAGCCGCCATTCCCTCCTTCAACCCTAATTAAAAAAAATACAAATTTTAATTAAAACAAACATTATTATAATAAATTAAATATTATTATATAATATTTAATATTATTACCATTTTGTTTTTATTAAAAAATTTACTATCAAAAGTTTGCCATAAAATTATATATTATATATATATTTTTACTTCATTTACTCTTACCTATTTAAAAACTTCAAAGTGATATTATTATTACAAATAATAATAATAATTATTATTTAATAATTGTTTCACAATTATTAATTAAAAAAAGAAAAAGGGAGAGAACAAATACCGAAAGAAGACAAGAAAAAGTCAAGGAAGACAAATTATCACCGAAAGAGTTGAAAGAAGAACCATCAAAGAAGTCAAGTCAATTGAAGACTCAGCAAAGAAGTCAAAGGCCATCTATAGTCCAGAACGAGCATCCATCACCGAAGAAGTCGAAGACCATGGAAGCTGGTTTGCGACTACAAATAGAGGAATTAGAAGCCACGTTAAAACATTATAAAAAAGACAATGAAAGATTGCACGACATAAATAACAGTTCAGAAATAAGAATTGAATTACAAGAAAGGTGTAATCAAATAAAAATCTCTGACCAAGAAAGGCGTATAGAAAAATTGTATGCGCAAATTGATGAATTAAAAGCCGAAAATGAATTCAATCAAAGGTCAGGAAATCAAGACATAAAGAAGGAAATAAATAATTACGAAGCAGAAATAATACGCTTGAACAAAATTGTTAGCGACAAAGATGAAGAACTAATGCAGTTACGACATAAATTAGAAAGTCAAGAATCAGAGGTCGACCAGTGTCGACAACAGATAAAAGTTCTTCAACAACAAAATGACGACTCTAAAAAGACACATAAGTCAGAGATCGCGAAGAGTAATAAAGCATTATCTAACAATGCTGAAGAAATTCTTAGACTAAGAAATCATAACAAGATACTAGTCACAAAAATTAAGAAGTTGAAAAATAGTCGGAAGATAGAACAATCTTTGGACGACATTGAAGGGAAACTTCTAGACAAACAGGAAGAAAATAGTTGTATCAGAAGTCAAAATGAAGATCTTAAGGAACAACTTAAGACATCTGAAGCTGACAGAAAATCGCAAGTTGAATTAATTACGAAGTTTCAAAATGATAATAGGCAGTTAGAAAACAAGTTGGAAAAAATACAGAACAAAAACTTAACTCCTCAAGAGACGAAAATACAACTTCCAACTCAGATCAATGCTCTAAAGGCGACATCCGAAAACGAAAATGACATCGTGAAAGTTCCTTATCGACACCCCAACCATAAAAATCGATATTTGAAAAAGTGGGAAATGTCGAAAGATAATGGTACTAATGTGATCAAATTTCCTTACGACACATCAGTAGGGAATCCCATCAGTCCACAACAAATCAATTTGGGATGGATTCATCCGTCGACGTATCGAAAGTTATGCTCTACACTTAACAGTTCGTATCGACATGTTTCATCAGCCATGACATCGCAAAGAACAATGCGACAAAATTATAAGGCTTTGAGGACAAAGCCTTTCTAAGAGAGTGGCAATGCTATGAATATTATATGTAAGTTAATTAAAGTTATTAATTATTAAGTGAAAGGGTGTAACCCTTCACTATACACGCTCAACCTTATAAAAGCGAGCCTCATTGTAAATTATTAAATCATCATCTTTATCCTTTATCAATTATATATTATTATTTTATCAAATGGAGTTATTTTCCATTGGAGGATTATTCGCTTGAATAATCATTGAGTATATCCGGACTCGGATATAGCAAGAGACACCAAAACCCTAACCACTTTTTGAATGAGTGGCTAAGATTAAAAGATCAAATGATCTAATCAATGGTTGAGATGAGCTCAACAATACAATACATGGATCACTAATAAAATAATATAAGAATCGACCAAATCGCCCTAGGAGAGGGGGTCCCACCAAAAGTGAATGATAAAACATAAGATCTAGCTCATGGTGGGTCCAAGGGGTAATTTCTAACACCCTTGGTCAATCCCCATGGCACAATATCCAAAAATAAATAAGCTAGACACCAAATCGTGCCTCTCTGGGAAAGTCGTGAGCTGTAGGAGGCTCCAAAAATCAATATAAAATGCCATAAGTGATGGGTGTGGGTCCCACTGGAAGCTGAAACTGCTGGAGAAGGTGTGGAAGACATCCCACTCATCATCACAAATCATCCCATGCCATAACTTTGTCTCAGTAGCCCAAATCGAATCCTTCAGTAGCCATTTTCACCATTTCTAGACTGCCTTGGGAAATGTGAACATGCCCAACATGCCTCCTGGAGTGCCTGCACTGTCAAGGTGAGGCCACCAGGTTCTCTGGGAGGGGGTTAATATGGTAATAACAAGTGGCTGGACCACCCCCTCCATGCACAGCGCCCTAGGTGAACTCATCAACTCTCTGCTCTGCTCCGACAGGGCCTTTGATAGGCCAAAACTACACTAGGATAGCCAACTGAGGCTAAAAATCACTATAAGTGCTCGGAACTGAAAATAGACTGTCTCATTGGATTCAGAAGGTCCAAATCCATCTAAGATGTGTACTCATACACCATATAGATCTCTGCATGGTAAAATAATAAATGGCCATCATATCTGGCATACCAAATAATAATAATCTGTAAAAGTGCTGAAAAGCACAAATCATCATCATAAACTTGAAACCACTACATAGAACCACCATGGTGACCTGTACCAGACCATATATCACATCTTTGTATCATCTGAGGTCTGCCACCCCATGTCCTGTGATTGACTTTTGGTCAAACTGGGTTTGACCAAGTCAACAATGACCCAAAATATAACTCAGGCTATCATCACAATGCTGCAAGGTGTCAAAGGTTAAAGCATGCTTTACAATCCATTCAAATAGCAATTATAACAAAAAGTAATCATTACTAGCGATCTAAATCCAAATATATAAAGTTATTAATTATTATTATTACTCAGACTAGACTTTCAAGGCCATACTCACTTCATAGTTGTGATCAATTTGCTAGTGAAGGGTGAAGGCTAAAAATAAAATGGCTAGGCCAAGGGATGACTTACTGACTTAAAACTGTGACACTTTGGATATGGAAAGGGAATACACACCATAGCATATACTGGACAAACAATATCACAGGGAATGGCGGTGTCTCACAAATGGGTAAGTTGTTCAAAGAGTGTTTATTCACCTTGGCAGATGCTCACAATCCATAATACAAATGAGGCCAGCAATCTTTTAGATATAGAGTTTAAGTTCCATTGCTTTTTAGGCCTTTAGTTTCCATAGCCTTTGATCTATGTGTGTTTATAAACACATTGCATAGATTTACATTTCATTAGGCTTCTTGCTGCAGGTGTGTTTTTAAGGCACTTGTTTACCTGAGCACTTCCAGGTGTGTTTTTAGACATCTTGTTTACCTGGGTATTTACATTTCACAATAGATATAACATTTGATATTTCTTTGCCAGTTTCATTCGGCTTTTCATAATAGATATAACATTTCCTTTTCATAATTTGTATTCATGGAAGCACTATCTGTTTCAGGTTTAGCCAACAACATCTTTAGTGACTAGGGGGACTTCGTGCCAGTGCCAAACATCGGGACAACTGACCATAATGATTTAGGCCTACAATCCAACTCACCAAAGGTAAATTTTGTCACCAACTCAAAGCCGAGACACAATAAACAAGGAAGCTTATCCAATACAGAGGCTATAGCGAGGAAAGGTCCTCCATGCCACTAGTCAAGTAGTACGTCAGGGTAATAAGCAAACTGGGTAGGTAATGGATGGATGAAGACAATGAATAATGAGGCCAACACTAGGAAGCCAAAGTATGGTGGGAATGATCACCTCTAATCTCCCTAAGGAGGGTAAAACTGATGAGTATAGGTCAAGAACTTCTAAGTTTGAGTAGGGCCAATATGATATATAAAAGTACAACCAGGTCCACATATCTATATGATCGCCATATCATGATACTAAATGCTAAGACATGCTACAAGAATGAATATAAAAGCAATATAACCATATCACCAAAATATACCTGCTGAGTCATATACCTGAATGCTCATCATCTGAACCAAAATCTGTCCTCTGAAATTGTTGTTGTGACTCTGGACACTACTGACTGCTCTGTATGAATGGCTAAATGGCTACATCGGTCATCTCTCTGAGTGTCCTAAAACTCAGTCATGGCATGGGGAATACAACTGCTGTCCATATAATAACATGATCCATAATAGATGCTCATCTCGGCATCTCAATGCAAGGGAACTGGCTGAATAGTGTACTGGAATCAGAAAAATAATGTATGGTAGCCCGACTACTATATATGTGATAACAGGGCCCACCACTTTCAACAAAGGCTCCACTGCTATGCACACTTATAGATTTGGTCATGGAGCTAACTTTGGGTGAAATGGACAACAAGGCTAAAAGGATAGGGGGATGACATAGACCAAAACTGTGTGACCCTTCGGATAAGCAGGGAAAAAGGGGATCCAATGACATAAATACACCATGAGAAACACTAGGGAAGGGAGGTGCCTCACAAATGGGTATAGTGCAGGGAAACCACCACTAGCCTCTAACACACACCTTGTAGCTCACATTCGTGCCTGCAACAGACCCTGTGAGGATCTTTTCTAGAGCCGCCATGACTGGGTGTCCGACAAACCGTAACTTGAGACTCTAGGGGACACTTAGAATTAGCTGCCCCTTACTCCATCTCACCTCCCAGTCCTCTTTGGACTCGGTGAGGAAATAACCATTACATGCTCAAATACATATGTGGCCAAGCAGTCATTTAGATATAGCATGTGTCCCTCCACTGCTTGGCCCTTTACATTTCATTTCACATCTAGCCTTTGTCCGTGTGTGTTGAAAAACACATTCTTGGATTTACATTTCAATAGGATTTTTGATCCGTGTGTGTTGAGAAACACATTCTTGGATTTACATTTCAATAGTATTTTTGATCCGTGTGTGTTGAGAAACACATTCTTGGATTTACATTTCATATCAGATAGAACAATGATACCCATACTGCAATGTAATGGTGGCAAGTGTGTATGGTTCGAGGACTAATGGGGAGCACCTAGTGAGTCTACACAATCCTATACTGCATCACAACATCGGGGCAACCGACAGGGAGTGAATCCCAGGTTTGAGGATGTATCTCACACACTAAAGAGCTGAGGCACAAAAAGACATGGAATCGTAGTATACTCAAGGGTCACTGGGGGAATAGGTCCTCAAGGCCACCTATTCTGGTCTAAGTCGGGGAAGAACCAATGATGGATGGGTCGGATGAGTGGATGGAAGTGGCAAGTGAACCCAAAGCTAGCTTCCTATAGGTCGAATGGCCAAATCTGTACCTAAGAGGGGAGTCTCTCCTGAAAGGGGTGGAATGACCTCACCAGAGGCCACAAGTATCACACAAATAACACATGAGATCACCAAGTCAGCCATCATATGTCAAGTCCATGTACTAATATAAATAAACAAGCCTCAAAGCAAAACCATGAGCAATGACCATAAATAATATACCTGTTGCTATAAGTGGATCTGAAGACCAATCTCTGCTACATGTGGGCAAGAAGTGGTGAACCAGCTGTGATCTGTGTTGCTCTCATCATAATATGGCTAAGTTACCCCTCTCAATGGGGTCATGCAAAGGCAAGTAAGGAAGAGGGGCTCTGTAATACTGCTCAGTAATAGCTCTGGACAATCACAATATATAATGCCCCTCTAATCTCAGCTCATCTCTGCTCTAGATACAAAAAAAATCTGGAAAATGGTCTCTGACCATACAATCTGCATCATGGTAGCTCCAGCTAACACGGATGTGATAACAAGTACATGGGGTACAATCCCCTTCTCAATGTTGTCTAATGCAATACTACTCAAATAGGGGTACTAGACCAGAGTCAGAGGGGATGTCCAACGTCTTGCACCTAACGAGGATGCAAGGAGACATGCCCCACCACTGGTTGCTGTACTAGTATGGTCCCCCTATGCTGTTGTTTTACCTGCCTAGTGAGAACACCTGAAATTTTTTAAAGGCGTCGATATACATATACTACCCAAAATACCCATTGCCGATTGAACCATATATACATGAATCAATGTTCCCAGATATGAAGTTTTCAACGTATCATTCAAAAGCAATAATTCATAGCATTCATGACAACTTCAATAATGAAATGAAGTAAGTAATTCAGTAAATCAACAGTAAGGAAATAACTTGCAATCTCAATGCTTTAGATAATCAATCCACATAAGTTCTTAAAATGCCACTTCAATATGATCAAATATGCTAGCAAATTTTCAATGTCTTTAGTTACTTATGATTAAAGGATAACTTAACATTACAAGGTTATCGATATGACAATTCAATAATCACTTAGAAGTCTAATATTAGAATCAAGTCTAGAGTCCTTACTAAGTTCCAACAAATCCACTAGATATCCAATCAAAATAATACTAACAAATCATCAATAGGCATTCATTCCAATAAAATGAACTTGAATCAAGATTTCAAATGATACACTTGTATGAATCACTAATGAAAATATCATTACCTTATGTTTCCAACACTTTGTTAAAATTTTTATTGCTATATCACTCCACCACTTAGATCTTTAAGAAACTTGAGAATTCATGTACCAATTAGCAATCTATTTAGAGAATTCAGTCCTTAATCATTAGCTTAATGTAGACAACTTTATCAAACTAGAGCTTTCACTTCAACAATTTAATGGATCATAAGCATTTAACATTCACCTAACTAATAATTTCAGCACTTCTCTCATATATTGCTCGCAAGCTTGGATCATTCACCAATATGGCTAAAAACACAACTTTCAGATCTTACCAAGATATAGAATGCTAGAAGAGTTATCCTTAGGATTAATATACTTAGTCAACCAATATTGTTAATAATGCATATGACAAAGAGATCACTGAATGGTATTAAAATCTATCTCTGATTGACTTCCAAGTGAGAGTTAGTAACAGCAGTACTAAGATATCATAACCAATCCTGATCCAAGGTTCCAAAGCAATGCCAAATAAAATTTGTAGAAGCAACATTCCAATGGTACTGGAAAAGAACAATGTAACTACTGATCTAAACTTATCTCGCTCAGATTTCCAGTAGAGTATTTATGACAAACACTAGTTTGTTGGAGGCTAGGAAAAGGTCTAATTTGAGATCAAAGGCTTACCTTGGAAAGTGCTGTTGCAAAATAGTTCTCCAGAGTCCAAACAGCAAATTGGTGTGTGGACTTACCACAACAGGGTACTCTGTTTTAATGACAAGACTGTCTTAAGGTTAAACGTGGCAAATCAGAATGCCTGTATCCTGAAGATGGCTCAGATCAACACCAAAGTTTGTCAATACACTTTAGATATAAGTGAGATCAACTTTAGGATGATTATGCAACACTATCATCAAACAACAAAACTGAGGATCGATTTCCAAATGATGCCTTTGTAATCAGATCAATCTAGTTTTGCTTCCCAATAAGGAACAGAATTAACAAAATGGTTACCACTATAGCCAAATGAGTTCACTGTATAAATATCTCAAATTAATTTATGTTGTCAATAAAATGGATAATGGTGTTTATGTATTATTAAAGTAGATAGATAGGCTATTATATGGTTTACTAAGCCAAATTAGAATGCCTAAACCCTCATTAGGATTAACCAATAGTGATGCCCTGTTTCAGCCACGAGTAAAACAACAAGAGAACCTTTTGATCCTAACTCAAATCACCAGGTCATCTCCAAATACTAATTCGGAACAGAGATTATGAGATCCAAAAATGTAAAACTGATGATTATAAAGCTTGAGTAGTATGGCAAACAACCTTGACTGATGAAAAACAGAGTTATTAAGTGACATGCTAGTTATGTCAAAAGGTGAATAAACTTGAAATGAATTTCATATCTAAAGCTTAGTACTTTGAGTCACAGAGATATAGTTATACCATTACTCTGAGTGACAAAGATAGACCACAACTGAGTTCATAACAATTTCCAGATCAACTTGAGTTATGAGGAGATTAATTGTTCATTTATATACTTAGAATATGTTCAGATATAGTAATATTTACTATTGTATCCTTTTATTATATAAATAGCAAGAGATCGTTGGTTCTAAATATGCCTCAAGTCTGAAAAACTTAACTCAGTATGGTGACCAGCAGTAGTAATACCATCCACCATATGTTGCCTATTGCCGCCTAATACACACCTCAGGTAACGTGGCAGAAATCTTCAAGCCACTGGGTGTGTCCTTGGGGGCAAGTCATGAGTCAAGTTCTCTCACTTAACACTTGACTCCTCCGTCTAGGCCAACTCCTAGTGAAGCCAAGGGGGATGGTCCTGTTATCACACCATAGTAGCAGGGCTACTATTCTTGCTTAGCAGATATCTGCACGTTCCAGAGCTTCCATTATTCAGAGCTTGGCTATGATGATTGTATATTTTGAGATCACTCATGATCATAGCAGTGTATTATTCAGACTTATGTTAGACCTTGTGTCAAGGCTGAGCCTTGAGAGTTCAGATTTGATGACCGATGTGACCCTTTATCCCATACAGTTTCAGTTCAGTGCTCAGAGATGTATTGCAGCAGTGTTTCAGATGATATATGATGATTATTATTGTGATGATGTTATATGACCTATGGATATTTTATCATTGACTGTGGATTATTATCTTGTTAATTTAATCATGATCACAACATCTGCTTGGTATATAATTCCTGATGTGGAAAACTGTTTAAAATGAACTATAAATTATAAAATGGACATTTACTTGCACATTTAGGTCATTTAACAAAACCCACTGGTTTACCACCTTACATAGATATGGTCTTTCCTGACACCAGTTGTCTGCTAGTTGAGGCTCCATATTCACTTGAATCCATCCATACATGACTTTCCTTATTTGATTTTAAACCTTGACCTGTCTCATTTGACTTTCTGATATTGAGGACTTCCCCATTTTTCTACCTCTGTGTTTGGACCGCATCCCTGTATGTTTAGTGTCTCGGCTCTAAGTTGGTGACAAAACTTGCCTTTGGTGAGTTGGATTGTAGGCCTAAATCATTCTGGTCGGTTGTCTCGATGTTTGGCATTGGCTCGAACTCCCCCTAGTCACTTGAGATGTTGTTGGCTAAAACTGAAAGCTCATGTACTACTTATGGAAACTTATAAATTCGCCCATGGAAACTAAAAAGGACAAGAGCGATGAACTGCTAAAAATACTCCTCGAAGAGTATAAGAAAGGTCCAAAAAGCAATGGTTCTTAAAAGTTATATCTAAACAATTGCTGACCTTATATATATATGAAAACATGCCCTGGATGCAAGCTGCAACTAGTTGTGCTTATCAGCACACCTGAGATCCGAAGGGCTATGTAGGCCAAAAAGGCCATGAAATGAAATTGAATGATCCTAATGAACCTGGATCAACTTGATGTAGACATGATGCCTAAGTTGAATAAGCACTCTCTAAACAACTTATCCATTTGTGAGGCACAGCCATTCCCCATGTTATTTTTGTCCAACACAGAGTTTGTAGCTTTCCCATTTTCCCAGTCCAAAGTATTTTTGAGTTGAGTTAGACAAGTCAACCCCTTGGCCCAACCTTGTTCCTAGCCTTCATCCTTCACTAGCAGTTTGACCATGTCCAATGGGTGAGTTTGTCATTTGAACTATTGTGCAAGTAATTTCATATAACAAAGGAATATGCTAACTTAATTAGTGCCACTGAATGTATGTTATACTTTGAGCTAAGCTGTGAGAATGACTAGAGGAACATGTCTTAGTCTACTGATATGATTTTTCCTTGGTTATATATGGACCTAGTCAAACCTAGTTTGATTATGGTCATTTCTTGGGATCCGTGATGATGTGGGCCACATATGCTTATAGATGATGATTGATGGACCCACATACTCTTGATGATGATGCCATATGATGGATATATGATTCAGATGATGATTGATGCAGTTCAACAGTTTTATTTATTACTTCAGATCATCAGATTATACACTATCCATATATGGTGGACCCTACAGATGGCCCATTAGGGCAACCCCTGGTGTATGAGTACACATTCCTAGTGGATTTGGGTCTTTTGGATCCAGTGAGACACTTATCTTTCAGTTCCGGGCACTTCTGACAATGATTGATGCAGTTTTACATTTGTTGACCAGATTTGGGGTTGATTTCCCAGCTTGAGCAGCAGGGGCCAGGAGAGGCCAGTTCACCTAGGGCGCTGTATGTGGAGGGGGTGGTCCAGCCACTTGTTTTTACCATTTACCCCCCCTTGTGGAGAGCCTGGTGGGCTCAGTTGGACACCGCAGATGCCCTGGGAGGCAGTTTTGGCACTTTCACAGTTACCGAGGCAGTTAAAAAATGGGATAAAGTGGTCACTGAGGAATTCGATTTGGGCAATTGAGGCAAGGTTTTGGCACTTGGTTTTCACAGAGGTCTTCCAGGGTGATCCCACTATCTTCCAGCCATTTTTCACCATGTGGGTAGGCCCACAGTGATCATAGGAGGTCTTTTACTACTTGTCTGTCACAGATTTTGAGGACAGATTTGATCATTTATATTATCTTGGACATATTTTATTATTTTAGTGTGCCTTGGGGATGAGCTAGCAAGGATTGATGCCTCCTAGCCCCACCATGTGCTTCTTATGTTATGTCCTAGTCATTATGAGGTGGATTTCTGTACTTTTACCCCTCTAGTGGATGACGTAATCCTCACTTTGTACCATTTATTTAGGGCGCCATCATTATATTGGGTGATCCATGTGATATATTGTTATGATTCATTATTAGCCATTGATCATGTATTGAGATCTTTTAATCTCAACCACTCATTTGATGTAGTATTGTAGAGTGGTATAGGGTTTTGGTCTTTATTATCCTATATAAGGAGGAGACCCCCTATTGTATAGCTCACCTTTGGAGCTCTGGAATATTGGAATAGAACACTTCTTTGTGGAGCATATCTCTCTTGTCTTGTGGATTCTCTTGCATCTTGAGTATATGGTATCTCTTCTATGTATCATTGTGGGTTTTGGTTCTACAACTATTTGTCTTGTAGGGAATTTGAATTGGTGGAGAGGAGGGCGATTTCTTGAGGGTTATTGTTGGAGGGATCCACATATTCTCTCTTGGGTTGATCTTGTGACAGGAAGTATCATTATTGTATCTTTGTGACATAGTTGATGCTTTCTATTACATCTTTCTATCATTTTCATAATCATCTTACTTGACTTGTTTCCTTTGATCTTGTCTTGTATGAGGAGGACGATTTGGCTTCTTGAGGAGGATGATTTGGCTTGGAGAATCAAAATTGCACTCTTGAATATACACATGGGAGAATGCTATCAATTTGCAAGGTGGCCATAAGCAATTGAGGTAAGATCTACAAGGTATGTGTCTCTTTCCATCCATTCTCTCTTCATTGGTCACAAACCCTAATTAATCAAAACTCCAAATTTTGGTTTTTCTTAGATCTACTTAGATGTAGCCTTGCTTTTGAAAAGATCTTAAGAACCCACCTCTATAGCATCCACCCCTAGTTGGATCTATAGTTTGGTGGTGATTGGGTTAAAATTGACACACTTTTCAAGGCAATAAAGCCCTCTTGAACCAAATCGCACTTCCTTGGAAAGGCTTGTTTGGTTAGATCTAGCATATGGGTAGGTGAGATCCCACTTGATTCATAATCTACACACTTGATAACCTATCCCTAGACTCTTACTTTGGTGATTTCTACCTTGTGGGCATCATTCCACATTTCAAGGGATTAAAACCCCATGTTGGACTACTTGGCACCTTAAAACTCAGATCTAGTAAGATCTAACCCTTGGATCGACTTGATTTTTTGGATCTACATAGATCGGGGCATAAGCCACTTGGATCTACAGTTTGGTGGCCATTGGACTTGATTTGACACCCCGTTTCCATCTTTTAGCCCTCCTTGAGCAAGGTCGCACTTCCTTGGGTGAGTGAGTTTGCCCACTTTAAGGACATGGGTAGTTGAGATTTTTGTGGATTTGGAAAGAAATTTGAAACCTACATCTAGTGTGTCATTTTGTGACGATCTGCCTTGGGGGTAGCATTCCTTGTTTCAAGGGATTGTGGTCCATTTAAAGTCATATCATGAAACACTAGATCTAGAAAGAACCAATCATAATATCTCAATTAGCCCACTTAATTTGCCTTTTAGGTGTCCCAATCTACACTTTGACATATCTTTTAACTCCATTAACCCATCCAGCAAGGCACTAGTCCTCCTTAGGCAAGTCGCACTCCTTGGGAATTGTGTCAAACCGTAGATCCCATATGTGGGTATTCCTAGTTTCAACTTAGATCCATAGATCTACTTATTACATATCCTCTAGTGCCAATTGCATCCCTTAATTTCACCTTGTGGGTTCCAATTGAACCATTCACATATCCCAAGAAAGTAGGTCCCACTTGTGTAATACATGGTACTAGATCTTGTCTTTTTAGCTCATCATGTGGCCTAAATCATACATTGGTTGAAACACTAATCATCTCTCAAACCATCATCAACCATACTTTAACTTCTAGGTCCACTTAACCTTGCCTCGGTTTCCGTAACTCATCATTTACTTATCCCTAGGAACCTTTTTTTGGGTCCAATCATCTTTGATTGGTAATAGGGTCTCTCCCTAGGTCTTGATTCATCTAGATCTAAAGTGAAGAGTGCCTCGGTTGACGTGACTCCCACCTTGCATAGGGAACCGTGGCATCTCTTGGGTCACCTCTTTAGTTGTCCATTTCCTCTACCGTCCCGGATGGGATACCACTAGGGGCAATTACAAGTTGTGTGATAACATTTTTGGCGCCGTTGCCGGGGAAGGTAGAGGGCTACCCTGGTTCGACATATATTATTCAAGCTCTACTCCCGTTCTCTTTGCCAACATTTTTGGCGCCGTTGCCGGGGAGGTAGAGGCCTACCTTGGTTCAACATACATGTTTTGTCTTACTCTCTCCCTGCAATTCAAACGACATACATCTTGGTAGAAGAGTTTAAAAGTCTACCTGGCGACTCCTAATCGTGACTCCGTTGAGGAGCGAGCTCATAGTCATCCTTACAACAATTGAAGTAAATCAAATCCAAATCAATTAGAAGGAACACCTAGAACCTATCAACGAAGAAAAGATGGCCAAAGGCCTACACCTTTCGGTGAAAAGAGAAGCAATGAGTTACCTAGTCCAATGAGTGAGCCAATCCCTCTCCCTGAGTATGACTTGGATATCAACATTGAAAGAGAATTGGACAAAGTTATGCATAACATACCACTCATTGAGTTAATGAAAATCCCATCAATAAAGGAGCAAGTGGTAGAGTTTTTCGAGAGTATCCCTGAGATTGCCACAAGTAATGGTGAAGGTTCATCTTTTCAAAACTCGGCACCTAGTGCCATGGTTGATGAAGATGAGGACCCTCCCATTAACATCCAAACTGCCTTATATGAGAGAAAGAATGGTGGTCACCAATCGTTTTATCTTACACTTCGCATTGGTGATACCCTTCTTCATAATTGTATGTTGGATTCTGGTGCCTCCATGAATGTGATGCCTTTGCAAGTCATGGAAGCCATGGGATTAAAAATAACTAGGCCTTATGGGAACGTTTGTGGGATTGACTCTAAACCAGTTAAAGTCTTCGGCTTGATTAAAAATTTGAGAGCTGACCTGTTTTCATGCCTCGACATATCCATGCTAATGGATATAGTAGTCATAGATCTCCCTCCAGCCTATTTTATGCTCCTTTGTAGGAAGTGGTCTGCTGGGCTAGGGGGACATCTTCAGATGGATTTATCATATGCTACTATCCCCAACTCTGATGGGTCATTGGTTAGGGTATACCGGGAGCCATTTTATGACGGTCATCTTGAAAATTACGAGGATGGTGTAAGGAACACTTTTGGTGAGGGTGAGTTATTACCTGAGGGTATCTTCATGGTTATGGGTAGCCACAATGATGATCCTAGTCCAGAAAGGGAAAACATTTGGAGATCATTTGGAGATGATAGTTCTTCTGAGGAAGAAAGAAAAAGAGCTATTACTATTCGAGAAACAAACCTTGAGTCACTTCGGGGTGAAGTGTCGGAAGAACTTAGGATTTTGAATCAACCTAGTAGTGTAGGGCCACACATTGAACAACCTGAGCCCACTACTCAACTAAATACTTTGAGGACGTGGGTAGTTGAGATTTTGGTGGATTTGGAACGAGCATACCTTGAAACCTAGGTTTAGAGTATCATTTTGTGACGATCTGCCTTGGGGGTAGCATTCCTTATTTTAAGGGATTGTGGTCCACTTGGGTCATATCATGAAACCCTAGATCTAGTAAAATCCAACCATCATATCCCAATTAGCCCACTTGATTTGCATACTAGGTGTCCTGATCTATACTTTGACATATCTTTTGACTCCATTAACCCATCCAACAAGGCACTAGTCCTCCTTAGGCAAGTCGCACTCCTTGGGAATTGTGTCAAACCTTAGATCCCATAAGTGGGTATTCCTAATTTCAACTTAGATCCATAGATGTACTCATTATATACCCCTTAGTACCAATTTCATCCCATAAATTCCACCTTGTGGGACCCCTTTGAGCCATTTACATATCCCAAGGAAGTGGGTCCCACTTGTGTAACACATGGTACTAGATCTTGTCTCTTTAGCTCATCATGTGGCCTAAATCATATATTGGTTGAAACACTAATCATCTCTCAAACCACCTTCAACCATACTTTAACTTCTAGGTCCACTTAACCTTGCATTGGTTTCCGTAACTCATCATTTACTTATCTCTAGGAACCTTTGTTTGGGTCCAATCATCTTTGATTGGTAATAGGGTCTCCCCCTAGGTCTTGATTCATCTAGATCTAAAGCGAAGAGTGCCTCGGTTGACGTGACTCCCACCTTGCATTGGGAACCGTGGCATCTCTTGGGTCACCTCTTTAGTTGTCCATCTCTTCTACCATCTCGAATGGGATACCACTAGGGACAACTACAAGTTGTGTGATAACAGGTCCCTAAACAAAATAAAAAGAAAAAGCTAAGGTTGATTACGCCATGGATTACGCTAAAGCATAAATAAAATCTAGAAGTTTATTAAGTTAAAACAAAAGCATTATGAAAGCAAAAATTACCGTAACAACATGTCAACTTAACACTTGAAATAAAAGACTGAATCAAGTAAAGACTCGTGTCGAGATATAAAGGTAAAATGCTAAAAGGGAAGTTTCGCAAATGCTCTTGGTTTTTTTTAAATTTATTAAGGGTGAGTTGCTTAAAGTGGGTTAATTTTTTGGTTTGGCCCACTTTAGGATTATCCTCTAAGCGAGTACAAAGAAACAGTGCTAGATGTCCAACAGGGAGAGAACGAATCTCATTTATGAGTATCCCCTTTACTTCTCGTCATGTTCAGTGTAACCTCTCGCTTCGACAATAAAGCTTTAGGTAGATTTCCCTATTATGCTAGCCACTCGAAATCCCTGTTCTGATTAAAACCAATGATTAGGCAAAGCCTGCAATGGTCATAAGAGAAATAATGGGGGACTTGAGTCCTGGTTCGTTACTTTAAGCAAATTTTTTTTGACAAAGCAACTAACTAATCTAAACTAAGAAAATGAAACTAAGTTGATGGTTTGTAAATCAAAACAAGATAAAATAGAAAGCAAAGCAAAATGCACGCCACGAAAATGACACAGATCCCCCCAGGGGTGATGGAGACTAGGCATTGGGTAGCCCTCTTGTTTTTATTATGATTTTACAATTTGGGAATGTTTGTGGTCCTTTATAAATTATGACCAACGAACTTACAAGTCAATGGAAGAAAAATGTCGTTTAAGAAAGGTAGAATAGAGGAGGGGGTATCGGATGGCCCAAATCTTCAAAATTTCGCTAGAGTGTCCTCCTACCTATTCATCAAAAAACAAAAAACAGCCATTAGTGTGGCACTAAATATGCCAAATCAAACATTTAAAAGCATAAAATAAATTTCCTAAACTTGAGTACTTTGGAAGATATAAATCTAAATGAGTATAAGTACTTGGCTAGGAAGCTAGATCTACTAAAAATAAACCTTTAAACGCCTAGATCTAGTCTTTAACCTAGATCTAGTCTTTAAAAAACATGATTAGAAAACTAATATTTGATATTTTTTGTAAGTAGACCTACTTTGCTCAAGTATGTAAAAAAAGGTAACCAAAAGAGATTGATATAAAGTTGAAGAAGGGAGAAGAAGAAGCTTGATCCCTTGGAAAGCTTGGGTAGTGGAGTCTTGTATGGTGAAGCACAGAGGGACTATGTTCTTCTGTAGATCTTGAAGACGAGTTAGGATGCTTATTCGCTCAACCCCTTCTCCAAACAAGATAACCTGCAAATTAGAAATCCTGCCAAGAAAAAATGGTTAACTAACTTGGTGCCACCTATAATAGAAACTTAGAAAGCATGAACATTGGCCGAAATAAACTTGCACTTCTAAGAGATCCAAAGCAAATGAACAATAAGACTATACGCAAGCTAGCTTTCTAATCTTACCCCACTGGGAGATAGCTCCCTTTCAAAGGCCAAACTCAACCAACAATATTGCAAGAAAAACACAATATAGATTACCTCATAAGCACTAAACAATTATCATCCACACATGAAAGAGGTACACCACTTGTGACCTCCAAAGCCTTTTATTTCCAACAAAAGATAATACAATGATTACAATAGAGCTCAAGCAGAGGTTCGACCTTCCGTCCCAAATGAGGGAGGCTTGCCTTGCTTAAATAGGAAAAGGGAGGGCGAATTGGCCATGAGGGCGCATTGCCACATGTAGAAGAGGATTGAGTTGATTTAGGAACAAACTCAGAGTAAGGAGTTAACTGGAGGTGGTTGGCGCCACCTCTCAAGAGGTTGGTTGTCCCCCTCTCAAGAATGCGCTACCTCTGCTGACCAAGTGCACCACCCTTCTTCATGAAGTGCACCCTTCCTTGGGAAATGCACCACCTCTCAATCCAATCCTTCATCAAAATTTTCGGCTCTCATTTAACTCACTTTTGATTTGCCACCAATGTTGCATATATCCTCTCGGGGAAAGTATTGGTGAGGGTCTGAAATATAACTCCTCGGTGGTATCGACGGAAAATATAGGAAAATCTCGGAAAATGTCGCAAGACCTCCCAAAAATACAAAAATACTCATTTTTTTCAAATTTTTAAACATCTAAAGCAACACCAACATCAAATAGACACATTGCTACATAAATATGATGATATAACTAATAAAAAGGATACATAAGATGTCAAGTGGTCACATATCATTACTAAACTGAAAATTTTGAAACATGTTCCTGATAGGATGATACAAAATCACATCAAATGCTCAAAATAAATGTATCTCATGAGATGAATCATCATGAGGCATCTAGAAACTAAATAGTACACAAACAATATAAATGATAGATCATAGGAATCCGAATCATTGATTCCCTCTACCCCTTTTACAGGTAAAGGGCACCACTCTTCCTCTGGAATCAATAGGTGGTTGTGGAGGTACTCAGGGTGAGCTTGAAGTGGAAGCTCCCGCTGAATCCATGTATTCATTGCACCACCATAGCAAAATCATCAAACACTAGGAACCACTAACTACGATATAATAAAGAAGGGTTTGAGTGTAGGTCTAGAGCCACAATTCTAAACATAGATCATTGACCATAAAAAGAGTCATGGGAGTCATAGAAGGTACTTGCCAAATTTCTTAGGGTTTGTTCCTCTTATTCAATGGTTTTGTGTCGATTTAGCATTCGTGGTTATCTATTCTGATGGATACACTACAACATGCTACCATTGTTGTAATATTCCCAGTAACTCTCCATTACAGCAGTCACAGTTTCAAATCAAGTCACCATTCGATTGAATTACATAGGAAGCATAGTATTCAAAGATTAAATTAAACAAAATTCCAAATGATTGCCTTCAAATTTGTGGGTAGTTGTCTCTATTAACCACCATCGAGGGTACTTCTCTAGCTCTCTCACTTTTGAAATCAAACAATGAACCCCAAAAACTTAACCCGCAGACTGAAAACACAATTCCGGGCGACTTTTTTGCAATTTCGGTCAGCAGTCCGATATATACCTTTAACTCCTGATTTTTTCGAATATATTGGAAATCTCGGGATTGTGTCACGATACATTCAATATATCGTAAATGTTGCGATATTTTTAATCCAATATATCGAACAAGGGAAAATCTTGGCGATATATCCAATATTTTTGATATATCGCCGATATGTGCAACACTGCTTGCCACCACCGCAGAGGACTGAAACTTGTCCCAAACAAGTTTCCTTGATTGATGGGATGCTGATTTTTTTCAATTTATTTGACTTTTTATTCACTTTTCGAGAGAAAATCATATTAAGTGATTAAAAATCATTAATTTTACTCTCAAAGTGGGTGCATGGATAAAGTGGGTGCTCTGAGTTAGAAAACAAGCACCCCGATGGAAAATTATGCCTCCTAGTACCACTTTTATGACTTATTGAATTTTTACAATTAAAATATCTCGTTTTTGCAGAATTTTTTTATTAACGGGAAATTTAAAAATCCTAGGGAGGACTTAACACATGTCCATAAGACTCTAAAATAATGACTAGCATGGTAATATACATCAGACACCAGGTTTTAATAACCCCCTAAGGCCTAACCACCAAGACAATTACTCCAGCTTTAGAGGATTGCGTGAAAAACTTGAAAATTATAAGTTGTTGAAAAGCAATATATAATTAATAAGGAAAAAACACTCTAGAGTAATGTGATGATGACCAAGTCCTAGGAAGGCGAAGCCTTTTAAAAAAAGTCGTAATGCTGTGTCATTTTGTTACAATTCCCCCATGGGGGTATGGAACATGTGTACAAAAAAAATGGGGCCCAAAAAGGGTTGGATGGACTTCTGAACTTCTGAACTTGAACAAGTAAATGTTCATTCTCTTGGCGACTCAAACTACAAGTCCATCCAAGTGCAACTTGGGGGGTAACATCTGTCTCCATATGGGGACACGTGCTTGATCTAATATTAGGAATGGAAAACATGCGAGAGCTCCAACATCTCTGGTTTTTGCACACAATTAAATAAGTATTAGTCACACATGTATATACAATCACCAAATGAAACATAAGTTGCATTATTCAAAAAAGAAACTAAATAACAAATGAGAGTAAAACTTCTAAGTATTGAAAATAAATGACTGAAAAGAAAAAAACTTAAAGGAAAAGGGTTAGAAAGAGGGATGGTACAAAGGATGCCCCATGGGCATCAGATGATTGCATTGAAGAACGACTTGAAGAGCTTCTCATTCACCGGTGGAGTCAACCTCTCTCCATCCAACTTGGTAGTAACCATGTTGACGATTTTATATGGCCCTTCCCACAGGCCGTCGACCCTTTTATGTTTCATTGCTTTCTTTCCTCTTTGCCATGCAAGCATAAGGTCATTTTTCTGAGAGGACTTTAAACAAAGTCTTTTATCCAACATTTTATTGACCTTAGCTTGATTTCTAAAAGACTTTCTTCTAATTTTGCCCCATCTCTAGTAGTTGATCAATCTTAGTCAGACTCATGCCTTTATTTCTAATACAGTTCTGCAATAGTTGATACACTAGAACTTTGAACTGATTTTTCCACGTCATCTATGTCCCATACTACTGGATAAGGGGATCTTACTCAAGATTAATTTTCCCTATTTTCTGCTTAATAAACTTCACATCTTTCTTAAGAGGCATATTGTGATGCATGACACATTCCGTGAATTCATTGGATGTGAAATCATACATCACTTTATACTCCTTTACCAAATTCTCCAAGTTCTCAATTTCTTGCGTAGATTGCCTAGATCCAAAATATATTAAGAGGTATTCAAATCAATGATAATATGTTCCAAACTTGATCTTGAGCATACACAAATACTTAGTAAGAACTTTTAGCATTCCTTTAGAAGCTTAATGTTAGTATCTTAATGTGTCAATAAAATTATGCTAGTCACGATTTGATCAATTTTTGTGGATCTGAGATATGCCAATAGAATGGTAATTCAAGATTACAATGAAGGTATACCAGGGTAATAAACGTTTTCTCTAGCAACGATTTGGTTATCCTTCAATTGATTACTTGATCAGGTCGATTTTATCTCCATATGGCAGAGACACACCCTAATGCTCATCATAAATTTAGTGTAGTGAACCACAATAGCAAAGACATAGATCTGAAGTATACTAAAAAAATTACATTAAAGGAAACGAGTTACTAGTTCTTGTTCAAATAAAATATGCTAAGCAATGAGTCTATCAAACCCTAATCTATATTTCATTTGATGCCAATGGTTAACCATTGAGTGAAAGTTTCAGATCTTGCTTGATATTCAACCAAATCAACCAAATTGAATCATTCAAACTCTAGCCGAATTGCACAGCACATAAGGTCATCAAGGTATCGATTTAGGTTGATTTAGTGAAAATACCATGAAAACAAAAACGATATAGTGTTGTATGAATGTATTAACCATAGTAACCATGCATAGGGTGTGATCTAGGGGATCAAGACCATGCACAAGGCTAACAAGAAAATAGGCTAAGTAACAACTTCAATGAAAAACCAACATTCTGCAAAATGAAGAAAGATATTCAATTAAGATCAAGATATTAATACTTGGATATAATAAAATACAAAAGGATTACTTATTAAAGGTGTTGGTTATATGAGGGCTTTAACAGCTCTCTTAGGGTTTGAAATGACATCTAAGTGAATCCAAGATCCAAATACACTTTCCCTCTAGAAGCCTCCTTGCTTAGATTTTGACCCAAGTACCTAAAAGAGAAAAATAGATTAGATTGAATAATAAGGAGAAAAATTTAAACAAGAGAAAATTTATATCTAAAAACCCTAGACCTAGTACCTATAGTGAACATCAAAGGGGAAAATGCAGTTTAAATAAAATAGCAAGATAATAGAATAACCCAAGGGAGGGTGGCTCAGATGACACAATCCCCCTCCTTGATAGCTTGATCTAACTCCAACATCTCCAACTCTAATCCTGCAATAGAAACCTGCAAAATTCAAGAGGACCCAACAATCTATCCATGCACAAGCTCAATCAAAGGATTAGTAAAATATATAAACTAAAATGAAAAAGCATATCAATTCAACATTCATGTAAGAGAAGGACCCAACAATAATCTTACAATATACTAAATATAAGCCAAATAGATTAAAATTACCTCACACCCTTATGGGTTTCCCACCATATAAGAAATTTCACAAGATCATCCAAGATGCCACCAAAGAATAGCCTAGACAACTAGTGAGCAAGAGAAAATAGAGTATAATTTTATTCCTTAGGCAAAAATTCCTCCACTAGAGATGAATTTGTGCTCCTTTATATAGCAAAAAAGGGTCGAATTTCCCTTCAAGAGGGCATCTAGGTTTTAGGAGAGTTTGTTACAATGTGATGATCTCAAAAAAGGTTGTTATCTCAATCAATGGCTGATATCAAACCTCTTTACAATAAAAAATTACATACGTTGCCAAGTCGTTGAGGTGAGAGAGGCACCCTCCTTGGTTCTAGGAGAAAAATATTACAAAAAGCTCAATATCATGGTTTGTTTTCAAAACCAAAGGAGAAAACCATTGCTTGATTTGAGAAACCATGTGTTGGATCCTGAAACCATGGGTTGTTTTGAGAAACCTTTTTTTGTTTTCCTTAATCCATGCTTGGACCAATTACTAGCCTTCCTTTCCAAGTCGTCTTAGTCCCACGTTTTCCTCAATGAGGGGCGATTTCATGATTAGAGGGCTAATCCAAGGGCTATGAATTAATTATCTGTTGAGATGAGCTCTAGAAGCCCTTAGATTGCCTCCACGTGTGCCTAGGTGCCAAATCATCCCAATTTTGTTGAATTTTTAACTTAGCAGTATAATTTTTCAAATCTTGATTATTATTATCATCCCACTTTTATCATTGCATAATTTCAACATTCAATTGTAGCGGAAATAAAACAAGGATCACTGAAAGATAACCATGCACAAGAGACAAAGATTATACCCTGGGAAACCCAACAAGGAGAAAACCCAACAAACTTTTCTTAGAAGAAACCAATCCAATACAAGTACAATACCAATCATGAAGTTGAACCCTAGCACAAGAGAGGTTCACCCTCCTTCACAAGAAACCCTAGCAAGGGTAGAGAATCTTCCAAGAGAGAATAGGAGCCCCAAAATATTTCTTCTTGCCTTTGCTATGCCTTCCTAAGAGGTGCGCACAAGTGGAGAGAGAAGAATGTGAGATGAGTGAATGTGAAAATGAAGTGTGGAAGCACTTTATTTATATTCTTCTTTTCTCTAGAATATTCCTCAATGGGGCCGACTTGTACACTTTCATTGGGGTTGACTTGCTAGTTTTAATCTTTATCTTTTATTTATCTTCAAGTCGGCTTGTCTTCTTGTCTTTATTTTGCGTATGGAACTTCTTCAATGCTATCTAGGATTTCTTCAATGGTTTGTCTTGACTTCTTGGATATTTTGTCATCATAGAAAAGTTATCCTCGTTGATGTCCATCTCCTCACATGGAGATTAAATTCATGTAAATCTTTGACTCAGAGATCACTACTCCCTTTGAATCACCCTGAGATCTCAAGCAGTTTGAGTCTCGATATCAATATATGCACATATAAATATAAACTCAACAGCTAGATCTGCATTGCCAAGCTGAAACACATGCAATCACACAAAGAACACCAAATATACTCTGGAAACCCCAAACGGGGAAAACCAACAATTTGTGGGGCTATCTTCTCTCTCAAGCCCAGAGCATATATATAAATGACAAGTACAATACATGATTACCTCAAACGTAACTCAATCCCTGAACCAGACAGACTCTAGATCTGCATGCATCAGTTGATGCATGCACTGGAAGAGTAAGCCCTAACTGGTAAACTGGATACTAGTGTCTCTGTAGGTGCCTCTGACTGATCTACCTCTCTGTATCACACTGCTCTGATCTGCTCTCTCTAAAGACTTCCCTCTGAAGAATGTGACCTCCACTGCATGCATAAGTGCGCCCTCCCCTCTGGATGTTTGATGCTCGTACCGGATTGGATCTCAATAGATCTGAGCTCTGATCATCCCTAACCTTCCTTGAATGTTGAGGCAAGGCTATCCTGGAAGTCTCAAACTCTAAATTGGTCAATCCAACTCCAAACAAGCTTCTCCCTCCTTGGGAAATGCACCCTCCTCCAAGGGAACACGTCCTCCTCTAAACTGAGCAGAATGCTCTCTGATGGACTATCTCAGTCCACAGATCTGGGTGCCTAGTGACTCTGGAGCTGAAGGTCACTGATCTAGCTTAGATCTGACCTTCCTAGCTCTTGCAGCTGCTCTCTCTCTCAGAAAGTCGCCCTGCATGCACAATTGCGCCCTCCTCACTCCAGCACTATCACTCTTTGACAATACAACTAAGCAACCTCATCCGGTGACCCCATTCCTCTATAAATAATCTCACCGATGAATTAGGTTTATCAAAACCCTAATTCTCGGTGCATGCAAAAGTGACTTTTGCATGCATCCAATGATCTCTGACAGGTCATGCAAAACTCATGCATGCAAAGGTCAAAACACTCCGGAAGGTCTGCATGCAGCCACCACTGGACTCATGCCACTGAGTAGAGTGTATCTCACCCTCGACTCCATCCTGATGCCTATGCAGCTAATGTACCTCCATGTAAGGCATCTGAACCATGTAGGACATCCCGAAGTTACCATAATCTAACAATTCACACATAGAGCTCTAATGTTTATTTGACCATATAAACACTTCTTAGAGCCAATGCCAAATGCAACATTAGATTAGACATTGTGTATTCACAAGGGGATGAAATCCCCTATATTAATACAAGTCAACTCACTCTAATTAGAATAGATCACTCCCGTTACGGAGCACTCCCTCACGGAGTGATGCATGTGACCACTAGCCCGTATCATACTTAGCCATCTCACATGACTAAGCGAGGCTAAGCATCTCAAGCCTTATATACACATAGCCAACTCACGTGACTAATGAAGGCTAACTCAAGGCCATCCTCCACTAGCCATTGACCACCTCACGTAGCCTCTCTGGGAGAATGTCTACAGAAGGTTGCCTGATGTTGCAATCCATGGAGAAACATCAACATATTTTCCTCAACATGTGTGCAAGAGGCCAAATTGAGCCAACAACTTAGGCTTATTAGGCAAATAATTATCTAAAAAATTAAAAAGTGCCTCCTTAATTGCAAATTAGAACATATTTAGCACTTTTTGCCTTTTAAATAATTTTTAGACACAAGCTTAGACTTTTTAAATAAAAAACCCTAGGTGTGCCTTAAAAGTAATCCATCATAAGCCTGGCTAGCTTCAATTAACACTGTAACATTCCTTTGTGCCTAAAAATGACTTTGGATGGACAACTCCTTGCTTGGAGTGAGTTGGACCGAGTAATATAGCTCCTTAGGTGTCTAAAAACACCAAATTGTTGTCAAGATATGTGCTCAATCATTCATGTTGTCCGCCAAACTGCACACCAGCAGCAGAAACCTTTTAAAAGCTGTCTCCCTCACTGGAAAGTGGGGAGAGGTGTGGCCTTGGGGGCAAGCAATGAGCCAGGTGCTGTCACCTGAATCCCAGCTCCTCCGTTTAGGCAAAACTCCTAACGAAGCCAAGGGGGGTAGTCCCTATTTAAAGAGTTGTCTAAGGCTCTTTGTGTGTTTTAAGTGTGTTTTTTGGTGTAGTGATGCGGATGGGTGTTGTTTAGGAGTTTTTTGAATGATGATTAGAACAGAAATAAACACGCAATCCACGTTGCAAAAATTACAAGATACAAAAAAGACAATATACTTTTGACTTAGCAATTGAAGTGAAACATCCACAAGATAGATATTAAGCAAATGACAAGGACATATGGTCCAGATTTCAAAGATGTATAAATATTAAAGACCAGTGCCAAATGGAGTCAAATAAAACTTGTGATGCTAAAATAAAATAAGTCGAAAGCAAATGTTTGTGAGGACGTTTTGCAATTGTTCTTGGTAAATTTTGAATGTTTTAGGTGTTCTTGATTATTAGGGCTAAAATCAAGGATGTTCAAAGAGATGGTAGAACCCTACCCAAGAAAGATACTGGCAACCCTGAATGACATGTCGGAAGCACCCATATTCGATAAGGATTGGTGTCCAATGTTTGAACCGCCCCTGAGTCTGACAGTGGGAATCCGGCGCCACCCCTCGCGGGAAGAACAGTATTTTGCCTTGGTTGAGGTTGTGGGTAAAAATTTTAGTTAAATTTATCGATCGTTATTATCAAGTCTTCCACCTTTCTGAGTACTAGCCCAACCGTTTCCGGTTGGCAGAGCATACGGGTGTAGGACAAACCAAGATAAATTAATTAGGGGTGTGTGAGTGGAAAGTTTTTATTATTAGAAATACCTGTTCAACTCTCCGACAGAGAGCGCTCTTGACTCGATCTTATGACCGCAGTTCAAGAGACTTGCTAGATTAACAATGCCTAATGCAGGGAAATGCAAGAAACTAAAATGCCCTCCAACAGAGGGTGCTCTTGACTTGGATTTGGCCAAGTTCAAGAGACTTTGGTTTATTTTAAGAAGCAAAAACTGTAATAGCAGTATATTTAACTTGAAGCAGATTTGAACAATAGTATTGATCGACAAGATAAAAATTTCTACTAACAATAATGCTTGTAAGATAAATAAATCTAGTGTTCTACCACACAAGTTATAAACTACTAGGTGGGATTGATCTCCGAACAAGACCAACCACTAGAAGCCACCAATCCTGGAAACCTTCCAGCTAGCTGGATGTCCACAAGAAGTTGATGGGGGAGCGAGAAGCTACCACAAGACTATGTGGCCTTTGGGATACGATCCCAAAGTTAGCTATTCTCTGGTCAAGGATTGGAAGAGAAGCAAGATAAAATATAATAATCAACTAAGCTACCCAAGAATCTCTTTCAGGTTCAAGACCCTACTCGGGAAAGCATGGGGGTAAGTAGATATGAAATATGATCAAGATAACTTATTTGAAACAAAATGTAAACTAAAAGCATGAAAATGTAAATCTAAGCTAAAACCAACCAAAAAAACCCAACACCCTTCCCCAAATGGGGAAGAAGACCCAAAAAGTGGAGGCCTCCTCCACTTGAAAGTTTTATTAGATAATTACAAGTGCCTCAAGGGAAAATCCTTGAAAGGTCTTTTTGAGAGACTTATGATAAACAAAATAATTGCAAATAAAACCTGGAAGCCTTTGAAGGCTAATACAAAAAATTGATTGTGTTTTGGTTTCTTGCTTGGTTTGGATCTTCTCCTTGCATGTGCTTGCTCTTCTTCGAATATGCTTCACAAATTTCGTCTTCTCCTTCAAAAATGGACCTACAAAAGCTTAGAAAAAACACTCAACAAGCACCCATTAGAGATTAGAAATCAAATAAAATTGAAATGCTACCAAGTCTAGTAATGAAAACTAAGCTCTAACATGTGAAAGCATGAAATTTTGTTCGAAAATGTTTATATGGGGAAACGGACCAGCGAACAAAAAGTATCCTAAATGTGCTAGAAATGAGATCTAAGATGTAAAAAAAAAAAAAAAAAAATTAAGAAATTTTTATGAAATTTTTTCTATCTTTAACAAGAAACTTGGAAATGTGAACTATGCAAGCTATACTAACAAAAAAGAGATCTATAATGTAATTGAAACTAAAGATAAGATGCAAACAATAATAGATCATAACTATGCAAAATGGAAAATGAAGACTAAATACTAACTTCTTCAAAGGAAATACTACTAATCTAGGACTAATACTTAACCATTTTTTGTTGTTTGTGTGAATTTTTTAGGGCTCTTGGAGAGGTGGACGAAAGGATCTAAAGGAAAAGGATGGAACCAAAGGTTTGGACGAGAGGAGACAATGAGGGAGAAACGAGGGGAATGAAGGAGAGATGGAAACTAGGATGAGAAGGAGCAAAACGAAAGGAGGAGGAAAACTAGGGCAAGGAGGTGGATGATGGTTTGTAGAAGAGGAGGATGGACAAAACGAGTGGGTGAGAAAGGCTAATCTAGTGAGTATGGGCTTGAAGATATAAGCTTAGAACCAAGATATTTGCTTTTGAAAGTGGTTGATGGTGAAACAAGAGACTCTTCCTTTGCTAATGTTTAACAAGTAGAGATCTTTGGCCAAAAAATGGAGTGAAGGAGAACCTGCAAAAGCTCACAAAACCATTAGCAATACTTGCAAATAACATATGTTTTAAGAGAATAGAGAAGATATACATGCATGTGCTAGATTGTTAGCCTTCTAAGCATATAAATCAAAACTAAATAATCATAAACACATGTAAAAATGACACAATATCACCTCAAGAATATAATGAAGCATGGCCACCAAGAGCCCCCAAGAATTTGACCTCCAAAGTCACAACTTTATTAAATATAATTCCAGATACAATTGCTCAGAGTTTCTTTGCATAAAAGACCATGAGATAATAGCTCCTAATGAGCCTCTCTTTATACTAAAACTAAGTGCCAAAACCCTAGGTCGAATTTGGCAATGGAGAAGGTCGAATTCCAATCAATCAAGGGCTTGGCATGGTAAACAATGGCCCAAAGTCGAGTTTGAGGTTGGTAGGATTGAATAGGTGGCAAAGGGCTCGACTTTGTGAAGGAGACACAACGAATGGGCATTCTACACAAGGAAAGGCGAGCTAGGAAGACAAGGGCGTGAGCTCATGTGGAGGGCGAGCTAGGGAGTGGTAGGCACTAACTCGAGTTTAGATGAGAGCCAAGCCCATTTGTTATTGCATTTAACCAATCCCTAAACTCCAACAAGGATCTAATACGAGTTCAAAGGAGACTGACGTGAGGAAATAGGGGATTGACGTGAGGATTTAGGGTAAATGCGAGTTGGTTGCTGATTCATTGGATGGCACGTTGTAGAGGTAGGTACTAACTCGTTTTTTTGATCCAAAGCCAAGCCAATCAACATATCTACTAACCAATGAACAAGCAACAACAAGGAATGGCGTGGATCCTTAAAGGATTGACGTGAGGGATAAGCTCATGCGAGCTAGTTGTGAAGACAACACGTGGGGAAAGGTAGGTACAACTCGAATCATGAAGGAGCCAAGCTATGGTTTGGATGGTGAGTCAATAGGGCGCCTTCTTTAAGTTTTAAATGCAAGCCACCAAACCATACATCAAGTAACACATCACAAAATCGAATTATGCATGAGGGAGGGCGATTTTACTCAAGGAGATTCTTTGCTGGTGACTGGGTGAGTGACTGGATGGGCTTGGAGTTGATTGGAATCTTCCTTAATGCTCATTTCCATGTCATTTAGCCCTTTATTTTAATCAAATTGATTAATTTTGGAGAGATTTGGATTATCTCCAAAATAATCAATTTTATTATTTTAATTAATAATTTCTCTGTAAATGACTTTTCAGAGAAAACATTAATTATGGGGCGGAATTGACATCCGAAAGTTGGGTTTAGCTGCTCCACGGGTCGTGTGTGATTTTTGGCTTATGAAACGAGCCATCAAACACTGAAAACGGACCCCAGATGACTGACATATTACAGACTCAAATTTCTCTATTTAAACTATAGAGAAATTTAATTAAAAATTAAATAATTAAAAACCCCAATTCCGACGCGTCCGGTAAAATTTTTTTCGAAATTTTTTCTGGGGGTCCTAGAGACCTAGGACATGACCAAAACCTATTCTAATAGTGTCTAGTAGGTTTATACATTATAGTTGGACCCTAATAACCCCCCATGGCCAAATTTCCAAAATCGGGCATTCCAGCTTTGGAGGAAGCGGGAGAAAAACCAAGAGATTATATTTCGCCTGAAGCAAAGTATAATCTGACGGTGAAAAAACTCCCTGGAATACCTTAGTTGTTTAATCCAGTCATGGGAGACTGAGCCACTCAGACCCTACTAGCACACTTTGATACAAACCCCCATGGGGCCATGGTCATGTCGACTCGAAAAACAAAACTGGCTAGCCAAAACTGGCTATACCCAAATACAATGAAACCCAGATACTCTGGAAGTGAACACTGATGTGTTCCAACACTGGCGGCTCAATAAGGTTTCAACTATTGTACAAATCAGTTGATAACAATTCACATGCACGTTCATCAAATATTCAAGCTGCTTATTGAGGCCGATGAAGGACCCTTGTATGATTTGGCCAATTTGAATATAGGATTTGACATGCAAAGGTTGGAGGTTGTAGAAGGCCCAATCGGGTGTCCAAATCTACCCTCAGATCATTAAAATACCAAGTACAACATCCCCATGCAGGTTCATTAAAATCAACATTGCATTCACTTAGGAGAAGCCCGCCACCTTATTACAAGTTAGTGATATAAAGCAGTAATGACCAATCTGACTTCACATGCCCAGGTAAGTGGCCAAACGGGTATCCAAATATGCATTTACATCTCTAGTATACCTTATAGAACTCGAGATATGGACACCCAACCTTTCAACCCCCCAAGAGGGTTGACACATTGGCTCTACAAACTTTGATAATCTGAAGATAACCTAGTAAATTCTCCGTGGTATTGAAGAAGATGTACTAGAATCGTAATTGTCCCCGATAGACTAGCAACAAAGGGTGTCCACGTGGACCCATACATGGCAAATTGTCATTAACCAACAATGTTGAGGCATCATATAACTAGTCATGTATACATGATTATATACCTAATTCACAAGTATCTTCAAATAGATTTTTGAGAAGCAAGATTTACCTATTAACCAAATCCTATGACAAGGCTCAAGTACGTGCAAGGACTAGTTTCTTCAATGGGGCGAGTTAGATGGTTAAGGAAAGGCTAGACAAGTGGAACTTATTATTGGTATAAGGTAACTAGGTTGACTCAAGATATAGGAAGAAAGAGGTCTCTGTCATCTTCACCACTTACGAAAACACTAGGAAGTGTCTCATAAATGGGTGATTGTGTAGTGAGATAATCCCCCACTAACCATCAATAATCATACTTTCCCCCATTTGACTTTTTTATTTGGCTCCTTCTTGGACTAGTCTTTATTATTTTCTTGGACTCTTCAATCTTGTAGAGTCTTTTGTTTTTGGAGGCCTTGGGCTTTGATCTTATTTGGAGGCCCTCTTCATTGGCAAGATTTTTAGTTGCTTCCTTTCTTGATTCTTTCTTTATTTAACATGGTCTTTATCTTTTAACTTTTGACTTTGCAGATACAAGGAGTCTTGGACTAGGAGCTTCTTTACATGCCCTCATTTATTTTTTGGGCATAGGAAGGGGAAGGACTTTCATGCCAATAGTTTAGGAAGTTCATTGCTCCCCATCAACTCACCCCCCTTTACAAAGTCATTCCACATGGTTTTACAAGCGAACAAACATATGCCATTAGAAAACATCATTGTAATGCAACATTTCCTGAGACAATAAGGAAAATTGGGAGGCCTTCATGGTGAAGGGGTCACAGAGGGGAGATCAAGAGCTCAATTTCATCAACCTTAGACCAAGGATGTAGACCAAATTCATGGAGCGAAATGGATGGATGGATGTCCATAATATGGACGCAGAGAAGGGGTACAAGTCTTTGCAATACACTTAAACATTACCTAGGTTCAATGGTACATAAGTAAATCAAGGATCTACTACACGTCAACTTGAAAGTGTGATACTACTGGCTATACTCATCAAATAGTTAATACATCAACTATACATTAGAAGCATCTAGTACATCATTTTACATCATCATCATCATGGTATTGGCATAGCAACAACAGCATTGGCATATTATTGACCATCACATTCATCTTTTCCATCAAAGGTGGAGGCCTAAGAGCAGCAAAGTTAGGCCTCGGTACTTTGGCTTGCATCTTTCTCAAAGCAAAAATTTGTCTATGAAAAAGGGTGCCCCACAAAGTGTGGCACAATAGGACCATTGCTTGCACACTTATCTATGATATCCACTTTTGGAGGAGTTCAAGATAGCTTTATTTGAGGGGCATCCTAGCTCACAAGCATATTTATTTTAACAGAGTGCCCAAATACCTTGTCAATATGAATCACATGAACATAGTTGGACAACAAGCATTGGAAGAATGGGATAATTTTGAATCACCTAAAAACAATTGCTTGTCACATTTGCCAAAGTTGCAAAAAGTAGTAGGAAAAACAAATGTAGACCAGTTTGAGAAACCAAAGCCTTGGCTTATGGTGTTAGTCAATCCATTCTTCCATGCAAGTCCATCTATAAATCATCCTCTCACTACTCCAGACATAGTAGAAACTAGTAGCATCTAGATCGACCAATAATGTGGAATAATAGCATCTAGATCGACTAATATTGTACAATTGGTAACTAAATTTTATTGTAATCCCTTAGATTACAACAAGCCCTCTATTTCACATTTCATAATTTTTGGATCTCATGCATGGGCCCATGCTCCTAATGGAAGCATATCAATGTCTTTAGAGTCTTGCACCACTTTGGTTGGATACAATGAATCTTTTCAACGATCACTTCTATTATCCCACCACTCACTAGGTGCTTGAATATATAGAGGCTACTTTTGATGATATTCCTATTCACGGTTTACTTGGATCTATCCCCTTAGTCTCTTAGAAAGTTCTTCAAATGGTTCTCGGCATACTTCCATGGATCATGCCTTTGAAAGTCCTCTTTTTGGTGATTCATTCCGTCTCTTATTGGACCTTTTCCCTTCACAATAAGATGTTGGTCCTCTTCCTACTTTTACAAGTACTCCTGGGCAGACTCCTATGGTTGTTATGGATTGTATTGGAGACTCATCCATCCTTGCTATTGCAAACCTTTCTTCACTTCTTCAAGATACTCTTGTCAATGACCCATCTAGTCTTCATGTTGGAGATGACATTGGTCTTGATAGTGGATCATCCAATCCTCATGTTGTAGATGATGATGACCATGCCAATTCCACTCCATTATTAAGTAATGATGATGATAACTTCCCATTTTCATTAGTAACTCTTCCTTTAGGTAGGCCAATGCCTATGCTAAGTGGGTCATCTCCACCATTGTTGATGTCGTTGAGTTTCTTTCTGGTCATTCTGAGCATTATTAGGGGACTCTTCCATCTCCACCTTGGGCCGCTATTATTGAAGTTGTTGATATTCATTTGGAGTGCAACAATGACGCTCCCCAAAATGATTTTGAAGCATAGGTTTTGTTGTTGATGATCGTGATGGATTCTTGAGCAAGTGATATGGAGTTTAGCGAGGCTAATGTTCTTGTTCAACATTATGTGGGGAAAGTAAATATCGTGATGTAATGTTTTCTATTTGTACCCCTTGTTCAAAGTAAGGGGGTGTTTGAATTATGGGTGTAACCTTCACATGTGGCTAAGGCACACACACATATGTCCTTAATGTATTTGTAATCATGGATAAGGCCATCCTTTGATGATTTATTGTAATACTAGGGAGTGGTTAAGGATGACCTAGTCAAACTTGTACACGTAGGCTCATTGACCTCATCTTGGGGGTAACACCCTACTTGAGTTGTATATACTACGCACCACAACTCTCTTTTGTATCACATCATCATGTGATCTTCTTGATCTCTCTTATAAAGTGTTTTACGCCCAAGGGAACCAAATCAAGATGCCCACATAGTTTTATCCTGCTTTCACTTGTGAATCTTAACACCAACAATGTTAGTGTGTCGTCCCAAAATTGCCATAGCATCAACGAAAGACTAGGAAATTCTACCCATAGGAAAACTATGCCTTGTGTGGATTCATCGACTGAAAACATTTCATCTAGGTGGGAGAATACTAACTAAATCATCCTATCCATTGTCCTCTTTTCATGACCCTTTGATGTGTTAGCATGTTTGGCAAATCAAAATAGAAAGAAACCTTTAGTGAGGCTTTCGATACCGACCCTTGTCCAACAATGTGGATCCTAAAATTCCTTGTTCCCCTACAAATTAATACCTCTAGAGGGACTTAACCTAGAAAATATCCAACCAATACATGGATCTATTACCAACAACTTGTGCTTAACTTGCCTTTATGACAAAATATTTGGTTCACAATCAAGTCTCATTTTCAAAATTTGGGTTAAAACCATTACCTCATGGTAGTCCTTTGGCACAAATTTCCAAAGTTTCATGGGAAACTATTGGATTTTGTGCAACTTCGGAAGATATTATTTAGTGTATTTTATTGTACTTGATTGTACCTCCTAAGGGAGATGAACTTGATGTAATTTATTTATGTAAATCCTGAAAGAATCGATGTAAACCTTGGGATGAAAAGCAAGCAAAATGAAAGATTAAAATTAATTATTAATTGCTCCCCAAGTGAAGTCGGCCCAGTCTCCTAGAGAAGTCAGCCCAGTTAGGGTAAAAGGTCAGTTTGACTCTTGTATAAATAGAGGTAAAGTTCACCTCATTAACACACACACTCATCCACTCAAGTTCGCATTACTTGGGAGAGAGAAGTTCGCATCTATTGGAGGAGAAGAAGTCTGTTTTGGGGTTTCTACTTTTGGAAGACATTTTCCATCTTTTCTTTTTTATGATTGTACTCTGATCTTGGGATTAACATCTCTAAACGAAGGTTGTCGGGTTTTCTCCCGTTTGGGTTTCCCAGGATAAACTCTGTGTTATTGTTTTGTGCTTTGTCTTTCTTCTAGTGATCCTGTTTATGCAATTAAATTATTATGCTATGAATGTACAAAATCTAACAAAAACAATATTCTATCTTGCAATTACAAGTTGCAAGCTAATGGTGGTCATAAAAGGGAAATACAAGTGTAGAAATTTTAAAAATATTCCCAATTTAAAATTTCCAACTCACTTCTACGAGGCCATGTATCTACTTCATAGAGTTTTCAGTGTTTTGTTGAAAGTTTAAACTAATTTCTTCAACAAGAATGTACACATCATAAAGACTTAAAACATAGATCATTTTAGCAGCTTGTAGGGCAAGATCTTTCTCAATAAATGGATCTAAAAATTACTTCAAACACAACAGAAATATAACAACAATAAATCATATTTGAAAGTTCCATTAAACATGCTAATCAACATGATAAAACATCCTTGAACTTTGTTGAATACATTTGAAAAATCAGATCTATGATCACAAATTTAGAACAATGGTACACTTTATTATTGCAATGATGAAGATAAAGTACCATACCTCAACTCATCCCAAGTTGGTACATCAAGTCCTTTTAGCTCATCCCAAGCACGAACTCTTCATTGCATTCCAAATCCTAGCTAGTGCATCCTTAATCATTGCAAAACATAAACGACAATACAAAGGTCAAGCAAGGCATCCCACCAAACTCAACAAACCAATCCTTGGAGCTTCCAAACAAGCCAACATCATGCACCAAATTTCAAACCCCAAGATTTCCAACTTGCATCAAACAAGCTATCAAGGAAATTCACACAAATGCATCCCTCAAGCTATCAAGGAAATTCACACTTGCATCCCACAAGCCACAATACTAAACTCTTTCATCTCACAAGCCAATGAACCCTAATGATATCACCCCACAAGCACTAATCCTTTGTTACAAGAATAATACATTATCTTTCAGGACTCTCCAAATAGCTAGCCTCACACAAACTACAAATCTCTAAGAGACAAAGTACTCGTTTTTTAAGAAACACTCTCCTCCTTATATACAAAGTAAGGCAAGGGAGGCCAACAATAAAACATGAACTAAGTATGCAACCCTAGGTTAAGTCAACAAACACAACCCTGAATGGAGTGCTTCTCAAATCAAGATGTCCACATGTCACACTAAGGTTTGTCCAACCTTAATGGTGGTGTGCCTTCCAAGCTAGGTGTCCACATGTCAAGTGCTCCTCCAAGATGGTGTGTCCTATAATCAATAGCTCCTCAACTCAAACATTCCTCCTCAAACTATGTGTAAGGTGGTTAAATACTCCTAGGGTCAAGCACCCAACCTCTAAGTGTCTAAGGCCCTCCTCCAAAGTTGTTACTCCACATGTGCCAAGTGCCCATCTTTCTCAACAAGTGTGCCCTTGTGGAAGATGTCAACTTTACATCATGTGTGCCAATTACCAAATCAATAAATGTGTCTTCCTAGCACTAATCCCAAGCCAAGCATACACCCAATTTAAGCTCTCTAAATGTAAGTAAAAAATAAACAGTGTCAATTGGGTCTATCCCAAGTGGTTAATATGAGTGTTATCTTCCCCATCCAGGATCAATTCCCACAAGTGACATGTTGATCTCTTAACAAGTATGTTGTTGTGTTGGCCTTGAGCCCTGAAGAATCTAGTCTACCCTAGTTACCATCCTTGGAATGAGGGGAAGTGTTTGATGGGTTTCCTTGGGATTTGTATTTCATGAAAAAAAGGGGGGGACTAGGAGAACACAAGCCCTTCACATCCCATGAAGCACTCTCCTACCTAGGTGAAAACATTTTTGGAGCAACCAAAAGCCAACACTCCTTCCTTGTGAGGATGGTGTTTTCACCAACACTAATGTTCTCCCTCAATACCTCCTCTATACCGACAAGCTACAAATCTAGTCTTTTATGGTATTGGAATCAATCATTGATCCCACCAAAGGTTTTGGAAATGTCTCCAAAACATCATTTTTTAGGATGGATTTATATTATATCATCGCATCTTGCCATTCTCACTTTCCATATATCTCCTCAAAACTAAGAGGCTCAACAAACTTCCCACTGTCATGCACTAGAGCCATTAGATGAACAAGTGAACTATAAAGGCCACCCTCTCGCACACCTCTAGTGAAAATATTTGGACTTGCTAGACTAGAACATTTGGTTGTGCTCTATTGATCTTCAAATCCAAATATATACTACAAATTTCTCATGCAAGAAACCAAAAGAAATTTCTTCAACAAACTAAGAACAATAAGACGTCATTCAACTCAAGAACATCCCTTGAGGGCATCTTGAAATAGATGGATCCTACTCCCTTCACATGTTAAGTGGCATTATCACTCAAGTCCACTTGCATTCCCCTCTCTTGCACTCATAACTTGTTGAAAAATCGTCTTGTCATAAGTCATACGCCTTGATGCCTCACTTTCCACATACCATCCAACACTAGACATATCATTGGTTGAAAGAAAATAAACCATGGAGAAAGTAGTCTCAAGCTTGGACTTTGACTCATCCAATTTAGCTACAATGTTTACACTCCCTGTAATGTGTTTTTGTTGTTGCTTGGCTTCTTCTTTAGACATTCCTGGGCATAGTGCCCTTTCTATCGACACCTAAAACATTTCACATGACCTAAATCCTTATGACCTTGGTACAAAGAAATATACTTCTCTTTCTTACCCTTCTTGGGTACTCCTTTCTTGTCTCCCTTTCTCATCCTCTCGATGAAAGCAAGGTATTCAACTTCAATCTCCTTGCTTGAACTAGTCTCTAGTTGCATTGTTTCTTCCTACTCAAAGTCATCCCAAAGCTTCTCAAAGGTGGGCAACTTCTCATGAGCATAAATACCATAGATAAAGGGTTTCCAAGATAGAGAATAACCATTCAATGCAATGGTCACCAACTCCTCATCTTCAACCTCCACTGTTATGGCAATGAAGTGATCTCTCAACTCTATGATCTTCATCAAGTCATTAGCCACAGTGTTTGTGTAACTCATGCTTTTGGAGAGCTTATTTCTTAGGTACATCTTGCAAAAAAGGTTCACACTTCGGTAAAAAGTTATCAAAGCATCACACATAAAAAATGTTCAAACTCTGGTAAAAAGTTTTCAAAGTATCACACTTCTACTTAGTTGTCTTCTTCTTTGCGAAGTAAGGGACAAATAGTCCTTCACCAAATGAAGAATAATTCTTATGCCTTGGCCTTCTCCTTGTAATTGGTTAACTAAGTAGGATTGGTAGGAACAATAACCTTGTTCTCAACAAACAACCAAATCTCAACCTCCTTCAACAACATCTGCGATCTATACTTCCAATGTGTAAAGTTGGAAGCACCTTCTAACCTGTTACACTCTCTTAGACTAAGGGTAGTAATCCCTACAAACATTGAATCACACCTCAATCAACATGTCAATGAACAAGTAAAGTAGATTGATCACTTATCCTAGGTGAAACTCGCAACTCCAATCATTGGAGTAACTAGGGCATCATGCCCAACAACTTAACTCCCCACTAAAATATTCAACTCGTTTTTCATAAGTTATTTCAACATAACAAACTTTGATACCATATATATTTTAAAACTTTGCCCAACCTAAGATTCCGCCTCACTTCTATGTGGCCATAGATCTACCCCATAGAGTTTTATGCCCTAGCGTTGAAACTAATTTCTTCAACAACCATAGAAGAAACTTCAAATCTTTCCAACACTACTTCTAGGGAAACACAAGATTGTAGACACCACAAAGATTTCAAGCGTAGATCATTTCAGAGACCCTTAGGGAAATATCTATCCCAATACACAAATATGAAAATTACTTCAATTACAGTGGAGATATAACACTAACAAATAGGATCTGAAAGTTACATTAGCTTGCTAAAACAACATATCATTCATCCAGTGTCCTAATAAATTGGCGTGTTAAAACAACCATGAAACGTTCTCAATACATGAGAAAAATAAGATCTGAAAAATAGATATGTGACCACCAATTTAGGATGATAATGGTACATTCATAATCATTAGAGGAAATTTGAGGTCTAAATGGGCCTCCTAAGGAAAATAATAAAATAATAGTTAAAATAATGAAATAATCATTTATTAATTTTAGAGGAAGAAAGAAAAAAACTACTTTTTTTGTTCGTATTTTCAACATATCTCCCTGTGTTTTTACTCAAATTTTGAGCGGGAACACTTGTTGGATGCATAATTAAATTCTGCATCATCATGTTTTTTCAGGTATTTTTTGTTTTTGGGGAAATGGGGTCCGTCAAAAGTATGCAGTGTGGGTACTCGTTGGATGCATAATTCAATTCCGCATCCAACGAGTGCTCCTGCTCAAAATTTGAGTAAAACACAGGGAGATATGTTGAAAATATGAACAAAAAAAGTATTTTTTTTATGACAAATATCTCAAGTCAACCATTATGGTTGACTCATTTTATTGAAATTCTATTGGTTCTTGAATTCCAACTCATAAGAAATTATGGTTGGCTCGTTTTCTTATAAGGCCCATTTTAGACCCCAAATTTTCTCTAATGATCATACTAATGAAGATAAAGTACAACACCTCAGTGCATCCCAAGTTGTTACAACAAGTCCTTCAACTCATCTCAAACAAGGAATCTTCAATGCATCTCAAATCCTAGTTAGGGCATCCATAATCACTGCATACCCTAACCAACAATACAAAAAAGACTAAGCAAGGCATCCGACAAGTTCTACAAGCCAATTCTTAGAGCTTCCAAACAAGTCAACATCACACCAATTGTCAAATCCCAAGATCTGTCACTTGCTTCACACAAGCTAATAAGGAGATTCACACACTTGCATCCCATGAGCTACATACTTAACATTTGCATCTCACAAACTAAAGAACCCTAGCATTAGCATTCCATAAGCACTAATCCTTGTTACAAGAGTAATACATTATCTTCAAAGATTCTCTAAATAGCTAACGTCATACCAATTGTTAAACCCCAAGATCTCTCACTTGCATCACACAAGCTATTAATGAGATTCACACACTTGCATCCCATGATCTCTAATACTTAAGATTGATATCTCAATACAACTATCAATCTCTAAGATACAAAGTAGTTTTTTAACAAATACTTTGTCCTCCTTTTTATAGACTGAGGTGAGGGAGGCCAGCAATAGAACATGGACCAAGTCCACAAGCAACCCTAGGATAAGTCAACAAACACATCCCCAAGTGGAGCACTCCTCAAAGCAAGGTATCCATATGTCACACTACAGTTTGCCCAAACAAGGTGGTGCACCATCCAAGATAGGTGTTTGCATGCCAAGTGCTCCTCCAAGATGGTGCACCCTCTAATTAGTGGCTCCTCAACTCATGCTTCCTCCCCAAAATGTATGTAAGGTGGTTACATGCTCCTAGGACCAAGTGCCCAACCTCTAAGTTCCTATTGCCCCAATTCAAAGTAGTTACTCCACATGTGCCAATTTCCTATCCTCCTCAACAAGTGCACCATCATAGAAGATGTCAAATATGCCACATATGAAAATGATCACATCAAGAAGTATGGTTTCTTAACATTGATCCCAAGGCAAGCATACTCCCAATCTAAGCTCTCCAAATGTAAGTAAGAAGTAAAAGCAAAGGATCTAGGAGACCACAAAGCTCATCACATCCCATGATGCACTCTCCTAGCCAAATGAAAACACTTACAAACTAACCAAAATATAACAAAAAGCTTCTTTATGTGGGATAATTTCCACTTTTGTGTTTCATTAAAATCCATGGCTAAAATTGAAAAAAAAGAAAGAAGGATTAAATCACCCACATGGAGAGAAAATCTACAACCAATGTTTAAAAATTATATTTTAACACTAAGCATAAATAGTTTATACAATGGATACAAGTGCAAATAATAAAGTTCCATGTATGTATTTGATGCCCAATAATGAGTTCTAACTTCAACCTCATGTCTGGGATGCAATATGAAAGCGTTGTGAAGTTAGACTTTTTATGTTGTTATATTTCAATTATTTAGAAGTTTATTGAAGTTGGATTGTTTGTTTGGCAGGAGAGGCCGTCCTTGACCTTCAAACCTAATTATTTTTTTACGACGCAGTGCAGAATGGGGAAAGAGATCTCAAAAGAGAAAATATGCAATTATTCATATTTTATATTGCCACTTTGAAGAGTGGCAATATAAAGTTATCGAGTTCTTTTTGTGTTATATTGGCTAACTTAGTTTTTATTATTATTATAAAGGGACTATAAGATCATCATATTCATATTCATTGTCATCACCAACATTTTCATGGTTATGGATAAATTCTAATTAACATGATTCAAAGTTTTTTTAATTATTTATATTGTAAGGATATAATGGTATATGTAAGTTAATGGTAAAAAATAAGAGTATTGATAAATACAACATACCAATGTCACAATGTTTTTTGAATTGATAGATAATAAAATGTTGAATAGAATTTAAAAACATGTTATAGTCAAGAATATGTTTTTTTTCATTAAAAAGTAGACAAGTAATTAATGAAAAGAGTTTAGAATTTGTTATTTTTGCTAAAAAAAACGATTTCCACAAAACAATTTGAATTTATCTTTTTTTATTTCCTTTGACATAATTAAATTATTTGTCCCAATATCTTTCCAATTTAAGATAATTTTTCATTGTCCTCTTTTACCATATTTTTACTTACACACGTCAAAAGCTCAATGCCATCAAGATGCATAAAATTTTAATTCAATGTTATATTAATTTTGAGTAAGTTTTTATATTCAAAAAGTTGATATTCAAATGTGTCTACCTTAAGCTTCAAAATATAAACAAAAAAAGCTAAATGTAAATTGTCATTGATTTTTGGAAGTCAGTGATGAAGACATTACATAATTATAAATATTGACAACCATATATTAATAAAAGTAAAAAACAAAACATAAGTAAGTTATTATTTTTAATTTAATACCAGGACTTGTAATGATTGAAAAGAAACTAAATGGATTTCTCTAGTTAAATGAACCTTAATTGTAATGATCTCCATGGCCTAATTCTTGTAGGTTGCTAATTGAATAAATCATACTGTAATCAAATTCCTTATTTTGTTCTAATCTCTAATTATTTTAAACAATTTTTTTTCAAGTTTCTTTCAAAAAATTTCAGTGATACATATATATAATAGGCTCCAACTTTTCTCTTCAAAAGTTAACAATTTAACCATTTAGTACAACAAAATCCCATTTAATTTCTACAACTAACAGCTTAGAAGTTAACATCATTCTAATAACATGAATTAAATAACAAGATTTAAACAAGAAAATTTTCCAAGTAGTATACCTCTATTGAAGCTTGATCTAAACCTTTTGAACCCATTGAAGTAAAGCCACTTTCAATATTTGGCTTTCTCGGAGTGGAACCACGGTTTATTCTCTAATCCAACTAGGGGCAAAGTCGGCTCCCTAGTGGCCCTCTGTGCCCATGGCTCCTTGAACAACAATTCTCAATTGGTTGTCTTTGGGATCAAATGTCCCAAACAGTGACCAAACTTCACCAGTTTCCAAGCCTCCCACAAGACCTCTCTTCCCAACCTCCAAACATCCATGCGAAGAAAAAAAAAACTATTTCTCCCCACCTTTCCTTTTATTTATCCCCCTTTCATCAACTTACACCCCTAGTAAATATTTTTGAGAATCATAATAAGAAACAAACAAACACAATAAAAATCAAATCAGTCCACTGAATCACTTAAACATGGTAATAAATATTCTTGAGAACATTTAATAAGAAACAAACAAGCGTAATAAAAACAAATCAATCCACCAAGTCATTTAAACATGGTAATAAATATCCTTGAGAACATTTAATAATAGACAAACAAATGTAATACATACAAATCAATCCATCGGCTCACTTAAACATGGTAATAAATACCCTTGAGAACATTTAATAATAAACAAGCAGATGCAATAAAATCAAATCAGTCCATCGACCAACTTATACATATTAATAAACATCTTTAACAATTAAATCCTGAAAAGGGCTTACAATTAATCTGTTAGGTACGATAACATTATCTAGTCCATTAGTCAATCTTAACATAAAAAGAGGAAATTAATTAATAATAAATTCTCATAATGTCCCTAGTGAGACATTTAAAAATATAATTTTAATTCTATCAATTGTACCCCTTGGATATTATACTTATTATATTATATTAAGCATATGCATATTTTCATATTTTTATAGATTGGTTCTTCTAAGCAACTCGTTGGGGCACTGTTTAGAGGAGATGTTTTAGATTGAACCTGCTGTGGGTTTGTTAATGCATTTGTGAAGTCCACTTGACTTCCCACTGTCTTTTTGACATTTGTAAGCTAATAAATCCTTTTATTAATAGAAAGATGTTTTTTTTCGTATGAAAAAAATAAATTCATATATATACTTATATAATATCTAGGTGGAGATATCCGACCACAATATATCTTTACATACATATGATCAACAATTTTATTAAATACTAATAAATTAATTATTCCTACAATCAATTTAAATGACACAATGATATAGAATTACAACAACAATAAATACTTATTCTAAGCGCTATTTAAACACTTTTAATTCATCTCCAACTAGTCTTTGTCTTGTTTAGAAAACTACTTCACCATACTAGTGTACTCATCTAAGGTGTGTATACATGGCCAGGGTATACATGCCATACATGGGTACTAAGAGTTAACAATTGGTTGTGGTTAATGCAAGTGTGTGTGTGTGTGCGTTCATCAATGAAACATGCAGGTTAAAATAATCACAATGCATCATTCATCTTTTCCTACTAATAATATTTATAACAATTCATCACTCATAATCTTTAACCACCAATCACAATTATTCAACATTAACTAATTATGATATCAAGATTAATAAGTAGTAACAAGTACACAATCTTCACATGGTATAATTTAGCAATGAGTAAAATACACTACTACTTCCCATGTAAAATTCATGACTAACATAAAATCACTTGGCCTCCCTAACCTACTTCCACTCCCTTCCTATCCTTCCTCTGTTAGAATACATTGTGGCGTCGATTATACCGACCTAACCACAAATAGAACCTTATGCAGAAGTGTTGACTATATCAACCTAACTTCCCTAGCAAGCAACTGGCAATCATCATCACATGTCTAGGGGAGCATGTCCACCATGACCCTCCCACGACTCCAGGTTTTGGTGGATACATAGCGGGAAATGCCTTCACCCCTCTTAAAAGAATTGAGGTCAACACCCTAACATCAAGTCCCAACCACATTGAGCAATTGCTGTTCAAAGAGGCATGCCAGAATAACCACTCTGGGCAAGTCATGCATGCTATCAAAACCACACTTGCTCACAAATGATATCAATGTTTAAAATCATAAATTTCATCGTAAGTACAACATATCAGGGAAATTTTTAGGGGCGAAATTTTGCCAATTGGCTATTTTTGGGGTTTTTTTCAAAAAATAAATTCGCTATTTGGTCATTTTTAGTCTTTGTTATCACCTATATTTACATAAAATATGTTTTTTTGTCATAATATTTGCCAAAATTTACAAGTTTTAGTAATAAATTGTATGTTTCATATTTAATATTCGCCTAACAATCCACATATATGTTTTTTTCAATCCAAAATAATTGCCTAGAATACTATACTTAAGTATACTTTTGTCACCCTTAAAAAATACCTTGCAACATATAGTACACAATTATCTCCACGATGTCTACTGTATCCAGGTTAACCTAGTTCCTTTGACTAGGAATTTAACTATCGCATAGTTGATCCATTTGTATGTCGACTCAATAACTACATATGTGTCTCTTGTATGAATATATCTAACCATTTCAAGTGATAAGATGTTTCACAAACTAATATTCAAATAACCATGTATGTTCTTTTGCACCACATTACATTTGTTCTATATTCAGTGTATAAATTAAACTCTTATCTAGATACCACATTCCACATCCAATATGCATAATCAAATGAATCACATGTTCGTCCTCATTAACAAGTCAAAATGATAAGAGTCATGCTCTAAATGTATGTAGGCACGTATAAGTGTTCTCTTAATATAAATCTTAATTACTCTAGTTAATGTCCATGTATAAAAAGTAAATGAAATCCTCAGGTAAGTCATGTTGATGTTTTAATTTTTGACCAGTAGAATAGGGGGCATTACATTAACATTGTGAAATTCTTTTTGAATTATTCTTTCTATGAAACTAGAGTTAGATTCTTTACACCATACTAGACTTCGGTTGTTGGCATTAATTTAATCAATTTGCTCTTTTAGACAAGTGCTAGCATAGAAATCAACTAGTTTGTTTATTCTCTAGATATCCTAGGTGCTAAGAAAGTTAAATTCATTTTAGAGGTTCATCATATTGTATCCTGGCATTGAAGATAGTCGATTATAGATATTGGTTTGAGATGAAGTCTTCTTTCCCATATGTTTGTATGTTCAACTTGTTATCTTGCTTTTGTTCCTTTATCCTTAGGAGTTGAAATTCAATATTAATCTCATGGATCTCTATTTGTGATAAGGGGATTATAAGGTTGGACTTTAGTATCATCCTATTTGTTTTTTCTTCGTTAAGTGTTATAAATATTGATAGCCATATATTAATAAAAGTAAAAAAACAAAACATAATTTAGTTATTATTTTCAATTTAATACCAGGACTTGTAATTACTAAAAACAAATCAAATGGATTTCTCTAGTTAAATGAACCTTAATATTGTGAAATTCATTTTAATGATTTTTGCTATGAAATTAGAGTTAGATTCTTTATGCCATACCAAACTTGGGTTGTTGGCATTAATTTAATCAATTTACTCTTTTAGACAAGTGCTAGTATAGAAATCAGCTAGTTTGTTTATTCTCTAGATATCCTAGGTGCCAAGAAAGTTAAATTCATTTTAGAGGTTTATCATATTTTATCTTGACGTTGAAGATAGTCGATAATAGATATTGATTTGAGAATGAAGTCTTGTTTCCCATATGTTTTCATGTTCAACTTGTTATCTTGGTTTTGTTCTTTTATCCTTAGGAGTTGAAATTCAATATTAATCTCGTGAATCTCTATTTGTGATAAGGGGAGTATAATGTTGACTTCTAGTATTGTTTGATTTGTTTTTTCTTTGTTAAGTGTTATAGTATTTAACCTTGTTATCATTTGAAGAGTGGGAAATCACACTACAAAACAAGAAAACCTTACCTTATAGGTCAAAGTAGGTTGTACAAAGTCTTACTTAACTAAGTTATGCAAATGTACGATAACGACCTTGCATTCTAACTAGCTTAGGTAGATAGGATCTTTATGCTTGTTTACCTTCAAGCACGAGCAAGTGGCGAGGACACGTCTTTTGTTCTTTTGTTTTCAAGTGTCTCACATGCAAAAAAGAAAGGAGATTGAAAAAGGTTTAACTATGAATTCATCATATAGACCAAACCTCTCATTCACCTAAAGAACTAATCATCATTATCACAAGGGGTATCAAAGAAGGGTAGATGATGACAACACTTATTTCTTATTTATCTCTGTTACTTGCTTAACCCAATAAGGTTCCTAGTTAAGCTTTCTAACAAAGGGTTGATTTTGAATGAAAGAACAAGCAATTCAAGATTTGGTTTTGTGTTGACCTTATTGAATTCGTCCTTACTAGAAGATCAACCTTTTTTCATTTATTCAAGCAAGGTCTTGAAAGTTGTCACCTATGAGAAATCTAGACGTAGATTTAGGTAGATTGAAGAGGGGGGCATGTTGTTTTCTTGGATAATTGGTTAAAAAATAACTTGATCTCATAAGCTTGATGCTTATCTAAGCACCTCGAAATTTTTATGCCCAATCTCCTTAACAACACTCTTGATATTAACAAACGCTTGAGGGATTTTTCTTTTAATGTCCTTTTCTGTTTTCAACTTAGGTACTTGGGGCATATTCCTTTTCTAAGATAAAAATTAATGTATTGGTAGATTCGATCATGATTTCACAAGGCAAGTTAACAAGGAGAAAGTTGAACATAAGCATAAGAGAGGACCATCTAATGAACTCAAAAATATAACTATCATCACTTATGATTAACTTGCAAAGTCCAAGAGATTTGATTTGATTGACCGAGCTCAATGATTGCTGAAATCTTATTGATTTAACATCACCTTTAGAAGAGGTTCAACAAATGGAAAAATAAAATGTTTGACTAACACTAGATATTTCCAAAAGATTGAACACCTTGAGCAACCATTCACACAAATCAATATCAACACATAGGGTTTTTAGGTGGTTAAAACCCTCGAAGAGGGAAACAGTCCACAACTCCATCCAAATAGCTACTTGAGGATTTATTATTATGCAAGAGAAAAAAATATGTTACAATGAGTTTCTCGCAATCGATCATTGGGAAAATGACCCTCCATGCTATTAAAATAGATATCATGGACCAATCAGGTGCTAAGCCATGGATCAATGGCCGTTAAGATCGAGGTGAGAATGAATCGTCGAATCACTCTATGTCCAGAACATATCGTGACTGTCAGATTACATATGTACAAATGCATACTAATGCATACTAAAGAAACACACTTTACCTAAAGATACATTATACCAAGTTGACTTTAACTAACTCCTAAGTATCTTAAGATCCTAACACAAAATAGTCATTTGAAAGACCAATTCAAATGCAAAAGTAGATTTGTAAACAACACTCATATGGCCAAGCATGATATCAATTTAATACAAATTAAGCTTCATAATGAGAAGGTTACTGGGTCCATTAAGCTATCTTAAATTACTTGTTCAATGTTGGTTTTACACATACTGTATCATGTTGGTGAATTCCCTTACTAAAATATAAAATTGAGTTCGGGTCTATTTAAATAAAATATCATTAGATTTTTTATGTTGCAAGGATGCTTATGGATTTTCACAAAATTCAATTTTCTCATATACTTCAAGAAACCAAGGAAGATGTCATGTTTGAGAAACCGCATTCCAATATGGGAATCACATTAGATAAGTGTAGAAATTTTGCCTCGATGAAACACACAACTACACTTTCATGGCCAATATCAATGCTTCTTATACTATAGATATCCATAGTGACATCACTTTATCTACATTCTATCATCATCCAAAATCATGTTATTTCTTTAACTTCCAAACTATATTTATGAAAATGTTTCAAGTACTAGGATCAAATCCCTTGATTTTTCACAAAAAAATGTGTAATATACCTAATTATATTACTAACATAGCTCCAATTATTTATATTTTATATATTTATTTATTAATTGTAATATTGTAATTATTAGTTGTCATATCCCTTCCCGAGGGACACGACTTATCACCTATGTGTATTATATATACATACCAGATGTATATCGAGAAAAGCAAGTTATGAGTTATAAATAATAAATATTTATCCTTGTATGGATTATATGTGTTATGATGAATGTTGAGGTCAAGTAACCCACTGGGTTCCTGCTAGTTGGTATCAGAGTTGTTGTTCTTTTCAACTAACCTGTGGTCTATTTTGCTTATATTGGAGGCTCGTGGCCCTTTTTTTTTTCGATGGATAATATTTTTATAGGGGAAAGAAACACCGGGTTGGTGGTCCTCTATTAAAAAAAAATTACTTTGGGTTTGTGACCCAAAATATTTAAAAAAAAAAAGAAGAAAAAAAAAACTCCAACTCCGGGCTTGTGGCCCAAAGGGAGGAAAGTTAAAAAGAAAAGGAAAAGAAAAGAAAAAGAAAGGAATAAAGAAAGTTAAAAAAGAGAAAAGTTAAAAAAGAAAAAGAAAAATAAAGTAAAAGAAGGAAAACTAAAAGAAAAAAATATGTATATAGCCAACACATGGTTTTTTCACCAAGAATAGCAAGGTGCTCTCTAGCCCAGTATGGGGGAGATGTTGTCACTTAACGTAGCATTATGTACAAAAAATAAAAAGTAATTAAAAAAATTTGTGTGGACTCATAAAATAAAAAAATAAAAGCAAATAAAAAGTATCTAAAAAAATCTATGCTGACTCATAAAATAAAAATTTAAAACCAAATAAATAGCTATTAAAAATATCCATGTTGGCTCATAAAATAATAAAATAAAAACCAACATAGATCCATCTTAAACATAGATCTATTAGGGATCAAATTTCATGAAGTGTAATGTTTTTTGGACGTGTAAAAAATTTAAGTTAAAAAAAAATTACACCTCAAGAAATTGTATCTCTCTCGGTGCTTGATAGATCCGAGTTTAAGATGGATCTATGTTGGTATAAAACCAACACATGGTTTTATAAAACCCAAATTCAATCAATACAAATATATTTAATTGGAAAAGTTTTTTCCAAGGTGAAAAATGAGATCTTTTATTAAATAGTTTTATAAAGGATTATTACAAGGATATAATCAAAAAGAATTTTAGAAATTTTAATACGAGTGTTTATACAAATCGAGAAATATGATGAACCCCTATCAAAATGTCCATTTTGTGAAAAAGAGGCTAAATAGATTCAATGACTGTTAAAAGACCCACAAATCACTTTTTCCCATATTGTGATCAAAGTTATACTCTAATCAAATATGAACTAGTTAAACAATGAGAAAATTGTAGAGGTCTCGAAGAAAAAGAAGAGGAAAATCTATGCTTAAAAATTTATGGTGACAAATGATTGTCAAAAATCAATAAATTAAAGGATACGAGGCAGGACATTCATAGACTCGAACAAGACAAGCAAGAGATCAACAAAAAATTATCAGAAAAAGGAGACTCGATGCTTCTACCCTGAAGGACCTTAATCAACAATTGTTAGAACATATAACAATTTTAAGAGAAGAAAAATCAAAGAATTGTGACTTACAAGTCAAGGATCAAGCTTTGAGTCATTAAGATGTCGCAATTCAGTGTGATCGAGAATCTCAGAAGAAGCAGGATCATGAGAAATATATCAACAAAATCTTGTCAAATAAAGACAAAGAGATTAACAGTTTAAAGAATCACAGTCAAATCCTGCTCACATAAATAAATAAACTAAAACATAAGGATATACAAATATTTAAGGTCGATAAGGCGACCTTAAACGATCCAATGGAATCGCAAAATTTCTCAGAATTTGAATTTGCAGATAAAGGAACCTCAATAGAAGAACTCAAAACTCAAAATCGAAGTGACATTACAAAGGAAGTTTCATTAGTGAATGAGCATCCATAAATTAAGTTGAATCAGAGTGACAATGTAAAGGAAGTTTTATTAGTGAATGAACATCCAAAAATCAATTTGAAGCCGCAATTAAGTGACAAGTTAACATCACCAAATTTAGTTAAGGTTGAAGTGCCATCACTCACTACTAATCTAGACATCTCCACACCAGTCAATACACAATGTCAAATTCCAACATGTCGACTCAAGTACATGATGGGAATTTTAAACCAAATTTTATGAAAGATCAACGTATTAGTGCATCACATTGGCTTCCTAATTACAGGAAATAGAGCACACACAAATCAACATACACATGCCAGAAATGTTCTCACATATCACAACATTTGAACATCTATATATGTCAAAAGCAACGTCAAAGAAAATTGAATCAAAACTCTTTTCATCAGACAGTTCCAGAGAATATTCATTTATGATGGATTGATCCTTATTTGATGCAACATTATTGTTCAAGGCTTAGAACAAGATATCGTTTCGTGTCTTCAAGTACCATATTACGTAAGCCACAATTATAGAGGAAGCTTTGAGGACAAAGCATTTCGAAAGCGGGAAGACTTGTAATATACCTAAGTATATTACTAACATAGTTCTCAATTATTTATATTTTATATTTTATATATTTATTTATTAATTGTGATATTGTAATAGCCCATAGGGGGTAGATCAATTGGTAATTAGTAATTGAGTTGAGAAGTTGTAAATGGAAGGTCACGCGTTCAAATCCCCATGGGTACTTATTTACAAAAAAATGTAATATTGTAATTATTAGTTGTCACATCACTTCTCGATGGTCGCAACTTATCACCTATGTGTATTATATATACACACCAGATGCATATCAATAAAATGAAGTTATGATTTATAAATAATAAATATTTATCCTTATTTGGATTATATGTGTTATGATGGATGTTGAGGTCAAGTAACCCATTGGGTTCCGTACAAAATGAGCCTACAAAAATCGACATTCATTTGAATCTTCTTGATTGCACGCTATAATTGAAATTCATTTTCCATTGATTATATAATGGTGACTCTAAACATAACAGAGTAAATTGAGTTCTACATGAATGAAGTACATGTAAATGGTTAGTCAATCCCATCTTGATTCTCAACTTAGGTTTTTTCATGATAACCCTTAGATTTCATCAAAATTCCATTAATAGTATTGGAGTGACAAATGTAAATAATGCGCCTTTTATTAAGGTAACCCCATTACACATAACACCTAATGGTCTCACTGATCATGTTATCAACATTTAACATATGCCTAAGATTCTTTACGCAAATGTTGAATTTCATGTCACTCTAAATACATTTGTTAGTAGATATCACCCTTTATTATTCAACAAATATCATCACAACATCGCATATAAAATGATAATGAAAACCGTGATATCACCATTTGGGGAGTAAAGGATGGGGTATAATAATGTGAACCTTCCATGCAATCAATATCATTTTGAAAAAATCTAAGCAACCAATGTGCACTAGTGCAACATCAATTACTTCACGATGATTTGTATCTCCTAGCACTAGAGCCTCTTTTGTGATCTCAAGTCCATCAATGCCAATTAGTGAGATGGATAAAGCTTTTCTCCAACTGTGGCACCATAACTATTGGAACTATCCTCTCTTGTTTCATCCTACTTTGCTGGTCCAATATACATTGCATAAAGCTCCGTTCTACCAAACATAGAACATGTTTGAAAACAAGTAGAACATGTTTGAAAACAATTATAGGAAGGGACCATATACTACATCATTCTATAAATGAGAAATTATGTAATAAACATAAAGTACATAAATAATAATAATAAACAAAGGAACACAACCCCTCACTTATGTGACTAGTCATTGCATATAAGTATACCATCACAATGCCCTTTGTATTATTTGACTTATTCATTATCGATTATTTATTTTTTATCCTATATGGATTTCAACTATTTCTCCTTCTTAAATTGGATATTTTCTCGTATATGGAATATTGTTCATTGCAAATTCCTTTATTATATTTTATGCCCATCTCACTCATGATGCAATTTTCATGTCTGCTTGTGATGGATCATGTTCATTAACTTGATATACATGTATAGTTTCCGCCATAATTTGCATTGAAACTCCCTTTCATGGTGATATCAAATTTGATACAACTCTTTTTTTTTCAATTATTCCCAATACATGTTGATTGACCAAGGCCCACAATAGTCGTTTGAAAAACCACTTCACTTGCAAAAGTAGATTTGTAAACAACTCTCATATCGCCAGACATGATATTGATTTAATGTGAACTATGCTTCAAATAAGAAGGTTGTTTGGTCAAATATGTTTTCTGAAATTGTTTGATCAACACAACTTTTACACATACCATATGGTGTTGGTGAACTCCCTTTCTTCCAAACAATTAGGTTCAACTTTGTTTCCATAAAGTATCATTGGATATTTGTTGTTTCTCAAATTCTTATGTATTTTTACAACATTCATTTTTCGCATATACTTCAAGAAACCAAGGAAAATGTAATGTTTGAGAGACCTTGTTTCAATATGGGTATTGTGTGTTTGATAAGTGTTGAAGTTTTGACTCGGATAAACACGCAACTACAATATCATGGCCAAGTTCAATGATTCTTATAATATAGATATCCATAGTGGCACCGCTTTACCTACATTTCCATCATCAACCAAAATCATGTTATTTGTTGAACTTCTCAATTGTATTTGTGAAAGTGTGTTGAGTGTTAGGATCAAATCCATTGATTCTTTGATAAAACATGAGTCTACATAAATAAACATTCATACTATGACTAAAGTTTATTTGCCATAGACTAACACACGATAATGACTCTAAACACAACAAAGTGAAATGAGTTCTACATTTAAGATGTTGGAAGGAAGCACATGTAAATGGTGATTCGACCCCTTCTTGGCTCTCAATTTTGATTTTCTCATGATAACCCTTATATTTCATCTAAATTCCATTAATAGCGTTAAAGGAATGATAAATGCAAAGAATGTGCCTTTTATTAAAGAAATCCCACCATGCATAAAACCAAGTCATGTCACTATTCATGTTATCAACATTCAACATATGGCTAAGATTATTTCCTCAAATGTTGAATTTTATGTCACTCTTAATACATTTGTCACATATATCTAGTATATATCAACCCTCTATCCTTAACCAAATATTATCACAACATCACTTATAAAATGATAATGATAACCTTGAAATCCCCATGTGCCGATCAAAGGATTGGGTAGAAGACTGTGAACCTTCCATGATATAATCTATCACCAAGATTATGTTTCCAAGAGGCATATCTAAAAATAATTAAGAATTGTATGTTACGTTACCACCATTTTATCATCATTAGAACATCATCAAGCATACTAGTATCTATGTTGTCAATAAATGATATTTTGTTATAACTCTTAGGCAATCCAAAATGGTGGGACCCAAGCTTTCCTTTGAGCTAGATAGGAGGCTCATAATGATATGACCACAAATGAATTAGTGAGGCAAAGTTGAAGAAATAGTCTTACATTTAGTTACTCGGTGTAACTTAGTGAGTATAATGCATGAAAAAATGTAAATAAGTCTCCTAGAATCATAACACTTACAATTAAATTCCATTATTTGGCCAAAAACATGGAGATTTCATAGGGCATGTAGCTTATAACAATGAGTGAACTCAGAAATTTTGGTTTCACAAAATAGTAAAATTATCCATTGGGATAAACAATTAGGTCAGAATAAGGAAATAACTAAAGATGAAATAATCATAAGGATGATAAATTATGGTTAGGTAATGTCAACATAATAAAAAGTCGCCAAAAGTGTCGGTGAGTGAAATGAGATGCAGTTGAAGCTTTACAAGGTGGAGGTGAAGAAAGGAATATATAAGAACGCTTGGGAAAGAAACCCTACAAAACTTGTTTAGTATTTCAACCGTGCATGAACTTAGTATCTTGTAATCCAGGTTAGGCATGTGGATCTTTGCATTAATAACATGTCACATCTACAAATATGTTCAACCAATTAATCAAATATGTGAGATCAAATGATAGTATGAAAATTGACGATGGATTCTTCAAATCCTAACTTTTAAATGAAGCAAATGAATCCAGAGGCAAGAAAATTAAACATGAAAAATAAAAGATTTACAATTAAAGGGAGAATTAAAAACACAAAAAGGAATGAAATCGAAATGAATCTAAACAAAATAAGTGAGAAGGTAAAATAAATAAGAAACAAAATCAATTCGAAATATTATTAATTTTACAAATATTCTTTTATTTTATATATACAAAGTGTGACATTAAAGGTGAAGATTCAATACATACCATTTGTGGTAAAGATAGGCACCCTACTCCTTGAAGTACATGTTAGAGTAGGGTTGATGCGATAAGCCACATAACATATTGCAACTTTTTAACTCTAGGTCCTCAGTTTAATTTATCCACCTTTTCCATATGGGATAATAAAATGAATGAATATGGATTTTTTTATTTGTCTTGAAGAATAATCAAAACCACGGGAAATATCTCTTGTGATAGGTTGCTTGGAAATTGGAACAATATCACAAACTTGATTAGAGACTTAAAAAAAACACTCAGGTGTCTGCTTCCCAACCTATAACTATAGAAATATTGGCCTTGGTGCACTAAAAGATAGTACAAGCTCTCTTTTTGGTAAACCAAATTATTCCAAGCTCCTCATCCTTTGAAAATCTATCTTAAAACTGAAACATATGATTAAATATTATGCTAAAATTATTGATATTAAATCCATTACAATTCCCTGACATTTCACAAAATATTTTGATAAAGGAAAAAAGTGGATGAAGATATCAATATTCAAATTGGAGTATTCTTCGATGCAAACACAACTTAGGGGCTTTCTAGGAGTTGCTTCATTTTCCCCACTCAATTTCATTGTGCATGAAAAAGGGATTGAAAAAGCAGTGCACCTATGTATTTGCCAATGATAGAGGATCGTCAACCACATTCACAAGTTGCATTGAAATCTTATCATTGAATAGGAGTCATTGAAACCAAATTTATTTCATAACTCAAACTTAGATCCCTCATTGACAACAAGATATATGACACTAACATCATCAAAGGTTTGTAAATAAGAGGAATAATAACATTAGTTTCATGCACAACTTTTGAATGACTAAAGTGTGGATTACCATCACATCACATGAAGTCAAGTCAAATATGTAAGAGCAATGATTTTGAGATGAACTTAAAATTTGATCAAACTTATTTATCTAAAAAATAGTGGTATTTTGATCATGAAATGTGCGTTACTTGTCATGATTATGAGAGATAATTTCAATAGTTATAGGCCTTTTCTTTCTATCAACCATGAAGGTGGATTCATAATAAGCTTCACATCTAGATGAGTCAAACCTAACCTCATATTCATTTTACCAATTATGGATAGAAAACACATCAAAGGTGGCTCATGATCGGTAAATTGGTTCTTCACTAATTGAAGAGATACTTAAATCATTTCCATCCAAAATCCTTACAAGTCGTGTTTTGGTTGACAATACCTGCTTCATGGTCAACATTTAGTTTTGAATATTTTTCATCATTTGTCTCACAGATGAGAAATATCCATGTATGTTGGAACTACATAGAGAGAACCCTATTCGAATGGTTTGTTTTTCAACGTCTAAATAGGTAATCAAGGTTGATTCTATGTTTTGAACATCCCTCTCCTCTAATTTATAGGGATAGGTTGGATGTATGAGGTTATGGTAGTGCAAGAGAGAAACCAAATTAGTAGGGTGGACGCATCAATGATGTGGTTATATAACTTAAATTAAAATCTCTAATTCTCTTGGCCTACTTCATCTAAATATTTGTGAAAATTTTAATGGATTGAAAAGGATTTTCTAGGTTTTAGAAAGTATAGTTGAAATAATGAACGAGTTCATTCCAAGTAGATATGCATTTTTCTAGTAGTTTAGAAAATATAGTGGCATATTTGCCTTGAAGAGAATCCTTTAATAGCCACACACAGTTTTTGTTGTCAAAGATACCTAAGGTAGTGCAAGCATGTTAGAATGCTCAAATATGCTTATCAATTGTGATGGTTCCATCACCTGAAAAAATAGGTAAATAATCTTTGAATTTTGGTAAAAGTTTGGTAGGATATGTCAACTTTAATGGAGAAGGGATCATTCGAGGGCATAGGGGTTTGTAGACTTCCAAATTGGAAATCCCATATCAGTGGGTGAGATTATATTGATTGGTGGAAGAAACCAACATGATGTAATGATTGGAAATGCCATTGATGGGACACTTGGAAGCCATAGAAAAAAAGAGAAGCCAAATCAAGTGAGAACAACATTTATCGAGCAGAAATAATTTTTTAATCAAAACTAGGAACACTCACCCAAAATGGTTCTTATGCACCAAAATACATAAATTCTTGAGGGGCTAGTTGAGAGGAAGGAGGAATTACTACCCAAGTGTTTTAAACTATTAGCTTAATGAGACCTCTATAGATTTATAGGTTTAGCACTTAGTTTCTAATGTATCCTATGTTAGATCATTTTCCTTTAAATTTTTTGGTGGCCTTTGCCACCTATTCAAAACTTTCAGGACCATGCCTTTCCCTTGTATGGATTTATATTTGTTAAATGAAGTCTTGATTAGTATGTTGGTTGTCCTACTAAATTGATCTTGCTATATTGTAAGGTAAAGTCTCTTAGGAGTTTTGATTTTACTTTACTTTTTTAGTGCCTAAAATTTTGATACCAACTCTATGCATTTCTTTGGTTCTAGTTTAGTCTCAAAAGTAGTAGTTTTGGCCATTTGTGCACAACTTAATTTGGATACATGTTGTATTGTTTGCAAGTATATTTAGCCACATCTTGATTGGAGCATGGGTGTCTAGTTGGCCCCCTATCCTAGGGGTTGGGCAAGTCACCCTTGAGATATCTTTTTATTATCCATTTTGGCATGTTCTATGTTTTTTTGGCCCATTATAATCTAGCCTTTGTTAAGATATCAGGATTGTAATCTAATTGGGGTTAAGGAATTACGTTTAATTGAAGCTGCAAGATACCTAAATATTGTATTGTGAACGACTAAGTTAATACAATGAGATTAAAAAAGGTGTAGCTCTTAGTTAGCTTGGTTTCCCAATTAAGAGTTCATAGGGAAAATATTGTGTATAATGTATGAATGTTCCATTGTTTCTTTCCATTTTAATAATTTACAAGCATTGTCTTTCTTGAATAGGTCTTTATCGAACTCTTCAACTTAATTGTGGGTGTACCCTTTTTGCTACATTTTTTAATATACTGTGTGCACTATATTGTTATGTTGAAAGGAAGTGGTTTCATGTTTAATTTTTTCCCTACATTGCTTGTCCATATAGATGCTTCTAGTCAACACTTCCAAAAACCACCTTTCACAATATGGGAATTTATTACAATAAAGCTAGTACATATTACAACTCAAGGAAGCAATCCTTAAAGCTAAGATGCCTCAATTGGGGATATCTATTACCAAATTTGCAAAGGACTTACACCCGTAAATACATTAAATGACCTAATTGTGTAGGAAAGTCAATCTCCTAAGCTTGAACACACCTTTGGAGAGATATAAACCTTGTTGGAGGGAATAGATCGACATAAACAAAAATCAACTTGATTCAAAACCTGAAGTATGATTCCTTCAAAATGTAATAAGAAATGAGAAACAAACATCAACTAAATTCTTTTTATGAATAAACTACTTCATCTAACCTTTCACGAGTGATGAGTTTAATCATTATTTAAATATTTGGAGTAACTTGTCCAAACAAATTTAAACTTGTATTCAAGTTTTAAACTAAAACATGAATCAATTCAATTCAAAGTTTATACAATAATTTTTATAATTTTTTCCAAATTTATTTAATCTGTAAATCAAAGTAAATCACAATCAATTTGATTCATTTTTTTTTTCCATTTCTTCCAAACTCCTATATAATTCTTCAAAGTGTAATCATAAATAATGAGAAACAAGTATCAACTAAATTCTTTTTATGCATAAACTACTCCATCCAACCCTTCATCACTCATGAGTTTCATGCTTATTTATATCTTTAGAATAACTTGTCCAAATAAATTTAAACCTTTATTCAAATTTTAAACTAAAATAATCAAGAATCAATAATTCAAAATTTATAAATTTATTTTCTCCAAATTTATTTAATCTATAAATCAAAATAAATTGTAATCAATTTAATTAAAAATCTAAAAAATATATTTCTCTCGAACTAAGAAAAACAAACATTAACCCTCCATTTCTATTTTTATGGTTAAACTACTCCCTCCTATCCTCCCAAGAAAGACAAACATTAACCCTATAGTTCTATTTTTATGGTTAAACTACTCCCTCCTCCCTCCCATTTTTTATCAATTTACTCTTAGACCAACTTGTCCAAGGCAATTTCGTCAACGCCTTACTTGCCTCACATGATGATATGTAAATTAAGCATGTTTGATTCATTGGTTCTAATAAATAGAGGAATATTTTAGGCCATCGACGGGATGAACAAATGGGTTGGAATAAAACGCTAAAAACCCTTTTTTTTTTAGGTAAACGTATGATTTAGTGTTAAATGTGATATAATATTATATTAATACAAAAATTCATTAAGATTTTAACGCCGTGCATCACTTTATAATGGTGTACTTTAATGATCATTAAGAATGGTCGATATATTAAATATAAACAGTTAGGTCCAGATGGACCATGCCTTCCAAAATCTATGATGAGTTCAAGAAAGACAAAATTGTTTTGGAAGCTTCTTAATACTTTCTCAATTTGGTATGGGAAATTGGAAAGTTCAAGCTAATCACTTGTAAATTTTTCATTATTACAAGTTTTATTAGTGATACCAGAGTATAGATCATTGAACGCCCAGAGAAACTTTGAATCAGGTTGTCCAATTTGAGGAAGAGTCACGTTGTGTGGATCATCTTTGAATCAGGTAGGTAGTCAATTCCCAGGACTAGTAGACTTTTAGTTTTGGGTATTTTTTGTAAAATTAGGTTAAAATTTTGAATTTTAAATATAAGTTGTTAAAATTGTATAATCTAAATGTTATTGAAGATTAGTAGAATTTTGGTTTGGGTATTTTTTTAAGATTAAGTTAAAATTTGGTTTTTGCTTGTGTTTAATCTATTTTTACAATCAAAACTGAATTCCGTGTAATAAAAAATTATGATTTATACATCTTAGAAACGATAGATTCCTGTCAAAATCATCAAATAGTTAGAAAAACTCCATATTTTGTGGACCATTATATCTGTATATTAGCATGTGGTGGTTATGCATTATATCTGAAATTACAGATCACTCTACAGTGGCATATTGAGATTTTGTACTTTAAAAAAATACCATACGCATTTCTCTTATGAAACTCCACGTGAACCAGCCTTAATTTTCTAAGCTATTAGTTGGGTACTTCATTACTTTATTGTGACCAGGTATTGAAGCCAATGCCATCCAATTATTTTGTATTTTCCACACCTCATCCAAAAGCCTCCACGTGAACCAGCCTTAATTTTCTAAGCTATTAGTTGGGTACTTCATTACTTTATTGTGACCAGGTATTGAAGCCAATGCCATCCAATTATTTTGTATTTTCCACACCTCATCCAAAAGCCATTCGTTTCACGTTTTACAGTGAGCAAGTAGTAATGATGACCCATTGGTTGGTTTCTTAAGCGTCAAGCGGATGTCATGCATAGTTTTTCTGATATAATGTCTACCAAGGGTTATCTCACTTTCGGACAACTGTCCTGCCAACCCATATGAACCAAACAAATCGCTGTAACTACTAAAACCAACAAATCTGTTTCTGGAAGTTGTCACATGTAAATAGCAAAACCAACAAAGCAATCTGTTTCTGGAAGTTGTCTAGTATAGGAGTATTCTCTCCTTACGCCTCTTTAATCCCATTTTCATGTCTAATCAACATCTGAGCTCTGATTTCACTTTCAATCTCAGCCACCCAATGCAAAAACCACTGGTGTTGCACCAATCTCATCACTCGACGTCTGAGCTATTTGATACAGGCCTAATTTGAACTGGGTGTAACAGGGAATTCCTGATTTTTTCTTCCTGGAATTGAATCAAGGTATCTTCCTAGAGGGATTTCTGAAAATTGCATTGAGGCTATCACATTCAAATGTCTAATGAATAATTGGTGAATAAACATGTCTCCGGACTGTGGAATTTTAGAATGTGTATATTGCATGGGATTTTTAAGGTGGGCATGGAAACGCTGTATATACTCAGGAGCCCATGACAGTGAAGAATGGCCACTTGCCAATGTTGAAGAGTTTGAACCTGTGCCGAGGATTTGTAGAAACATCCTTGCAGTCTATGAAGATGATTTGAAAAATCCTAGATGGGCACCCCCAGGAGGCTATGGGATGAATCCTGATTGGGTAGTGAAGAAAGTCACTTATGAGACCACTAAGGGCAGCGTTCCCCCATACCTAATTTATCTTGATCATGAGAACCATGATATTGTTTTGGTCATCAGAGGCCTGAATTTGGCTAAGGAGAGTGATTATGCTGTATTGCTGGATAATAAACTCGGAAAAAAGATGTCTGATGGGGGCTATGTGCATAATGGGCTTCTCAAGTCTGCTAGTTGGCTGATCTCCGCTGAATCTGATACATTGAAGGATTTGATTAAGAAAAACCCCTCATATACCCTGACTTTTGCAGGGCACTCACTTGGGTCAGGAGTTGCTGCCATGCTAACTTTGGTGGTGGCAAACAACAGGAGTGAAATGGGTAATATACCCAAAAGTAAGATTAGGTGTTATGCAATCGCCCCTGCGCGGTGTATGTCGCTTAACTTGGCAGTAAGATATGCAGATATCATCAATTCTGTTATCTTGCAGGTATGGCTTTAGCCTTTTGTAAGCCACTTTTGCTATAGAAACTAACTAGATTTAATGTGGAATGGCAAAATTAAAACTGCTCACTCGGCCATACCATTAAAAATTTTTAAATTTGAAAAGCTTGTTCATGTTCCACTGCGTTAAGAGTCAAGAGTTGAGAGTAAAATTTGAAATTAAGCCAATTTTGTTATTGCTGGAAACATGTTAAGAAAAATTTGAAATCAAGACAATCTTGGTACCCCTGGAAACATGTTAAGAGTCAAGACATCATATATTGTTCAAAAACATTTAATGTTTTTCTTTTATGTTCAACCAAACAAATAGCTATTAATGAATTGCTTACGACTTGAAAAAATATTTATTATATAGCCATTAAATTTGAAATTCGCCATTAAGATCTCCGTCAAATATGCCATTGCTTAAGGTTCGGCAAATTTAGATATTTTTGGCAAAACCAAATGTGTTGACTAAGGGTGCCACCGATGAAGAAATTTACTGGATGTCCCAAAGCAAAACCTTGATGAGAAATTTAAAACTATAAATGCGCGTGTTTAACATGTATATTGGTTAGAAGTCTAGATAGTCCAAACGGTTAGATCAATTGGTTGTCACCAATGTTGCTGGGTGTTTGGGTGATTCTATACTGTTGAATGCCCAGTTCGAATCCCCTAGGATGATCGTGAGACACATCACTTTATTCTGGAAGGTTTACTAGGAATACCATCCATAAATGTGAGAAGCATCCTGAGATTTCTGTGCAAGATTTTCTTGAAAAAAAAAATACAAATATTACTTAAATATATATATATTTTGTAGTAATCCATATTGAAGCTACAACATTCTAGTGGAAACATTGGTTGATGCCTCGCTGACTAGGTAAAAGTAGAAGAGTATACACATTAAATTTGAATAGATTTCCCTAGTGAAAAGATCAAAAGAAGGGCCACTCTGTTGAGGGTTTATGATTTTTGGGGTTATATTTTAATTTCTGTTAATGTTTTGTTAAATTATAACCAAGTGTCAATTTACAGTGTTATAAAAAATTCATCAAGTAAAAGATAGATGCCAATCATAGGTTGGGTGATCGGGGCTGGGGGCCTGGATGTTATGTATGCCTATAGTGCCATTGGCATTGCAGAAACAGAGTTCAATGATTATGACAATCTGGGTTTTTGCTGAAAATGCTTTTGTAATAGAATGCCTATCAATGTTATTGAAATCACTTCTGTAGTCCTAGTAGGCTAACATGTGTTAAAAAAATGGACTGTTGCAGAATTAAATATATTCCATAAGGAACCAATAATGAATGTATAGCACACTGAAACAAGCACAGCATTAAACAAGAAGGATGGATCTGGGTTGGAGTGGAGAAAACCCCTCCAATGGATTAAAAAACTAGACTGTCAAACACTGTAACTTTATTCCAGCATACTAAAAACATACAAGGAATTATATATATATATATATCATGAGACCCTTCACTCCAGTCCCTATTCAAAGAGGATTGGAACAATTGAAGAGACATCATTATCATAACGTTCCAAACTTTAGAAAATTAACACAACTATTTTCCAACAAAAGAAATACATTTGCTTATATCCTGAGTGAATGAATATTTACAACAGTACCACTCTGTCGAATATTGCAATAAAGTGCAGACCAATGTTCTCATCAAAATCTTCCCTTCATAGTGCACTCCCTGACCCTCTCAGAGATCTTGAACACAAATTCTCAATCTGTCACCTCCATATGGATCCAAGACCCCAATCATTTCAGCATCTCCATGCTTGAAAACATCAAACAATAAAAAGAGCTCCTTATTGCTCAAATACCAGGGAACTGTTAGTTTTTTGTTGCTTCGAGCCTGTTCTCTATTAGTTTCCTTATCTCTTAAAAATTAGGGTTTCCCATTTTTTAGGAACTTCTATTTTTACATTATTGATGGATTAGCCATTAACCATCACTTCTTTCATTTCCTATTTTCTGGGGACATTCTATTTTTACTATGTTTATGTTGAGTAGTTCTACTCTTAGACTGTAGTTGCCTGTTTGACAAAATAATTAATCATCAATGAGTTATTTCCACTTAATAATGAGTGGAATGCTTTACTTAGAGAGAATATTCTCTCCACTTGCATGGCTCACTTCATCTGCACAAGTGGGCCTTAGCTAGAGAGGAAAAGTCAGATCTACTCCAGTTTGTGTGATGCATGTCAGTAAAACTTTAATGAGACATTCTCTCATGTGGGGTGACCTTCCTAGTATAGTCAATGTGTCAGTTTAGGAGAGTTAAGTGTGTTTTTTGTTATTTTCTTTATCCACTGGTTGTCTTCTTCCGCTATTTGGTTGATTGAGATGAGCACATGGTGAGTTAAAGGGCAATTTGACTTGACAAAACTCACCCATGTGGAACGCTTATCTTCAATGGGTGTTTCTCTCTTGTTTTATATTTATTTTAGTCATTCTTTAGAGGTGAATGAGAAGTAATGTGATTGTTGGTACAGAATTTAAGCTTGCTGTTTTTGATACACCGTGTCTCCACTCCTGATCTATACTTCTATGGTTTTTGTTTTTGAAAAGAGAAGTTTTTATTGGTGTTTCATAAGATTTTAAGTTTCAGATGTAGGATTAGATCTAAGTCCAAATTTGCATATCATGCATGGTATCATAGTTGTTTTGCTGAAAATCTTTCATCCAGTCAATGGTTGAGGCAACGACTTGTGAGAGAGTTGATTTTATGGAGGATTTTAGTGGGTGTTGTGTCCAAGACTCCAACAAGTTCTAGTAGCTGGAGAGATCCACCCTTGAGAAAGGCACAAGGACCTGCGAGAGGTTGAACTGTTTTTTATGCTTGTGAAGAGTAGGTTTAAGTTGTGAAAGGTTGCTGATTTATTTTGGCTGAATTTGTTTGTTTAAATTGTGATCCAAGGGACTCCAAGAATGGTGAGCTTTGGAATGTCAAGGCTTAGGGAATGTGACCAATTAAAGGGGTCCTCTAACTTAACTCCTTGGGAGTGAAAGTCGCAAATGCTCATGGAAGAGATTAATCTCTAGGGCATAGTCCAAGGCAAAGTAGCAACTCTTGCCAATCCTCAATAATTGTCTCAACGTGAGAAGAAGGTTGCTAGGGCTTACCATCACTAGCACTAGGTCTACATTGCCTTGCTTTGCAAAGGGGTGCTAATTCAAGTGGTAACATTTTGGTGTTGTTGTAGGGGACCTCAAAGAAGAATGACGATGTTCCATTGAAGAGGGATTCCCAGGTTGAATCCTTTTATCTTTCAGATACATCCAACATCTTTTGTGTGGCTCAAGTACATTTTTGTTTTGTACTTTGGTAATATTTGTTTTAATCTAACTTGACAAGTCTCACCTGGCGACTCCACTGAAGAAAAATAAAGAGGTACTCTAGAAGAACGAGTCCAAGAGGTAAGTTTTGCTTTGTACTTTGATGGGATTATTGTTAAGGGCTTGTTGTCACATCCATAGTAGCGGGGCTACCATGATGCAAATCAGGCCTATCAGCGGCATGAGTTAGTCCTTTTTTTTTTTTTTTTTTTTTTTCTTCCATGTGGTTCACTTTAATCGACTTAGCCGACCGCTACATCCACGAAATAATTTCCGACGGACCCGCCCCGAAGGGGTTTCCGCCCTGCGGCCGCTGCGTGCCTAACCCCAAGAGGGTCTATGAGGATGGATCCCGTGACCTCTGCATGCTGGGAGGCTAACTGCCGAGAACTCAACCAATCGAGCTAACTCTTGGGGCTTGAGTTAGTCCTTTTGTTAGATGAGTAGTATTGATTTCCGGTGGATGATATTTGATGAGCCTACAGAGTGGCAGCAGTTCTCCTTTTTTCCATGACTGAGTCCTACACGACACCATTGAGATGTATTGGTTGGGTTGTGGTTCACTTATAAGAGCAACATATGATATCTTCTTTTGCTTGCTTGTGGTCAGATCCTTTTGCACATTATGTCAAAGACAGGTATATGGTTGAGTAGGTATACATCTTGTATTTGGGTTATGTCTCTTTTATCTATCTTAGCAGCTTTTGACTAAATATTTTGCAATTGATGAAACACGGATGCACAATTGGTATGGTCCATTGGATTTCTCAAATATTCCGAGATATCCAAATCAGTCAAATAAATGTGGTTGGAGCAAGTCCATCCCAAAATCTCGTGAATATGAAGATGCAATTGCAGAGCATATTATGATGTTCAAAGAATTTATTGTGGCATGGGATGTTGTAGACCAGGATCTCAGAATGAAGAGGTTTGTCATATCTCTTGATTTGCAAAATAACAAGGATGTGGGAGTTTGGTATGATGAGCTTCCTCATAAGGGGATACCTTCACTCTTGCAATTGGTAAAAGCATTCGGGAAATAATGGGATCCTAATATTGATGAAGAAGTTATGGAGGCCATGTTTTTTCTTCCCAAGAAGGAGCATGTCCAAGAAATTCTTGAAGATTCTAATCCATTCATTGTTTTAGGGTCAGAAGATCGTTTTGCTCCTCTTAATTTGTCAAGCATTCTAGATTAGTTACCAAAGACATTCATGGATGAAATCTGTGATCGAGGTGATTATCCCGCAAACTATGTCCAAGAGTTTCTGGCAAATTCTCCAGATTTCGGTATCAAGGATGAAGATGCCTACATGAAGTCATTTGTGCTGCACTTAAGTGGCAAGGCCCTGGCTTGGTTTAAAGGCCTGGACAAAGGTACAATATCCTCTCTTGCAGAATTAATTGAGGTATTCTACAGCTATTGGTGCCTAGAAAAATGGAAGAGATGGATGCCCTGTGCCAAAGAGGCGAAGGGCTTGTTCAAGAAAGGAAGCCAGGTAGAAGACCAAGTCCTTGAGGAAAATATTGAAGAGGAATGTAGAAAAGATGAACAGATTGTCCCAAACCTAGAAGAGCATGAAGCAGACCTTGTTGAAGAAATCCATGATGAAGATCAAGCCTTGGAAGGCTTACTTGAAGAAACCATTGTTCAAGATCTTGTCGATAACATTCTAGGCCTTATGTCCAAAGAGGAAGATACTCCTAAAGACAAAGATGAGGAGGCTCAGAAAAATGAGGATGAAGAAGGCTTGATTGAAGAAAATTGAAAAACTCAACGAAATGATGAGTTCTCCTTACCCTCATTTCTAAAATTCTTATGATATCTTGGGCCTCTTGAAAGAAAATGGCAGGATTCTTGAAGACGATAATTATTGGAAGTTCCTTGGTCCTTCGATCTACATTTCTTCGAGGAATGGCAGTGTTACATCAGAAAATTTAGAAGAAATCTACGAACTTTTCCTACTATTCATAAAAGAAGAAGGGCATAGCCTAAATAAGGTCGAACCAGATTTTCATACAGGTTTCAAACAATATGAAGAAGTCTTTGTTGAAGAATTGCTTCCATCTAGGAAGGATAACAAAGATATGGTTGATGAAGGTGTGGTGGATGCTTCTCCTGGTCCTTTTGATGATGGCGGTTTGGTGAACATTCCTTTCTCTTTTGCTCGTAAAGATAGAGATTTTGAAGATGAGAGGTTTCAGGATATTTCAGTTAAAGAAGATGGTTTCCACGGATATAATGATGCGCATTTCTCTTATGACGATGATGTTGTGGGTATGTGTTGCCGCCTAATACACACCTGGGGGGGAACGCGACAGGAAAACTTCAAGCTGCTCGGTGTGTCCTTGGGGGAAAATGAGAGTCAAGTGCTGTCACCTGATTACTCGACTCCTCCGTCTAGGCTTACTCCTAGCGAAGCCAAGGGGGGTGGTCCCTATGAAAATTAAACTAAGGCTTTTAATCTATAACAAAAGTAAAAGTCTATTCTAGGAGTTAAACAATGATGAGATGGAAAAATAAATCAACAATACATCATTGCAAATATTCAATCAACATTACACATGATATTGGTAAAGATACATTTCACGACATTTTGCAAGAATGATAAAAATAAATAGACCAGTGTCGAGAAATAAATGCGTGCGATTGTTGCTATGTAGGGTCGTGAAAGTATTGCAAGAGGCTTGTTGGTTTATTTTAGATTATTAGATGAGTATTAAAGGAGTGGGTAAAATTGTTGGTTTGACCCAACCAAATCTAGCTTTTTGGACTGAGTGCTTTAGCGGCTTCATCGAGTGTCCAACTAGGCGAGGATGAACCTTTTTAAAGTAGCCTGCTTACTCTACGGTATACACCCATGCAACCTCACGAATCCTCCAAGAAAGATGATATTGGATTGTCCTATTAAAACTATGTACCTTACACATGTTTCTGATTGACCCAACTGTTCCGACTAAGCTGCATCGGTTAAGAGCATACTTTGGGTTTGGGGTGTTGATTCGTTTTATTAAAATATGTGAGTGGATGATTAACTAAGCTACAACCCAAGAGTATCTTTTCCTCGCACCACAAAGTGATGGAGTACTTCGGTAGAGCAAGGGGTTAATTTTAAAAGTTTTTAAGAACAATTGTATGATTGATAAAAACACATAAGCATATAACAAAATGATAAATGAGTCCTTGGAGTGTTAATTTTTCAGTGCAGCTGCGAGACCCATTCTTAGAGAGAATGGTACCCTAGTCAGTTAACTAGGGTTCCTGGTCAAGTTAACCAGGCAGAATAATGTGTAAGACCCTAGAAGGTACCCTAGGGCCCCCAGCTGTCTCCTGGGGTTCTTGGTCGAGGACCAAGCAGATGGATGCCATGGCAAAGTCCCTAGCATGTGGCTAGGGCCCCTATTTGTCTCTAGGGTATTCTGGTCTAGAACCAGACGGTTTCTTGGTCATGATGACCAAGCAGATCCTGCAGGTTGAGACAGAGACTTCCTAGGTCCTGCAGAAGGTTGATCAACATTCAGTCTAGGACTGAATGCTCAGCTTGAGGCTGAGGACCATTCTCTGGGAGAATGGATAACCTGGTCATGGACCAGATGGTTGATCAACATGTCCCAGTCTACGACTGAGGCTCAGCCTTGGGCTGAGAAACCATTCCTTGAGAATGGAGGCACTTGGTCAGTTACCAAGATTATGATGTGTGATGCCCTCGTCTCCTAGGTCTTCGAGATGGATGAGTTGGTTTGTCTTCTCAAGGGACTGGCCACCCCTTGTGGAAGCTACTAACATTTGACCTAAGGAGCAGTTGAGAGGACCATATGATCACATCATCTGTGTGAACCCTTCCTTATACAATGATGATGGACTTTCAGTAGTATATGGAACATTTGTACATTTGAGAGAGAGATGACTGGTTGTACCTTTCCACCTTGGGTGTTTTACTTTTGGTCCTTGCACCTTGTTGTTTATTAAGTCTTGTGGTACCCTGTCTTTGATAGGGTCATTGACCCACCTTTTATTTATACCACCCTTGTTGTTTTGATCTTATGGGTTTGTCCACTTTCTGAGGTTCTTTTATTTATTTTTATTTTTATATATTTTATATTTTTATTTTTATCTTTTATTATTTTTATCTTTTATTTATTTATCTTTTATTTTATTTTAAAGTGACCTCTCCCTAATTTAATGAAATAATATTTTTTTATTTTTTTATCTTTTAATTTTTCCTAATTCTATGGGTTCCTAATTTAAAGGATTATTTTAATAATCCTATTATCCTATAAATAAAGGTCTTTTGTTTATCATTTAATATACAATACACATCTCATCTCTAGGTTATCTCCATATCTTGACGTCAAGGGTTTCTAGCACTTAACTACTGTCTTCTCAACTGTTTTGGAATCCGCCCACTTGCAAAATAGCTCAGAACTGATTTAGACCATTGCTGAAGGATGACTCTTTGGCTGCTAGGGTTCGCTGCTGTTTTTTTGTGATGATCTTTTCTTTGAGGAGTCCAATCCTCCTACACATGATCTATATACATCTCAGCTCTAGACATATCTCAGCTCTGTCCTGTATTTTGTTTTGACGTCAAGGGTTTAGAACTTATCTGCTGCAACTTCACAAATTGTTTTGAGGCCGCTTTTCTGCTGAAGTCTATCCTTCATCTCAGATCTGGTTTGGATAATTTATTTAGGGCTGACGTTAAGAAATATCTCACTGCTACTACCTTCGATCTGCTTGTTGAAGTTTTCCTGAGGTGTGATATGTCGCTGATGAAGTCTGATCTGCCTTCTCTAGCTTAACAGGGGTATGATCTGCTGTTATCAAGTCTGATCTACCTGAATGTGAACCCGATCTACTAGTTAAGGGTCCGATCTGCTACTAGATGTTCCTATCTGCTTCTATATGTCCTGATCTGCTCTTTCTGGTTCATCTGAGTTTCGGTCTGCTTCTGAGAACTCTGATCTGCCCTCGATTTTGCTCACTGAGAAGGCCGTGACCCTTACACTCAGTTGTGAGTCCTAACTATGCCTGTTGGCTACTGTTTTGAGGAGGCCATGAGGCCTAGGGTCAGACCTTGACTATTTTTGTGAAGGCCGTTAGGCCTAGAGTCAGACTTTGTCTGCTTTTGTGGGGACCGTGAGGACTAGGAATCAGACCTGCCTGATGTGGTGTTTAATCTACTTACTGTGGGTAGATTTGAAGTAGTTGTAACCCTCATTGATTTGATCACATATGTTAAGGTCTTCTTCTTGTTGACTGTTCTACTGCTGAGACTTACCTTGACCAAATTGATGAGATTTGATCTTTATGTTGGTCTTGATTGTGATTATCACTGTGTTTCTGACTGTCATTGACTATTTGGTTTTACCTCTGCCCTGCCATCTCTCTCTCTCTGGCATGTACTACCCTCTTGTAGGGTCTGTTAGTTTCCAGATTTGGCTGGCTTCTCTGAGGCACGGTGTTAACTGAAAGTAAGTAACTCTTCTGAGTATTTTATAGGAAGGGTCCCACACACAGGTAAGTATCTTCTCTTTTATTATTAGTTATTCTACGTTACATGCTGCTGAAGATTAACTTAGCACAGTGACCTAACGGGTAGTGTTAAAAGTACTTTAACACAGTGACCCGAGAGTGCTAAAGACATGAAATTTATGTTATGTTAGTTTTTACTACTGCACTATTTAATATTCGATATTTGTAAATGTTTATTAAATGTATTTTCTGCATTAGAATATGATGAATTGTTATTTTTCTGTACAAAACCCTAACTTGACAAAAATTTCAACATGGAGGACATTGTGTGCTTGAGTGTTTGTTATTTAATTACTAAAGCATAAAGGAACTAATCTAAACAAAGAAAAAGAAAAAAAAGAAAATCGACGCAAATCCCCCCTGGGGGGATTGGGGGTAGGCGCTAGAATAGCCTGCTGAGCTCTTTTTATTTTTGAATTACAACTTGGGAACTTTAGAAGGAGTACTACTTGCCCTTTATCAATAGGGAACAAGTCAGTTTACAATATTTGAGAGACAAAAGAAATAGTGCTTGAAACCGGTTCTCTGGATGGTTCTGGAAGTTCCAAATGCAAATTTTTCTTAAGTTTCTTGTCCCAACCTGCCAGGCATACAAAACAGACCAGCAAGCTATGTTGGTTAGAAAAGATAATCAAAACACTTTAAGAGTGTTTTGATAATGCTACAGAAATGCCTAAAAATTAAAGGATCAAATTAGGATGCAACAAACTACTTTTTAGAAGATTTTTTATGTCTCTAACCAAATTTTAATTAAATTTTAAATTCAAAACTGATATGCATGCAATAAAAACCAGCGAGCTAATAATTTATGAAAAAACACTCTAAACTAGTCCTACTTCTAGATGCAAATTATGCCAAAAACTGCGGTTTGAATGATAAAAGAGAAAACAAAAAAAATGAACTAGTAAGACAAGCTAGAGAGCTTGTCTTGCTAGGATCTTTGGCTGCCCTTTTTCAAGTTGCAAGCCAAATCATGCAAGCCTCATGAGCTAGATATGTCTTTTAAAATCATTTTTCCTTAGCAAAACTTAGATCTTTCGAAAATTTAGGTGCAAGCATAAGGAAATTCTTTCACTAATGAACTATAAGATTTGGATTTAATAATATGATAGCATTAGTAAAAGAATCTAGATCTACCTCTTAGGATTTTAAATTTTAGATCTAGAACAATATAGAAACCGTAACCAATTTAAATTTGAAAGTATGTTGAGACAAAGGTAAGAAAAACCAAGTTTTGAGCTTGAAAGAGATGGGCGAATGGAACCTTCATGAGAGTGAGTACAAGAGGGACTACGCTTCCATTTGAAATTGCTTGGGAAATGGAAAAGCTAACATGCATGCCTCCTCCTTAAGCTTGGATCTACCTGCAAAAAGATCTCACACAAAACTTGCACAAGAGGATAAAAAGCACTGATATAAATAAAATGAAAGACTTCTAAATACAAGCATTCAAGCAAGAGATGCAAAATATTTGAAACATTTCATACTATTGTATAATAAGAAACAAGCATCAGATCTTATTACTTACCCTCTTTAAATATAAATTCCCTTACAAGGTCAAATGCAATCCCAACAATATACAAAATATTTATGCAAAAATATAGGTTACCTCCATGGGTTTGAAGCATCAAGCATCCACACACGACATGCAACCACAATGTAGCCTCCAAAGCCTTCTCTTTATTTACTCTTGAACTCAAAAAAATTACAATACACGAGCAGAGGTTCCACCTTTAGATCTTGTATAATGGACCTCAACTCCTCAATATATAGCACAAGGCAAGCAAGCTAGGGTGCAAAACCCTAAGGAGGGCGACCTCCTTGATTATAGAGCAAGGTAGCTCATAGCCAAAGGATATGCGCCACCTCAAGAGAGGTAGGCACACTCCTCAATGGAAACAACACACTTCGAAAAGAAGATGCCGTGTGGAGAAGTTGGCTCACACGAGGAAGAGGGCGAGCATGTGATGTTTCCATGCTACATTGGATTTACGTTGATGAGTTTCGATTGGATGCCTTAATTAGAAGCCAACCACGTGGGTTGTGCCACCTCATAATGAGGTAGGCGCCCACCAAATGGCTTATCCTCAACCAAATCAAACATGGCCAATGGAGAAGTCGGCCCACGTGAAGGTTTTTGTGTAGCATGGAAATAAAATATTCGCCCAACCTTTAAAATCAACTTCTAACATATGCTTTGTCCTTTTAGCATAGTTGCCCACCTTAAGTGACTTAAAGCCATGTCATTTGGCATGTGCTAAATGCTATTTTTAATTTTTTATTTATTTTTGATCATGGTGCAATTTGTAGCACCATTAGCATTAAAATGCTATTTGTAGCTCTGATAAGCAAAAATGCTCCACGGGACGTTTTGATCGCCCAAAACATAGGAAGACCGAGTACCAAGGTAAAGAGGATGCTCTGAGCGTGAAAACGAGCATCCCTGCGCCAAATTCCGCCTTCGGATCACACTTTTATCACCATTTGAAATTTTCCATTTAAACTATTAAAAATGGCTTAAAAATGTGGAAAAATTAATTTTTCTCGGAACTGACTGAAACTCTTGGGGAACCTAGTACATGACCAAACTACATTATTTTAATGTCTAGCATGTTTATAAATGTTACAAAATGGACTCTAATAACCCCCTAAGTCCTAACCACCACTTTGGGCATTCCAGCTTTGGAGGTGTAGGAGAAAAACTCATCGATTATACTCAGCTAAAGGCAAAGCTTAATCGAAAAGGGAAAAAACTCCTTGGAATACCTTCTTTGGTCGTCAAGTCCTAGGGAATCGAGTCAGTCAAGGCCACCATGCTAGAACACTTTATTACAAACCTCGTGGGGCATGGTCATGCATTACAAAAATAAAAAAAGGGGGCTCCTGAAAGGCCAAACTTGGAACTTCTGAACTCTGAAAAAGCACAAGTAGTTGTGCAATACTAGCGGCTTACTGAAGTCCAACTAAAATGCAACTCAGTTGGTAACAGTATGGATTGTTGGAAATTGGTTGAAGAACCCATACATTATTCCTCTGGTAAGGGAAGTCTACATTTCGAAGACCTCAGGAGACCTACCTTTGAGATCCCTCATGATTTGGTTCAACCATCCTTGTTCACTACTGGTGATGCCAAGAGGTTGTGTATGGAGGACTCTATTGCAGAGCTTGAGCATCCAGGTTTACCCTCTCCTAGGGTGGATCTCACTCATCGGTTTCAACCATGTCTCTAAAAAATTGATGCACATTTTGGACAACAACAAGGTAGTTTTATTGCAGGGTAAGAGCAGCAGAGTGTACCCTCTCCTAGGGAAGATTTGAGCCCTCTTTCCCAACCATATCTTTCAGGGCATCTTGCTGATTTTGAAGGTTGTTTAGGGTAAACGTATTTTGAAAATCAAGTATATGATCGAGGCACTTTCTACTTGAGCCCGGTTCAGTCATGGATAGAAAAAGCTTGCGAGGGTTGTTACCTCCCCACTATTACAGGGGTGTCCACAAAGCAGCAGGGGAAGACCATGTCTTTGTGCACATAGGTTGTTGTTGGGGTTTACTTCAAGTAGAAATACAACTATAGTAGCAAGTTAGGTTCTGCTACAACCTTATTACCAAAAGCATAAAGATCAGGATGCATGTAATGATACAGTGGAAGGTAAGCATTCTTGTCAATCTTCCTTAAGTGATAATGCCTCTGAAGCTAAAGTTCTGGTTTATTCCAATGTAGAAGATCTGGTTATAGCAATTCAAAGGCATGGAACTTCAGATAATGATAGAATAACTATTGACAAAAGTAGAGATGGGAAGCTAGTTATTTTGAAAATTTAGCTAGCAGAATCGACTGTGTTCCATTGCTGTGTACCAAGGAAGAGACAAACATGCAGGATCAAGTTTTTTGTAAGTAGTGACAGGATCAGATTAGCATCGACATGAGACCTGAGATTGTATTACAGGGATAGGGACAACGTTAGAAGATTTTTTTTTATGGGTATTAAATCCATAGGCTTATGCATCATTCCAGGGGCCCTCATTACATCTTCCTTGCCAACATTCCGGCATGATTTTGTTGCCCTGTTTTTGGTCCTATAGGTTCCTTTTTCTTGCGCAGTTTAAAAGTTTGGCCAGCGACATTCCTTCCATGACTTCCTAACACAACGCACAGATCAAACATCTCAGTACAAGTTTTATGGCTCGAAGAGGTCTGATATGGTCAGCTGCAAGATAAACGAAAAACTCCTTTACTTGAAAATCGTCGTGCCGCGGTTTTGGAACCTCACAAGCGTAAGGTTCATGCTCGGGTTCAACAGTCAAGAAGCGCAAATTGCAGCATAAAGAAAGATATATTAATCGAAAAAGGATAAAAGATGAATAGATCGCTACGCGGCATCAACGTGAGGAACACCGAAAACGCTACAAAGAAAAAGACAAGCAAGTAAATTACCCATCCATTGATCTACGTATTGCTTGACTGCCATTTGTTGACGAGTCATCACTCGTCGAGTTGGCATGGCCGTCGATTGGGGGTAGTGCAACTCTATAATGAGTTGAGGTCCGTTGCACGTGATTCAGGGGAGCTGCTTGGTGTTTGGGCTTGGCTACAAGAGACCTGATCCATAAAGTGTTCCATTTTTTAGGAGCTGTCCACCTGCTATTCCGGCTGCTATGGGAGAGAGGCATGGGTTATCATCGACTTGGGACTTAAAGTTCTGGTGGGAGCCGATGTCACTGGATTAACGGCTGTTCACGTATTACAATTGCCAAGATAAAATTTGGAACATCTAGCGACCCATTTCAAATCTGATTCGCTAAAAGCCCACGGGTTGTTGGTGGCGTCTTCACTGCTACGTGGCGCTTTGGAAGAAAAGGCTGTAGCTTTGACCCGGATATCACTTATTCTGATTGGCAACAGTTCTTCATTGTCGATCCTGGATCCCCACGTTTTTCTTTGACAGCCAATTGTAGCAGGAAGTTCCACGCGGTACAAGTTAGTTGTGGTAAAGTGGTTTGGTGTATTTTCACCACTACGTGGAAGTTTTGGAGCAATAGGCTTATCACTCGGTTGATCCACGTATGTTGTTTTTTCGTTATCTACCAATTGCATGGAGACCAGTTTTCATGACTCAACTCCAGATTTCGGTGGGGTTGGTCACATAGTTTCAAACATTTAGCTAACTGAGTGTTCACTTTAGTGGAGAAAGTGCCCTCTGATACGCATAGAATAAAGGGAGATTCCACTTTAGTTTTCCTACACATAAGTTGAGAAAAAAGTGGATCTAGCATCCCACTTCTCCTTTTCTTTTATTATTTAATTTTCCTTTTCTTTTATTATTTTATCGTTTTTGAAAAAGAAAAGGTATGAGAGGCTTTTTGGGTCTATAAAAGAGACCAGCCTTCTCTTTTGTAAAGATGGAAAAAAGTTGGGAGTTTCTTTCCCATTGAGCTAAATAGAAAAATCATGTTGGGTTTTTTGATACATATTGGGCATCTCTTTCATGGTTGTGTGTTTCATTATAAGCTGTAGAGTAAATCTAGTATAGAAGGCTATATTCTAGTCCATTGGGAAAACATTTGCAATTGTCAAGTTGTTTGTTGACGTTATGTTTTCAAAAGATCTTAGGAGTAATAGACTGTAGTCGGTTATACTTATATTCTCCTTGTCTTTGATTATGGAACGTACTATATTAATCTCACTTGTGTGAAACGCAAGGCCCCCTTGAGTCCTCTTTTGACTCCATTCTCCCTTCTAGTATACTGACACTGGTCTTTCCCCGAGGACTGATCCTCCCTTTCTTCCCATCACTTAATCAAAATTACTTTCAATCCTACAGTCGTTTCCCTAAGGAAACCTCTTCGATTCACCTTGCCCCTTTGTTGCACCTGCCTTAGTGATCCTATCTTAGGGAAACCCCCCTTGAGTTGGAGAAGAGCCAACCTGAAGCGAGGAAGAGAGGAGTGTGGTGACATTGGCTTCTCTTTTGAGAGTTGTCATCGAGCTGGTGTGCTTATTTTTTGGGCTTCAGCACACGCATGTCAATTTTGGGTGATAACAACGGTGATCCTTCCCCGTGGCAAGAGCTTGAAGGTTTCTAGGTTCCCAATCTTGTCCATCATTCAATCCTCGTTCCAATAGCGGTAGTACCATCTATTCAACTCATCATTGATATGGATTTGTCTTGGACTGTTTCCAAAGACAAAGGAAGAAACCTTGGCATGAATATTATGCTCAGGTGGCTACATTGGTGGCATGATTTCACTTTGTAAATTTTTCTATGTTTTGCAGCTTGCTGGTTTATGTCAATGTTTCAGTGTTTTTCATTTCCAACCAGTTTTGCATTGGCTGGAAATTACTTATGAAAAATCTCAGACAATTAAAGATGCTGTAAATTCACTATAACAGGCAGAAAAATAATTTAACATGCACACCATAAAAAAATCAGACTCAGAATTTTCAACCAATAGCCCTGGAAAAACCCCCACGGAGAAAACCAGTCAGAGAGAGAGAGAGATTTTATCTCTTCAGCAATATGTTCAGTACAATAATTTTTCCAGGAAAAATGTACTTACCTCCACCAAGAAAAATCACCCAGAGGCTGCCTCGATTTCTGTGTCAAGCTGTTGTCTGGAAAACTGTGGCAAATCCTAGGACCTCGAAAACTGTGCCCAACCTCGATTTTCGTGCAGAATTAGTGTCTCGATTTTTGTGCCAACAGGTACAGTCCGTACAGTCTATATGGACCTCGAAAACTGTGCCAAAATTCTTGGTTTTTGTGTCGTACGACCCTCAATTTCTGTGCCTGTACGGTACAACAATAAATGTTGTACGACCCCTCGATTTTTGTGCCTTCTATAAGTTGTACAGTACCTCGATTTTTGTGCCCACTTAATGTTGTACGGATGCCTCAATGTCTGTGTTGAATATTAATTACTGTTGCCTTGAAAATCGTGTTGTATTTAATGCTCCTCAAGTTGCCTTGAAAATCGTGCCACCTGAAACTTGCCCAAATGCTCTCCTTGAAATTCGTGCCCTTGTTCTCTTGCTCTCTCTTGCTCACTCTCTTCTCAAGAATGAATGAGTTTGCCTCCCTTTTTCCTTTTTGACAAAACCCTAAGTAGGTTTCTTATCCAACGGTGGAGATTAGAATAAAATCGACGGTTGAAATGAGATGAGAATAAATTGTCTCATTTAATTCTCATAAAATTAATTTCACTCACCCACTTAAATTTATCAAAAGTGACTTTATGTTATAAAGTCACATTAAATGCTTTTCACAAGTCATTTAATGAAAGGGTCACTTTTTCCCTTTTCTAAGTGACTTAGGCAAAAAGTCACTAGGGGAACACATCCCTAGGTACAAAAACTAACACACTTGACCCATCTTTGTTATCATAATTAGGGTAGGTAGGTGTAGTTTCATTTGATTTTAGCATTTACTTTTTCCCCTACATTGAATTTGTTGTGTCATTTGATTTTTATTGCATTTCACTTTGAAAAAGCCAAGACGGAAGTGTCTGCCTCAGATGCATTTGACATAGTTGTTGTTAGATATGTGTGTAGATATACAAGTGCATAGGAGATTCTAGGGGGTTCTCATACACTCCCGAGAATGTCTAAAGCGTTCCTTCCAAATGTACTAGAGTGAGGGGTTTCTTTTTCTTTTTGTAAAGGGCAAGTTTTGGGGTTATATTGTGTATGTTGATTTCGGGGCTAAATACCCTTGGTGAGGTCATGGAAGGTCCCCTTGGTTTCCACCTCAAGGAGGTGTTGGCCTTGTAGCTTTGCTGACCACACTTTGGGTGGGTGTCCAATGCCCTTGAGACAAATCATTGGGACACATGGCCACACTCATATTTTTCTTTGTAGAGGTGATTTCGTGTGTAAAGGTTGTTATACCGGTCTTAGCACACCTCATTTTTCCCACTTGGACCTATTTTTTTATATAAAACCCCTCCTCCTGGTCTCCAAACCCATAAATGTCATTTCTTAAAGAAGAAGCCTACATTGTTAAAAAAGGAGGGCGTTGAGGGAAAAGCATCTATTGGGGTTTGTTGGGGAATGACATCCTCCTTTTGGCTCACCTTGCACTTGGTGGAGCCTAATTGTACAGTCTTATTGTTATTTTATGTCATTATGTGGTTTAGTCCCCAACATGTGGGTGTACAAACCTAACGTTTTATAATTTTTAGTTAACTTTTTAGGCTTGAATTTGTAAGAGGTTGAGGCTTGTCTCATATAAATAAGATAACCTCACCTCATTTGTAAAACATGGACAAGGGTTCAAATATGAGATCTTTTCTTTTACTCTTGGTATATTGGAGTACTTGAGCTATGTGCACCTCTCTTGGGATGTCTATTTTTGCTTGAAGGATGAATGGAATGTCTTCTAAGGTTTGATTTTGCACATGACAAGTTGATGCTAAGACTGGTTGTAATAACTCATGCTCAAGGATGACCTAAGGCGCACTTCCTTGCTCATTCTTGATTAATGTTGGTAAGTTTCTCTCCTAACCTTGGTTTAAAATTGTTCTTGAAGTGCTTTGGAACGGGTTAGGGTTTGTTTGCTAGCATTTTATCAACTTGCTTGAGGAGACCATCCTACAAAGGATCTCTCCATCGTTTAATTGGGCCTTGGATTTCTCTATTTACACTAATTAGGGTTTTGCTACCTGACCCTTGAGGCTTCTAGTTTAGCCCTAGTTGCAAGTATTGAATGCCATCTTAAGAAGAGGGACATTAGCCTCGATCTCTCATAGCCCTAGAGTTTGAGATAAGATCTATTGCCCTATCCTAACAAACTCTCTATCTCTCTTTATCAAATTTTTACATGTTTTAGTTTATGCAAAAAAATTAAAAATACATAAAAATAGTGTATTGCTGGAAAAACCTGTTATCACACTATCTCTAGCTGTGTGTGGTAAGTATCCCAATAGGGACGGTAGAGGTGAACAGCTAGGAAGGTGTAACCCACAGTAGCCAGGTCCTCTGTCCAAGGGACAGAAGTCACACCGGACAAGGCTACAGTCACTTTAGACAATGCTCAAAGCCAAGTCAAGGGGGAGACCCACTCAACCGGTGAAGGTTGAGACTCAACAATCAGGCACCCTAAACCCAAAAGATAATCAAAACAATAAACAAGATGGATGACTGAAGGTGAGATTTCTTCCAGCCTAGTAGAATCGAGATCTTGAAATGAGAAGATAGTCTATGAGAGATGAAATCAGATCCGATGAAAGAGTATAATGATGAATAAGTGGAAGATCTTAAGGCTGGAAACTAAATCAGAAAATGGAGAATGACTAGAAGAGTGGCTGAAAATTCTGCCTATGGGGAAATGAAGCATATGGTGACTACTCAAGCATGGCAGAAACAAATCAAGCAATTTAAACACATCTTCTAGTAATTATAGAGTGATTACTTGACTGATTTAGAATGGGAAAAATGGACCAACAAGAAGTGAAGTGAACAGCCCTAGGGGAATGGGTTAAGCAACGGACAAATGGACCTAGGGCAGTGAAAAATAGGCATTTAAACTCACTTCTAGCTATTGATACTTTAAATCTTAAGGTAAAAAGACGTTTTAAACACGAATAGCAAGTACCCAGAACCCCAAAATACACCCAACAGGCTGAAAGAGAAAAACGCCCCTAGGGGGTGTTTTTGCCAAGTGGACTAGTGCCTAAAATATGGGTAAATGGAGTCGGAATCTAACCAAACCTGAGATATTAGCTTTTAAGGGGAAATAATAAGCGGGTTTGGCAAGAGAATTGAGTTCCTACGGTTAAATTTGTAGATTTTAAATTTTATGGTTTTTTAGTGTTTTGCAGCTTAACATTTACAAGAAAAATGAGAACAAGAGAGATCAGCAGTGATTGCCTACCTGAAACAAAGAAGGTGAAGAGTTTGATGAAGAAACGAATGCTGGATGCCAAATGTTGAGCAACAGTGCCTTTCCCTTGAGCGTTTTGGAGCAGCCAGTTGTCCAAGTGCGCCCCTGTACCTGCCAAAGAGAGACACAAATCAGTAACTGAGGCAAATAACAAGGAAGTACAAGCAAATAACGACAAATAATGAAGGAAAACAAGATAATAACATAAGTTTTACTTCCCTTTTGCAGAAACCCGGAGAGAAAACCCAACGTGGAGTTGCTGGCTCAATGGCTGCGCCTCTCTCTGGTAGTTGATTTCACCTGCAAGTTAGCTTGGACAAGAAAAAAGATGGAAATAGCTCACTATCACTCAACAATACTCCAGCAACACGTCAATAATCCACATCAAAACACTCCACAACACATATGCACAAGAAGGTGAAGAAATGTCTCTCAAGAGCTCAATAGCAAATCTCAAAATGTCAAGAAGGAGTACAATAGAGTGAGTTCCTTCTCTTATAGAGAAGGGCCACTCCCAAAATAGGTTTCCCCCCAAAATGGAGGGTGGAGATCACTCCCCAAACATGAAAATCGAATGGTGGAGATTATCTCTAGGTGGGGGTGTGAATTGCCCAAGGAGAGCGCACTAGAGGAGGAGAGGGGACCCATGTGGGGTCCATACAACATATACCATATGGTTGGGGGGTGTCTATGGGATGTTTTATCCCCCCAACTAATACAACAAGGCCCCACATACAAATAAACATGCAAATCGAATTCCCCTAGGTGGAGAAAAACGCCCCTATGGGTCAATTCGACCTCAAGTGATGAGCTGCCATGGAGAGGGCCCCACAATGTGCCAATAATGTATCAAACCTTACCATTTTACCCTTAGAAATTACCTTTACCTTTTCCAACCATTGATTTTGCCATTTGCCTATAGTTGCCTTAGTCAAATTCTGATTTTCCATGTAATTTTGCTGGTTTATATGGCTGAAGCTGAAAATTGGGCTTTTGACCCACTTTTATTGCTCGGATTGCCGAACCGTTTGCTGCAATGCGATCGTGGACCCCAAAAGTAGTAGGGATGACCACTCGAACGACCCAGATCCATCACTTTGGCATTATTTGCCCAATATCCATAATTTTTAATTAAAACAGGTCAAAGTTGACCAATAATAATTAAAAATTTCTCAAACGCTTCAGTATTTTGCAATTCCAACACTTGCATGCTCATATGGGATCCCTATAGATAATAATTGATTGAAATCGAAATTCCGATCACAACATTTTTTTCGGGCCCATTTTTGGCCTAGTCAACTCAGTTTGACCAGGTCAAATCTGGTCAACAATAGTGCTAGCTGAATACCTGTATGCAAACATGGAGTGACAAGGCTCAATTATACAAGTTAGTACATCACTAAGCAATATAATGATAACATGGTGATCAAAAATACATTAAATCTCGAGATAATACAAGGCCTCGGTGAAGTGGGCCCACCACCTCCAAAAGACTAAAATGCTATGCACATCTATAGAATTAACCACTTCGCTGACTTTAGGTGATGTGGACAATAAGGCAAAGGACATGGGAAGACAAGGATGGAGATCATGTGACCCTTTGGACAACTCGGGAAAGCGGGGTCCACTAAGGTAAGTATGCCATGACAGAACACGGGGAAGGGCGGTGCCTCACAAATGGGTATAGTGCAGGGAAACCACCACTAGTCATCTAACAAGTATCTCACAACTCACATCCGTATCTGAAGACTCCGTGAGGTTCTTTTCTAGAGCCGCCAAACTAGGTGTCCGGCAAACCGTAACTTGAGACTCTAGGGGGCAATCTTGAGCTTGTCCCTTGCTCCCTCTCACCTCCTTGTCCCGCGGGACTAGGTGAGGAATAACCACTACAAATGCTGACATGTATGGCTGACCTGAATCCATGTGTGTTCATAAACACATTGCATGGATTTTACAATGAGTTTCATACTTAGCCCTTTTTGGCTAGATTTTACATTTACAACATAATGGCCTTTTTAGCCTGATTTACATTTCATTTCGTCATTTACATCAAGGCCCTCTTGGGCTACATACATATCTCAAAAGATATAAACATGGTGTTCATACTACAAAGGTAATGGGGGTGAGCAATACATGCTTCGATGACCCATGGGGAACACCTGGTGAGGCTACACAATCCTAACTGCATTGCAACATTGGGGGCAACCGAAAAGAGCAAATCCCAGGTCTAACCGTGTATCTCACACACTAAAGAGCCGAGGCACAATAAACAGGGAGTCATGGCAAACTCAGAGATCAGTGGGGAAAGGGGTCCTCGAGATCACACATCAGAATCCAAGTCGGGAGCAAGTATCATGGATGAGTCGGATGGATGGGGAAAGTGATAATGGAGCTAAAGTCAGCTACCGAGAGGGACTAAGTGATCAAGTCTATGCCAAGTGTAGAGGACATGACTCAGCGTGCATATACATAAGTCTAACCGGAGGGGTGGACTGACATCATCAAGGGCCCAACCACATCATACCATAGCTAGATCACCAAATATATCATCTCATGCAAAGTTAGTGTGCTAACAAGTATAAAGAAGTCTAATCTACAACATGAGCAATAATCATCAAATGCAATACCTGTTGCACCATATACCTGCTGCTACTGAACCTGTCTCTGAGCTGGATCTCTGCTGAATCCAGGCATATAATAAACCAACAATGTACTGTGATAGTCTCAATCAAAACAAGACTAGGCAACTGTCTCAAATGGGCTTGTGTCAAAGCCTGGCAAGGAAAGGTGACCCTGTGGTAGATGGTAAGTGACAATGTGTGTGACACTGTCCAACTGTTTGTCCCCTCTGATATGTCTGCTAGGGGCAATTTGAACAAAAATACCTCGTCTGAAGGCAGCTGATCTCCGATCTGGAAAAAAAAAGTATTGTGCGGTCCTCGGCCGCACAGTCTGCAGTATGGTAGCTCCAGCTAACATAGGTGTGATAACAAAACCCTAAAAATATAAATAATTTCGAAAACAAAAAAATATGTGTCGAAATCCACTCTCCATAACTGCACATAATTGCCTCTTAATAAATCCACTCTCCACAATTGCACATATGTGGCTGAGTTAGCAATGTTCTAGGTACCAAACTAAAGGACATGATGAGCAAGTGCATTTGAGTGGAACAATAGACACACATATTTCAAGCCCAACCCCTAGAAGGAGTTCAATGAAATACCTCTTGCTTCCCAATTCAACAGAGACCACTGATTAATGCTTCCCCATCCACCATGCAATGCTAAAAGTATAGAATAACTTCTCAAGTCTCAAGTTGCATGCACCCCTCGAAATATTCCTTGTTATCTTCAAGGAAAAAATTAAAGTCATCCTGCTTTAAATGTGGAGGTGCATATGGCTGACCTGAAGGTGGAGAGGAGGTCTTAGGATCCTCCACAAAGGGAACCTCCCCATGCTTCTTATTAGACCCAGGTAGGTCATCACCCATCACCAAATCCTCGCCCCCAATCCCCACCTCAATCCCAAGAGGAAAAACTAGCTCTGATGAATGGCCCTCCAAGGGGACATCCTCCACTTGTAAAGGCTTATCCACAAGATTTCGCTATCCATACTCTTAGAATCTAGGGTCAAATTGAACATCAACACATCACTCACCCATCCAGCTATAGGAGAGATCACTGTCTCCTTCTCAATAGTAGAAAATTTGGCATTCAAAGAGCGCACTGTGGTTCGCACATCACCATCACTATCAGAAACAATGGTGACATAATCTGGGGGGCATTCTCTAGACAAAATCTAATGCTAGTACACGTTTTTAAACACAAGAGCGTTCCCGCAGTCTTCGAGAAAATTCAATACATTGTCTACACCAGCCATACGGCCTCCCTTCCTAGCATTCCCTATTCAATCAATAATGAAATCCTTCTGGCTTGTGTTTTAATTGTTTCCTGCAGAACCATAATCGTATGGATCCGTATGCCCTATACATGTTTTCCCTGCACCTTCTCACCCTTTTTCTCCAGCATGTGTCTCCCGCATACCCCTGCACGGCTCCTTGTCCCCACACGCCCCTCCAAAATGCGGCCCTCTTTTTTCTGTTTGTTGGTCTGATCCAGCACCAAGTCTGCCTCATCTTCCTTGGCCTCCTCCTCCATTACCTCTATCACCATCCTCCTTTCCATTGCCCTCCTTGCCCCCCACACTTTCCCTTCCCATCACTCTCTCTCTCTCTCTTATGTCAAATCCTTAGGTTGTGTACTTTCATTTTAAGACTCCCTGCACTAGATACTTAAAGGAGAGACATGGCATTCAAGGGGAATGACGTGTAATGCCTTTTCTATGTGGCTCCTATTCAATATTAAGGGGGAATATTGTGATGTAATGTCTTCTCTTCATGCCCCTCTGTTTAGAATAAGGGGAGATGTTGCAAGTATAGGTCTAATCTTCACGTTTAGCCATGAACAACCTTATTGTAACATTAATTATATTTATATTATTGGTTAAGTCTGACCTGATCAACATAAACGCATAATCCCTCTTGGGGGAAGTGCCTTACCCCTTGAGTTGTGTATCTATACACTGACTCCTCATTTGTAATATTCGCTCAAGTAATTTGTGCATTCTTTATAAAAGTGTTTTAGTCTATGGGCACCAAACTATTGTTCTCTTTTGTGCTTGAGTTTTTTTCTCGTAAACACACCCTCTTGTGCTTGGATTCTAGCAAACCTGTGTCTGGTTATTATTGCAGAATTTGGGTTTGTTCCTGGTTTCATTCGATCCTCTACCTCTTGCAAATCTCAATATCACATCTAAATGTTACCTTGGTCACATGTCACTAATATAAAGTGACCATTATACAAACTTTTCTTACTCCTAAATAATATTCAAGTGTTAATACTCCAACATTTTCTTTATACTCTACCAAGTACATGATGACTACTAATTCTGTAATCAAGGATAATCTTTCACAAAACAATTTTCTGTTCTGCAAAAATGTTTTGGTGAACTATATTTGGTCACTGATTTGTAAGATGTACTTTACAAGGTAATTGTCAAGAGATGTTAGTTTATTTTTCTGATCTGTTCCAGGATAGTAGGATTATCTTTGAAGCACAGTTTAGCACTTGTAAGGTTGTTTTAATTCAAGTTTTGCCAATGCCCTGTATTTTGCAACAACACCTTTTCTGATTTTCATTCCAAATCAAATACCAATTAGTAGTTTGTAATTATCATATGTGACTACTATAACAATCTATCATGCTGGTGATTTTCTGGATTTATATAAATCTATTTATGTATATATAGATGTAGAGAGAAATTTATGCTATTGCATTTTTTTGCAAATTCCTCCAGGATGATTTCTTGGCAAGGACTGCTACTCCTCTGGAAGATATTTTTGAATCTCTTTTCTGGTATGGCAATCTTTTCATCGATGGTTCTAATATATAATATTTGAACCATTATAACACAATTGCATCATACAACCTCAAGTTTTTCTTCATGATCAAAGTTTTCTTCTATCTGTAGTTAGCATGGTGGCCATATTACAGTTCCAAACTTTCATACCAATTGACAATTTTCTAGTGTAATAATTACTGGTGACCATTTTTTGTCTTTGGTTATCCTAGTCTCAGAGTACATCATTTCTATTTGATCAAGAGCTAAAAGTTGGGGTGTGTTTGGACAGTTTGCCTTGTTTATTGTGTATCAGATGTATGAAAGATACATTTATGTCAGAAGAAAAGAAGCTCAAAGATCCACGGAGATTATATGCACCAGGGCGGTTATACCACATTGTGGACAGAAAGCCTTGTAGGTAAGGATCTTGAATCCTCTATCAGCAGTCAGAGTATAGCTTTATTGGTGGCAGTGAGGATCAAATGGCATTGTTAAGAAATTACTCTGGGCATAGAATTAAAAGCAAAGAAGTTTGGTTATGTCCAAAAGTATGTTATAACGCCTGATGTGTTATTAGTTCTACATCAGTTTCAGGAAGAGATATTGTTTACCTAATACTGAAGGGGAGGGCTATTGTAGCTAATTATTCCTAAATTTTATATACATATATGTGACAAAATCAATTTTTGTTGTACAACAGAACGAGGCAACTATTGTCCAAGGACAATAAGTTATCAATCTAATTCGGTGCTTGAGAAATTTTAGCAGGCTTCATGGTTTATTTTATAATTCAGTTTTTCAACATTTGGGACTCACTGAAGCAGCAACATTGTAAATAAAATCCGCTTAAAAACATTGCTGGAAAGAGACTAGCTGCAACATTATACTAAAGCAGAATCTGACAAACAAGCAGTAAAATGCTAGAAATACTTTACAAACCAGTAGAAAGACTGAAATGTATCTTTTTATGAAACATTGGTAAAATCTGCTCCTGAATGGAAAGGACAATCTCATAAAGGCTGCAACATTCATGTGAAAGAAATATTTGAATTCTTTAAGATTCTATCCTCTAGCCGATCTTTGGATTCACATATGCAAGTGTCAAGTTTTGAATGAACTCGTCTTTTTCATACTTCCATTACCATAAACAGATAATTACTATGTCCATCCTTTATGCATTTATGAGCTTCCCTTGGAGCAGCCCATAGTTCTCCCCCAGTCACTATTCGAGCAGCCATGTGTTGTCATACAATGTGGCAATCTCTGTATTGGCAGAGATTGATGATTGCCAGACTGGTGAAACCTTAGGACTCTACCCCAAAGTGTCACGCCAGGCAAGGTCCTCTCTTTAGGCTTCCCGAACCTGCTGAGGGTAGACCTAGACTAGCCATGGGAGGTGTCCCCGGTCCAAGTTTCCTGGTTACTTGCCAGCAGAACCAACTTTCACACAGTAGTTGAAGGACCGATTTGGAAGGGAATAGGGCACTTTGAAATCTATAACAAGTAATGGATTTAGTATTCTAAAGAAAATTACTTGGGGATTGACTGAGGATTTATAAAACGTGAAAATGAAACCCCAAGAAGCAACACAAGCAACACAGAATATATCCAAGGAAATGCATAAGTTACTTGAGTGAAAGGCAAGTCACACTGACACCAGTAGACTTGGATTAATGATTGGCTGCCCTATAAGTTCTACTCATATAGAATAGGATCAACAAATAAAACAAGTCTAATAGAGCTAAAACAATGCCCCCAAAAGGATGAAATGCTAAGGATAAAAATCATCTCTTACTTCACTTGAATATTTTCAAATCTAGACTTAATAATCGCATGGGAAATGCATTCTAGGCAAAATGTAAGAGCTGGTTTTGATTTAGAAAATGCCTTAGCACCTAAATGAACTCAATGTAGCAAAGAAATCAGATCTGGACTGTACGGAACAGCGAGGGAAACACGCATGAAAAGGGGAAGAATTAATACCCAAATGATTGAAAATTGATTATAGAGACCAATGCCTATCCTAGGGCGACTTAGAGTCATACACAAACCCAAACAAGACAATGAAAGCTACAGCCATAAAGATATTGCTAAATCCCCCCACATGCAAACAGACAAAGAGCAAGCAGTGTAATTTAAGTGACTAGTGGATTTTCAACAGGGTAAAATAGAGAAAATGAATCACTTACCCGATTCCGGTGGTTGATGAAGTCACCCACTCCTTCCTAGCAGCAACTCATATACTTCTCATGCCGTAAAAATCTCCTTAACCAGTTGGGGCACACTTGTTTTCCATAAATCTCCAACCTGTAATGTGGGAACCAGGATTAGCAAGAGATAAACCCAATGTCAAACCAATCTAGCACTACAAACTGAAGTAACATGCAAGTAGCAAAGAGGGAGAGGCAAGAAAAATGATGAGAACAAGCTAAATCAAACTCATAAGCAAAACCCCCCTTTAGTTGAGATGGCCAGGGTGCTTGGGGCGCAATTGGTTTTCTTCCCCTGCACAAAAGGCACCATAAAATCTCACAAACTGATATCACCGAGATTACATGAGTTGTAGAGGATGGCAAGAGAAAAATTCAGTTAACAGTACACTCAGAAAAGAGAGAAATGAAGCACTCCAAAATTCTTGTTTGTGTTTCTGTTGAAAATGGCCTAGAGTCCTTTACAAATGGTGGTTCACTGTCTTTTATAGAGTGAGGGTGAGTAAAATCCCTAGCCAGAAAGATCAATGGTTGAGATTAAAAGATGAGTACACTGGATCAATGGATGAGAATATTTATCATTTACAAATTTTTATAATGCTGAAAATCACTATCATGTGTGAGGGGGGTGAATTACCTCTATGAGCACATGTAGTTTATAATAATGATAAGTGATCACGTGTTTTACATTGTTGGGGATACTAGGGTATCCTCTCGGTGGTCCCTTCCACCCTTTACATCATTACGTTAACCTTTCACTTGTTCAAAATGAAGTGGTGCACCCCCCTTTGGTGAGAATGCATCGGTCATGTACAAAAATGAAGTGAACACAAGATGAGATGATTAGGAGATGTATTGATAATTGACTAGGGGCATAATCCAATGTTACCCAAGTCATCGCTTTGCTTTTCCACAATCATGCTACTATACATAATAAACCATAGTCGTTTTTAAAATTAAACCTTAGGAAACCATTTTAATAATTCCTTATTAGTTGGATCTTTGTCTTCCTTTGCTCAAATTGAAAATCTAATGCCACAGATGAATTTCTTGACCCTCAAAATCATAGTGAGTCAAATTTGTACCAAAATCCAATCTGCAATATGACTTTTAGATCAACTCCAAATAATTAAATTAAATCTTTGGCTAAAATGATGAACTTAGGAAAATAATTCCATAATTATCCTATTAATCCAATAATGTTGCAAATCTCATTTAGAGGGATCCATTTGGCCTTCAAAGGCTGAAACATGATGAATGATGACTGTGTGAAGATCCCATATTGCTGGTTGGCTCCTTTGACCATGTCAAACTGAAGTTTGACCAAGTCAAAAAGTCAAACTTGGTCAAAATTTGACCATGATGCAAACTGTTGCAAGAACCATATACAAAGCCTATAGAGGATGAAAAACACTTAATTATGATAAGTATTGATAAGCAACTAAGTGCAAGGCCTCATCCTACAACAAGTGATCACCATGTGACTCTTTGCATGACTTATCCTCATAACACAAGAACATAACAAAACATAGATTAAAAGTAAATGTATTATATACATATCACCATTTAACATGATCATCACAAAGTATTGCATAGATCATCCTTCCTCATGGGTGGAGTGGATGGTCAAAATCTCAGATAGTCAAGACCTGACTAATCATGGAAGGTGTCCCTAGCCAAACTTTTTCGAGTACTTCCCAAAATTTATCTACCTTTCCCGCAGTGCTCACTTGATTGATTTCTAAGGAAACAATGTGCCTAAGAGAACTAACAAGGGTTTGAAATATGGCATTCGAAGTTTGAGTGATGTAAAATACCTCTTAAGCGAAATATGGTCAGAGTAACTCTTGTGAAATGAAAGTTAAAGGTGCAAGCTACCTTGAAATGTAAATACTATGATAATGAATTAATGTCTTGGCTAGTTATAAAAGATCTCCTTTTTAATGATTAAAGGTGCCTAGAGTCTAGACTATGTGAAATGTATGTCACCTAATAAGTGTGTTGAGTTAAAATGCTACCAGCACTAAGTTTGAAGTCTTATCTTGGTTAATGTTCAGATCTACAGGTGTTTATGGTGTTGGTTTGGGTTAAACTTTTAAAGAGAGGCCCAACACAAGAACCATCTTGCTGGTTTTTATAGTTCTTGATTGTAAAAGCATATAACAACAAGCAAGAAATGCACACTAAGGTAAACAAACACAACTAGACTAAATGCTATGCTTGAAATAAAAGTTTCCAGTGCCTTTACTAGGATTTCTAAGCATAGATTGAGTTCATATTTTATTCATTACATGCTATGATTTTGAGATTCTATGCCTAAGATGTAGATTGCTAATAGCCTAGAAATACTAGCTTATCTTAGTGGATGAAAAAGTCATGAAAGCAAATGCTAAGATAAGTGGAGTAGAAGAATTCAAGAAAAGCTCTGACCTACTTTCTTGGTGTTAGGCTATGGAGTCAATTCACCCCTCCTAGTTGACTGGCATGAAAAATGAGATCTACGAACTATAGAGACCCAGAGCAATCTACAGTTTCAACCCAACTGAGGCACCCTTTTGGAACCCTGCGCTCACCCAACTTGCAAGATTGGTTAAACCTTGAAGAAGGAAATCATTCAAAAGTTCCAAAGACTTGAGAAAAATCAACAAACAAGTTAGAAGAATAATGTATAAGCGGTGAGGAACAAAACCCAGAAAGGAAGATAGATGCAATAAAATTCCAAGCTATGTTTCTTACCAGAAAACTTCAAATCATTAGAGCAGTTGCAATTTCCAAACTTATACATAAACAAATATCAACAATATTACCTTAATTTGGATCAGATATCATATACATAATAGTAGAGGAAAGAAAGAGCCAAAGTCCAACCACAAATCACCATGAACACAAGAGGAAAACTCAGAAAAATCAGAACCGTTCTATTATTCTCAAAACTGCCTCTTTTACAAATGAATTGCTCTCTATATTTTATAGAACAAGAGGAGAGAAAAATGTTAGACACAATGACTCACTGAGAGGGGGGGGGGGTGAATCAGTGAGCATACACTTAATCAAATTTTACTTCTTCAATCACCAACTCTTATATCATCATTTCACATTCACATCAAAATCATATTCATCAATGAACTATCTACCAATCACATGTCACTTATCAAATAAAATATGTCAACTCTTATAATTGTAATCTTTTGTATTTGGTTCAACGGCTACAACCGTGAGGCAATTCAGCACCAACTCCTTATCTAGAACCCTGCCTAGTTTTTCTTAGATCCTACTAAGAAAGGTGTTTGCAAGACCCAGCTTACAATAACATATTGATCTCTGTCCTGTTACATCTCACTTGTCTTTTGTCATGTCTTCTGCTGAGGATACCACTACCACATTATCACTCTCATACTCAATCAGCTGGAGATCATCGTCTTCTGCTCTGCTGTTCACTGATCATTCCAAGTCATTGGCTGGTCACACTGTCATATCAATCTGTAACAAGATCTACATGTCATCATAGGTCAGCATCACTGCGTCTTGTCACTGAACACATCATCTGAACCTTTCATAGAGTGAATTGAGCAAGTACTTCATCACTTCATCTTACAGTCCTCAATTTGTCACATACACATTCTCTTCTGTAGCTGCCTAAGTTAACTGTTGTAGAATACTTGATTGCTCCCAGATGTCTTGTATAGCAAGTGATTAGATCAGAAAAGACTCATCATTATTGCAAGAGGGAACTGCTACAAATCTTCAAAAGGATCAAGCATTTAAAGGTTATTGTAGACCAAAATCAAACCCAAAAACACCTTAACAGTAATTTGCTCAGTTAGCCCGAATTGTCACAGAGATATCCGAAATTTCAAAGCTGAGAGTAATATAAAGAAATCACTTGGGTTGTTTTAACATTCTCCTGTAGGTTCTGCTGCTCCAAAAACTCACTGCTGTTCTTCTTATGTACTGGGGCTACCTCAGTCCATAGCCCCGAATTCAGAGAAGATAAAGCATAAAAAAAATTAACTTCAAATTTGTTGCTGCCACTATCAAAAATCGGTCTTCTACACCAACGAATTTTGCCTCAGAAGGGGGTCCGAAATTCAGACCACTGTAATCTTCTACACCCACAAAAATCAGAGCTCAAATTATCTCCCATGAAATCCACTTTACTGTTCCACCGAAATTTCACTTGATCATCATGTTGTTCCTGCTCTACTAATTCTGCTGCTACCCGAGAATCAGAGATAAATACAAAAAAAATATTTTCCAAAAAAAAACTTATGTTGCTGCTACAAATTCGGGCATGAGGCAGCCTCTGTTAACCCTACGTATTCTCCTCAGACACAGTCACGAAATTGCCTCAGTAATCCGAAATTTCAGAGCTCTCACAATTAATATTTTGAATGAAGTGTCCCTAGGTATTTATACTAGTTTTCCATTAAATATTATGGAGTCAACCTTGCAATAAATACATTTTTATTTTTATTTCAAAGAAAAACTTCCTTTAGTTGGCTGATTTCAAGGTGCGAGATTGTAATGATTTTATCCACAAGTCATATGTGTGTTTTTTTTTATTTTGTTGTTAACCCACACTCATAGTTTTAAAAATTGGTGAAATCGGAATCGGAATCGGCCGATTCACCGATTTAAGGCCAGACCGGTTCAAACCGGTCTCCAAATCGGATCGAAGGACCGGTTCGGTACCGAACCGGTCCGGTCCACCGATTTTTGACAAAAATCGGCCGATTTTTTGGTGTGGGCCTGTGGGCCTTTAAAAAATGGTTTTTTAATTTTTAACCTATATCCCCATGGTGTTGTAGTACTTGGTGATAATGGTAAAAGTGACATTCTCTTTATCTTTTATTTTCCATCCTTTTACTTAAATTTTTAACATTACCATTAATTGTTTCAGGATGTTTGAGAGTGGTTCCAACCTCATCGGACTTCATATGCAAAAAGTAGATTTTTAGATCCCATTCAAAATTCAGCAGACTTAATAGTTTTCAGGATTTTAGGATTGCAAGGTTTCCACCAGATTCTATCATGTATGAGGGTATGGAATTGGCATTTAATCAAGCAGATCAACCCCTATATGTACCTTGATGTTGGTGGTGTTGATTGTTGAATTCCTCTGTCATGACCTTAATAAAAATGTACTCTTCACTCATGCAAAATCACTTATCAAGCATCGAAAGCTTTTTCTACGTTATTTTAGCGATTGGATTAGGAAGTTTCATCAAAATTGTTGTGTGTTGAGTCGTTGACTAATGTCCTTGGAGTATCAACTTTGAAATTCGAGTTAGAGGCAAGGGCTAGAGCCTAGAGGAGGGAGGCATAGGGTGTTATTGATGAATAGGATCTCAATATAGGCAATGATTCGTTGACATGTATGATTGATGATTTATATTTCACATTCATTTTTGTAAATGTCTTTGCTAATTTATTAATTTAATATATATATATATTGCATTTCCTCATTTTCACAATTTTGGGGGTCACATTTCCCCTGTTTCGAAGTTTCTCCGTTTCTCCCTCGTTTCCCCGTTTCATGCAACTTAGGTTGAAGCTGTTCAAACCCTCGTACAACAATTTTGAAGCAAACATGTGCCTGTTATGACCTTTGCAGCAGTAAAAAGTCATGAAAATCACCTTAAAGGCTAAAAATAAATTGTGGGCAGTATTGTGGATGAAAGCAGCCCTAAACAACAAGTATAGGTGCTCTTTGGCCTTCAAACAACAGGTCTGGGTCATAACAACAGTCCTAAAATCTTGAAAATGTTGTTTTTCTTTCAAATTTAAACATTTTATGTATTTTTGAATAAACCGATTCATTAAATTCAAATCGGTCGATTTATGACCGATTCATTACCGATTCCGATTCCGATTCCGAGTTGACCCTCGACCAATTCCGAGTCTGATTTCGATTTTTCAAACATTACGGCCACACTTCTTCTTAGGGTTCAACAAGTTCAAAAACAAGGGTGTCTTCCATACTTAGGGCTTGTTGTATGTATTTTTATTTTGTTGCATAGTCATCAACCTTTGTCCACAAGACATCAAAATTACCATATTTAAGGGTGTGCTCATTAAGCCATCCAATGATGTTATGATCACCACCACAAAGGATACCATCAAATATCATCTTCACCATGTCCTCAAGATCAAGGCATGTGTGCCATAGGGCATGCAAGCAAGATATCATAGGACCATCTCCAAGGGTTCCAAGACCCCATCCACCCACAAATGACCACATCATCTTTATCAAGTGTACAAGGACCATTAACCCATCAAGTGTGGGTCCAAGGGCTTCTTCAAGGCGTCTTCATCAAGCAAGAGGCTTCATGGCCTCATTAAGACACAAATGACCACAGAATGGGTCATTTGGCTCATTAGGTGTTCCAATGGCTCCAATGCCCACCTCCAGGGTTCTTCATGCCATGTCATGTCATTGCTCATATTTTGCTTGCTATGTCATCACTTCAACCTTTGTCATTAATGGCTTGTCATCAATGACAACCATATTCAACAAAAAATCCCTAATCACAGTAAGATGAAGGGATGGGATCTTCATTTGAGTCTCAATTACAATCTAATGGTTGAGATTACATAAAAAAATTGAGTCTTACACATGGCTAAGTTGCCCTCTCTCATATGGGGCATGTTGCCACCTAAATCACACCTGGGAAAACGCGGCAAAAATCTTCAAGCCGTTGGTGTGGCCTTCAGGGCAAGCCAGAGTCAAGTGCTTGTTATCACACCATAGTAGCAGGGCTACCATTCTTGCTGAGCAGATATCTGCACAGTCCAGAGCTTTGCTTTTACAGAGTTTGGCTATGATGAGCCTATATTTTGAGATCACTCATGATTAGAGCAGTGTATTTTATCAGAATTATGTTAGACCTTGTGCCAAGGCTGAGCCTTGAGAGTTCAGATGTGATGACCGATGTGACCCTTTATTCCATATAGTTTCAGTTCAGTGCCTAGTGATGTTATTGCAGCAGTGTTTCAGATGGTTTATGATGATTATTATTATGATGTGATATGACCCATGTATTTATGATCATTGATTATGGATTATTATCTTGTTGCTTTAGTCATCTTCACAGCATTAGCTTGGTATATGATTAATGATGTGGCAAACTTTGTAAAATGAAATGAACTATCTTGATGATGTTATAATTTGTAAAATGGACACTACTTGCACATTTAGGTTTCTTGACAAAACCCACTGGTTGTATTACCCTCTTGTGAGCATGGATATGGTCTTCCTTGACATTCTTGTTTGCTAGCCTAAGCACCACATCCATTTGACTCCATCCATCCATGACCTTCCCGATTTGGCTTTCACCTTTGACTTGTCTTTCTTGACTCTTTGATACTGAGGACTTCCCCATTACTACCTCTGTGTTGGATCGCATCCATGTTTGTTTAGTGTCTCAGCTCTGAGTTGGTGACAGAACTTGCCTCTGGTGAGTTGGATTGTAGGCCTAAATCATTCTGGTCGGTTGTCCCGATGTTTGGCACTGGTCGAAGTCCCCTTAGTCACTTGAGATGTTGCTGGCTAAAACTGAAAGCTCATGTACTACCTATTGGATATCTTTATAAATTCGCCCATGGAAACTGTAAACTCTAGAATGTGTTTCTTAACACACGTGAGTAAAGGGTAAGAGCAATGAAATGCTAAAAATACTCAAAAGTTATATCTATTATTGCTGACCTTGTATATGTATAAACATGCCCTGGATGCAAGTTGCAATTAGTTGTGCTTCTTAGCACATCTGAAATCTGAAGGGTTATGTAGGCCAAAAAGGCCATGAAATGAAATTGAATGATCCTAATGAACTTGGATCAACTTGATGTAGACATGATGCCTAAGTTGAATAAGCACTCTCTAAACAACTTATCCATTTGTGAGGCACAGCCCTTCCCCGTGTTATTTGTCCGGCACAGACTGTAGCTTCCCCCTCTCCCAGTCCAAAGTGTCATCTAGTTGAGTTTAGTCAAGTCATCCCCTTTGCCCAGCCTTGATTCTTAGCCTTCATCCTAAGCTAGCAGTTAGACCATGTCCAATGGTGAGTCTGTCATTTAAGCTATTGTGTAAGTAAATATAAATAACAACGGAATATGCAAACAAGATAAATGCCACTGAATGATGTTTATACTTTAAGTTAAGCTGTGAGTATGATTAGAGGAACATGTCTTAGTCTATTGATATGATTTGTCCTTGGTTGTATATTGACCTAGTCAAACCTAGTTTGACTATGGTCATTCTTGGGATCCGTGATGATGTGGGCCATGTATGCTTATTGATGATAATTGATGGTCCCACATACTCTTGTTATTGATACTATATGGTGGACATATGATTCAGATGGTGATTGATGCAGTTCAGCAGGTATTATTATTGTTTCAGATCATCAGATTATGCATTATCCATATATGGTGGACCCTACAGTTGGCCCATCAGGGCAACCCATGGTGTATGAGTACACATTCTTAGTATTTTTGGGTCTTTTGGATCCAATGAGACACTTATCATTCAGTTCCGAGCACTTTTGACAGTGATAGATGCAATTTTCCACTTGTTGACCAAATTTGGGGCTGTTTTCCCAACCTGTCCAGCAGGGGCCATGAGAGGTCAGTTCACCTAGGGCGCTGTATGAGGAGGGGGTGGTCCAGCCACTTGTTTTTACCATTCTACCCCCCTCCCAAAGAGCCTGGTGGGCTCAGTTTGACAGCGCAGGCAGCCTAGGTGGCAGTTTCAGCAGCTTCACAGTTATCGAGGCAGATTAAAAATGGAATAAAAGGGTCACTGAGGAATTTAATTTGGGCAATTGAGGCAAGGTTTTGGCACTTGGTCTTCACAGAGGTCTTCCAAGGTGAACCCCCCATCTTCCAACCAGTTATCATCAGTTAGTGGGGTCCACAGAGGCCACAGGAGGCCTTTTACTGCATGTCTCTCACAGATTTTGAGGACAGGATTTGATCATTTGTATTATTTGGACATATTATTTTATATTATTGTGCCATGGGGATGAGCTAGTAAGGATTGATGCCTCCTAGCCCCACCATGAGCTTCTTTAGTCATGTCCTAGTCATATGAGGTGGGACCATGTGTCTTAGCCCCCTCCTAGTGATGACATCACCCTCCATGAGTCACTTTAGGCTATGACGTCATCTCTCTTTTGAGTGATCCATGTGATATTTTGTATTGGCTCATCTTAGCCATTGATTAGATTATGAGATCTTTTAATCTAGACCACTCATCTTGTTGTATTGTAATGTGTTTTTGAGATCTAGGGTTTTGGTCTTTATTATCCTATATAAGGAGGAGACCCCCGATTGTAAAGCTCACCTTTGGGCTTTGGAAGACTTGGAATGAAAATAATATTTTGGAGATCTACTTCTTGGCTTTGATTGGGTTACTCTTGTATATGTTCTTGCATCTTGTTTCTAGACATTCTTTGCTTCTACAGGTGAAATCGATATCAATTGAAGGGAGGCCGAATTGCTTGAAGCTAGCCACGATTTGCTTGATGGGAAGATTGTAGGGGTTGCTCACATTCCCCATGGGCAAAACGTTTTCATCTTGAGGGAGTTTTTCAATTGTGCTTTGTTCATTGATTGCTTCTTTGATATGACATGCTTAGATCTTATGGATTTGTGGATCAAATCTAACTTGATGTAGTTTGATTTATAGGTTTTCATGAGACATCTCTCCTCCTAGGGATTGAACGATTTTGGTTGAAGACACTTGGATCAAGCTTGGAATTGTAACTAGGGAAAGATTTCTCCATATACTAAGAGGCCGCAAGCTTTGAGGTAAGATCTAGAAGGTACGTATTGATTTCGCTTGCCATCCATCCTATTGGTCAAAACTCCATTAAAATCAAAACCCTCATTTTCTATTTTCTTAGATCTACTTGGATCTAGCTTGGCTTTGGGTAAGATATTGAAAACCCACCTCTATAGCATCCACGACAATTTGGATCTATAGTTTGGTGTAGACTGGGCTTCATTTGGCACACTTTCCAAGCCACTTAGCCTTCCTTGGGTGAGGTCGCACTCCTTGGGAGGGTGAGTTTTGCTACTTCCAAGACATGGGTAGGTGAGATCCCCCTTGATTTGAATTCCTCTCACTTGATAACCTACCCCTAGTGCTTCACTTCTTTGATTTTTGCCTTGTGGGCCCCATCCCTCATTTTGAGGGTTGTGACCCACTTGGGTCATTGGGTGATGCATTTTCAACCTTAGATCTATGGATATCTAGCTTACCTTGGGGCACGCCACTTAAAACCCACCTTGATAATTGCCTTAACCTTCCCGATCTACAATTTGGCATACTTTGGACTCCATTTCAAGGCACTAGTCTCCTTGGTTCAATTCGCACTCCTTGGGGATTGTGTCATGTGCTAGATCCAATATGTGGGTGTCTCCTAATCTAACTTGGATCCATAGATCCACATCATCCAACACGCCTTAGTTCCATATCACTCTTAACTTCACCTTGTGGGTCCCATTTGGGTAATTTCCATACTTTAAGGAAGTGGGTCCCACTAATGTATTTCATGGTATTAGATCTATCTCTTTGATCTCCCTAGGTGGCTTAACTCATTCATTGGTTGAAACACTTCTCATATCTTAAGCCTCTTCAACCACACTTAAACTCTTGGGTCCACCTAAGCTTGCATTGGTTTCCGTAACTTCACTTTCACATCTCCCTAGGAACCATTGCTTTGGGCTAATCTTCTTTTGATTGGCTATAGGGTCTCCCCCTTGGTATTGACTTGTCTAGATCTAAAGTGAAGAATGCCTCGGTTGTCGTGAATCCTAGCTCATTGGGAACCGTGGCATCTTTTGGGTCACCTCTTTAGTTGTCCATCTCCTCTACCATCCCGGATGGGATACCTTTAGGGACAACTACAAGTTGTGTGATAACAGTGTTGTCACTTGAAACTCAACTCCTCCGTCTAGGCTTACTCCAAGGGGGGTGGACCCTAAAAAGTAAAAATAAAATCTAAGATGTTTAATCTATGAATGATAAAGCAACTAATCTAGGAGTTAGAAAAAATTGTTTTCAAGAACAAAACAGTATAAAAGATAAAATCATTCATTGTCCCACATCATCATTATCATTTGATACATAACATCCATCATCATAAAATATCCAATAATAAGACCAATGCTGATAAATGGAGTCAAAATAAAGTACTTGAAATGAAATAACAATGTTTTGCAATTGTTCTTGGTAAATTTTATTATTTTGTGGTAATGAGTTTTTATTATGGATGGGGGATTTCCAATATACTGTGAGGTATTGGAAATATGTCCGGAATTTGACAAGGTGGCTCCTCACTTGGACTATGGACATGTGGGCTGGATTGGAGTCTCTGGGAGGTGTTCAACACTATACCAAACTAGGGTATAGTCTAACGGTATCCCGAGGTCGCTACCCAGTGGTTCCCGCTTCCTTTAAGAAATTTGCCCACTAGTGTCAATAATCGATTACGTTGGATTTTCGTAAAGGGTGGTTAATTGGGCGGTGTTGGGCTAATTACTAGTCACTAAGTCCCTTTTTGGTTGATCAACATGTTCAGACAAAGCTGCAGTGATCTAGAGCATATGGGGACATAGCCTTGTTAATTTTATGTGTTTTTGAACAAATATTTTACTTTTCTTATGCCCCAAGAGTCTCTTTTCAAGCCAGTACTCAGGCAAGCCCTTATCCTGAAACCGTACTTCGGGAAAGCAAGGGGTTGTTTTGAAAGTAAAGAAACTGTAGATTGTAAAAAAAATGATAAAAACTAAGTCCTGAGTGAACTTGTGGCCCGCCAATGGAACATACCAACAAGGTTAATTTTATCCCTAGTTAATTTTAATTAAGTGCTAGAAAAGAAAATCTAAACTAAAAATGCAAACCACAAAAATTTGAGTCGACTCAGTTTCCCGCCTGGGGGGATGGGGTGTGGGCGCTGGTTAGCCCACTTTCTCTCGTTTAATATTTCGTTTACAATATGATCAGAAGTTTCCCAGTCATTTAAAACTGACTCAAAGGCTTACAAAATTGAACAGAAGGAGTTTCTGGGTAAAAAAAAGTATGTATCTGGGTGCTCTGGATGGCCCGATCCACCAAAATTCGAGCAGTCTCCTCCTATCTATTCATAAAGTGCTGCAAAACAACAAGCTAATGTCAGTAAGAAGTGCCCAAAAACACTTAGAAAGTGAGTTTGAGTCACCCAAAAAAAATTACCGAAAAAATTACCAAGTTAATCTATGATAAAATTGACAAAAATAACCAAGGAAAGCAAGGGTCTGCTTGTTTAAGGCAGCCAATGAAATGCACTTTTAATTCGCAAGATTAACTTTTAAAGTTCAGAGCTAAGCATTCTAGTTCAAGCTTTAAAATTTGACAATTTTTTTTTATAACTTTAAATGAGATGCTTAATCAAAGAGATCTAATCTAAGAATGATAAATATTTTGCAAATGAAATAGATCAGATTTCTAAGAGTAATTTTCAGATCTACTTAAGAATATATATTTCAGAATGTAAATCACTATTACTCTTAAACTGTAACTAATAACCAGAAATTAGTGAGAGTAGAGAGAGATAGAGATGGAGAAAACTTGGGATGAAACTAGAAGCTTTGGAGCTTGACTTTGTAAAATACTAAGGGATTGCATCTGCAAAACAAATGTTAGAAAGGGGAAGAAGCAAACAAGATCCTCCATTTTCCAACTAAGATGACCTGCACATCACAGACTTTACAAACAAGGATCAAGTGTAGACATATATTTAAAAGAAAATAGTGTTGCATACTCATAAACAAATGAAAACATACAAACATGATCTCTTAGTAAACATATATCAATAAGCTAAGACAATAAACAAATTGAATTAACTTATCTCATAAATTGTTACCAATATTTCCAATGAGTACAACTAACACGTATTCAAAACAAAGCTTATGCACATATTACCTCCATAAGCTCAAGATGGTTCATCCACTCATCAAAGGCACACCACAAATTGACCTCCAAAGTCTTCTTTATTCAAATGAAAGATAATAACAAGTACAATATAGGTCTGCTCCAACTCCAACTAGAGCTAAATGGAGTGGGCAACCATGCTTAAATAGAGCAAGATAGAGAGGGAGGGCGCGCTAGTGAGGTGAGGAGATGGAGTGAGTGGGGGATAAGATGGGGCTACCCCCACTTATTTGGCTACCAAAACTCAGGCCAAAATTAGCCCACGAATCCAGCTGCAAATTCCACATTAAATGCTCATTCTTGTTGGGAAATGAGCCCCCCTCATGGGGAAATGCGCCCCCCTTGATGGGGAAATATTCCCATCAATATAGCTGCTTAAAAAGTTTCCTAAAGTCCTTGCACTTCCACAAACATAGCTGAACCAAACTCAACTCCAAATCCCATAAATTTTGGAGTTTAATTTTTCTCATTTTTCTCATTTTTTGCATTTTTTTCACTTTTGGGGTTTTTGGGGTATAAGTGAAAAATAAATGACCAAACAACTATGGAAAGTGGGTTTTGGGGTATGGTGGGTGCTCTAAGCTAGAAAATGAGCACCCCCATGGCCAAAAAGATCCCTAGACCACACTTTTACATGACTTTTTATTTTTTTAATTAAAACATTAAAAAAAAGGCCAACTTATGGAAAAATAATTTTTTCTCGAAACTAAAAAAAAAAACCTAGAGGGACCTAGCACATGTCCATATGACTCAAAACTAATGCCTAGCATGTTCATATACATTGACCCCTGGACTTTAATAACCCCCTAAGGCCTATCCACCTCACCAGGCATTCCATCTTTGGAGGAGCAGGAGAAAAACTCAAAAATTATGTTATGCACAAATGCAAGACATAATTAATAAGTGAAAAAAATCCTTGGAATACCTGACTTGATCGACAAGTCCTTTACATAAAATACCATGCTAGCACATTTAATTACAAACCCCGCAGGGCATGGACATGTGAAGAAAAAATTAAAAAATGGGCCCTTATAAAGGCCCGATGGACTTCAAAAACACTGAAAATGAACATGTAACATGTTCAACTTTGCCCGCTCACTTGAAAGTTCAACTAAGTACATCTTAGCTGGTAACAGGGCACACTTGAAATACCTGGAATATCTGACTTGATCGACAAGTCCTAGGAAGCCAAGTCCTTTACATAAAATACCATGCTAGCACATTTAATTACAAACCCCACAGGGCATGGACATGTGAAGAAAAAATTAAAAAATGGGCCCTTATAAAGGCCTGATGGATTTCAAAAACACTGAAAATGAACTTGTAACATGTTCAACTTTGCCCGCTCACTTGATAGTTCAACTAAGTACAACTTAGCTGGTAACAAGGCACACTTGACCAAGATGGACAATGTGGGTACCAAAAATTGTGGAGTTAGATCACATAATGTTGAGTGTGTAAGTGATGAAGGTGCCCTTGTTGAGTGGAATGTCGATTTGGATAGATGAAGCAACAAGTGAAGAGATGAAAATTGGAGTGATTTGCCCCCTTAGAGATGAAGTGCACCCCCCTCATATCGATTTGTTGAGTGGTGCCTCAAAACTTGTGTAATTTCCCCTCAAATTGTTGATTGGACATCCTTGTCACATTTGAGAAGGACTCACTTTACTAAATCAGCGAATTGGATTTTCCTGTTGTAGTTTAATTTTTGCTCAGTCACACTTGGACATTTTTTAAATCAGACTTTAGGAAATATGATTAATAATTTCCTATTAACCCAATCTTGATGAAAACATAAGCAAAATACTTGGTATATGCCTCGGATGATGTCCATGATATCTTAGAAGCTTATACCAATCATTTTCATGCCAAAATCTAATATGAATATATCATTTACAAGCTGAGCCAAATTATTAAAATTGGACTTAGGCATTTTTAATCTGAAACTTAGGAAAATGCATTAATAATTGCATATCAATCCATATAACCTTGAAACCACATTTGGAATAATCAAATTGGCTTCCAAAGTCTTCAACCAGTTGAATGATGATGATAGAAATGTATGTGTTGTTGGTTGGTCCCATTGACCAAGTCAAACTGTTGAAAAAGTCAATTTTGGTCAAAGTTGTCCAATGAATGTATGGACCCTTTTATCCCCTTGGAAGAAGGATTTATCATCTTGTATGCCTCAGAATGATGAAGTATTTGAACTATAAATTTACATACAATGATTGTTCATATGATTCATAACATAACTTCAAACATAGATCATGCTATACAAGTTTCATAAAGACTGAGGTTAGTGTCTTATAAACATATCAACATCAAAACCATTACAAAGATTATTTCTCCTTTAGGTGAAGTGGATGGATAGTCCAAGTAGGCAGTTAGGTGAGAATTGGGCAAAGTTGACTGATTGACTCAAGATAAGGGACATGGGAAACCTTTGTGGTCTTCACCACTAGTGCATGCAATAGGGAATGTGTCTCACAAATGGGTATTGTGTAATGAGATACCTCTCCTTTTGACCCTAGCAAACCCCCCTTTCATTATTTTCCTCTTTCTCTTTTTCTCTTTTTCTTTTAGATCTTTTTGTTTTGCTCTTTTCTTTTATTTTTATTTGATCTTTATCTTTTTGCACTTTTATTTGGATAATGGTTGAAAGGTACTGGCCCTAGATACCTTCTTTGTACCAATGATGACATGGCCTTAGCTCTGTTTCTAGCGACCATCCATAGGCTCGACAAAGTTGCCATAGTGATGCTTGGTTAGAGAAAATAAGCATTACCTATTAATTCAAGGAGTACCTACCCTTCCAACCGCTAACCATTTTCAAAGATACATAGCAATAGATAGACTTGTTTCAGGTTTAGGGGAGTGTTGTCCGCCAGATTGCACACTAGCAACAGAAATCTTTTGAAAGTTGTCTCCCTCACTGGAAGTGGGGAGAAATGTGGCCTTGGGGGCAAGCAATGAGCCAGGTACTGTCACCTGAATCCCAGCTCCTCCGTTTAGGGTAACTCCTAACGAAGCCAAGGGGGGTAGTCCCTACAAAGAGTTTCACTAAGGCTCTTGTGTTTTATATGTTTTAAGTGTGAGGTGATGCGGATGGGTGTTATTTGGGAGTTTTTGTATGATGATGAAAACACAGTTAAACACGCAATCCACGTTGCAAATTTACAAGATACAATTTAGAAGATGAACAATATACTTTGACTTAGAATTAAAACAAAGCATCCACAAGATAAAGATCAAACAAATGACAAGGACATATGGTCCAGATTCAGAAGATACATAAGAGTTTTTAAAGACCAGTGCCAAATGGAGTCGAAAGAAATGCTTGTGATGCTGGAAAATGTAAGTCTCAAAGTAACTGTTTGTGAGATCGTTTTGAAATTGTTCTTGGTAAATTTTAAGTGTTTTAGCTGTTCTTGATTATTAGGCTAAAACCAAGGATATCAAAAGAATAAAACCTTAACCAGGAAAAATACTGGCAACCTCTTAGATGATAGGTCGGGAGCACCCAGATTGCAGAGGATAAGTGTACAATGGCTTAACCACCCTCGAGTCTAACAGTGGATACCCGGCACCACCTGTTTCAGGAAGCAACCTCAGTGATTTGACGTTGGTTTTGGAATTGGGTAAAGTTTTAATTATGTTATCACTTGTAAGTTTAGCAAGTCCTTCACCTTTCTGAGTACTAGCCCAACCTTCTTAGGTTGGCAGAGCATACTGGTGTTGGATAATCAACCAAAAATAAATTAATTAAGGGGGATGTGAGTTGAAATGTTTTATTATTAAGAGAACCGTTCAACCCTCCGACAGAGAGTGCTCTTGACTTAGTCTGAAGACCAAAGTTGAAGAGACTTTTCTAATCTAATATGGCTAATGCAAGGGGAAAAATACAAGTCTAAAAATGCTCTCCGACAGAGAGTGCTCTTGATTTGGATTTGGCCAAGTTCAAGAGGCTTTGTTTATTTTATTGCAAGTAAAAGCAGTTGTAAAGATAAACCATGTGATAGCTCAAAAGATATAAAAGACAACTTGCATGATACTTGCAGAATGAAATTAAAATTTAACTTAGTGTTCTAACAAACAAATTTAATCTAAGGTGGGGTCTTCCTCCGAACAAGGTTGACCACTAGAATCGCTAGCACTTGAGAACTTTCCAGCTAGCTGAAATTTTGACAAAGGCAACTAACGGGGAGAGAGGAGTAACCACAAAGTTATGTGGTCCTGCCCTTGGGATTTCATCCCAAGGATACTACCTCAAGTCAAAACTTGGAAGAGAGTACGAAAATGAAAAAATTGATTACTCTAAAGCGGAAAATGAAAGATCTAATCTAACCAATCACAACACTCTTCCCCAAATGGGGAAGAAAACCAAAAAGTGGAGGCCTCCTCCACTTGAACCTTTATTAACTTGATTACAAATTCCTTGGTTTGGTAAACATTGAAGGACTTTGAAATGAGAATAAAACTTGAAGAGATTGAACTTAGCTCTTAATAGCCATTACAAAGGATAATGAGTGATAGGTTTATATATTGGATCCTCCTTGTATTTTGTTTGAATTCTTGCTACTCTAGCTCGGATTTCTTCACTTCAACTTCTTCGAATCTTTTACACTTCCAAAGTACCTACAAGAAAGCCAAAACTCAAGGCACCCTTCAGTGTTAGGAAAATAAAATGAACTTTGAATCTAAGTCTATATTTGCAAAATGAGATCTAAAACATAGAATGACATGAAAATTGGTTCAAAAAAGTTAAGATGGGAAAACGGACCAGCGAACAACAAACTCCTAAAAAGTGATGGGAAAGAAATCTAAAGTATAAAATTTGTAAGAAATTTTTTATGAAAATATTCTATCTTTCAAATTGGGAACTAGAGTTAAAAAATGCAAGCTATACTAGTGTAAAAGAAGAGATCTAGAATGCTTCTAACATTTATTTTTTCAATGCATGTTATTGCTAATGATGTAACAAAACTTGAGATCTAACTCTAACAAATTACTTTTGCAAACTAAAAAAAGAAGCTAACACTACTCAAACAATTCGTTTTTGTGATTTTTAAGTGTTTCAGGGCTCTTTTTAGAAGGTGGACGAATGGAGCCAATGAGGGGAAAACGAATGGAAGGAGATTTGAAAAAGGTTGAGGATGGGAAAAACGAATGGGTGAGGAGGTAGATCTAGGGCAAAAAGCAATTGAATGGAGGAGGAGAGAAAGGGCCAAAACGAATGGGTGAGTGAGCTAGTCTAATGGAGATGGGCTTGAAGAGATAAGCTTAGAACCAATGTAACCAAGATTTGTTTTGAAAAAAATAGTTGATGGAGGAAGAGATCAAAGCTCTGTTGAAGTGTTTCTGCTCTTAATATGAGAAGATCCTTTGGGAACCTGCAAGAAGAAATGATTATGCAATAATATTCATTAATAGATAAAAACTAGCTTGATCTCCAAGCCACTTTCCACCCTAGAAGCACCCCTGCAAAACCCTTATATTCATGCACACAAATCCAAACAAGATATTTCTAATGCTATGTTAGAACATATATTGAAAAATGACTTGCATAAAGAAAACATAAGGTGAGAGAGATATCACCAAGACAATGCGAAATAGACCCCAAGTACTCTTGCAATGGACCTCCAAAGTCACTTCTTGTATTAAAACTTTAAACAAATATTACAGTAGTATTTTGGCAGAGTGTTAATGCTCAAAATCTCCATGAGAGAATGGCCAAAATGCCATCTCTTTATAGCAAACACTAGCTACCAAATACCTAAGTCGAATTGGCCCAAAGGAAGCCAATACCACCTAACACCAATCTAATTCCAATCACATCTAGTCTTCAACCAATCGAATTACAAGTTTAATAAGTTACACCTAACACAAGTCGAGTTCATGGCTTATGTGGATGGGGAGGTGGCCTCCACCTAGGCAAGGCACCCCCCATCCCACTTTGGAACTACCACCAAACAAATAACGAGTTTCCATGTGTAGAACTCGCACTCCCAAAGAGAATGATGTGAGCAAGCTTGTGAGGGCGTGAATGCCACATGTGGAAGCTTGGAGTGGAGTGGTTGGTGGTGACTTGAGTCATGAAGAGAGCCAATGCACATGTGGTTGCAAAAACTTAGGAAAGCGCCCACCATTGCCATCAATGTAAACCAACAACCCATTCATCAAGTGCCACCTAACCAATTCGCAGATTGCATGAAGGAGGGCGAATTGCTCTTTGAGGATAAGCTTGTGCTGACTAGATAGTTGACTGAAGCTCAGTGAAGTTGATTGGAATCATCTTTAATGCCAGGTGCAATGTCAACTAGCCTTTTACTTTATTCCATTTGGATTATTTTGGAGAGATTTGGATTATCTCCAAAATAATCAATTTTATTATTTTAATTAATAATTTCTCTATAACTGGGTTTTTTGAGAAATTATTAATTATGAGGCCTAGCTGACATCCGAAACTTAGGATAAACTGTTCCGGGGATCATGAATGATTTTTGGCTTAAGTCTGGAGCCTTCAATCATCAAATTCGGATCCCGGATGACTGACATATTACATATTGATATTTCTCTATTTAAACTATAGAGAAATTTATTAAATTTAAAAAATAATTAAAAACCCAAATTCGACGGACCAGGTAAAAAAAATTTGAAATTTTTTCTAAGGGTTTTATGGACCTAGGACATGACCAACACTTATTCTAACAGTGTCTAGTAGGCTTATATACATCATTTGGACTCTAATAACCCCCCATGGCTAAAATTTTCAAAATCGGGCATTCCAGCTTTGGAGGAAGCAGGAGAAAACCTCATCGATTATAGCTCGGCTATAGGCAAAGTATAATTGATAAGGGAAAAAAATCCCTGGAATACCTTATTTGCTTAATCAAGTCATGGGGAACCGAGACACTCAGATCCTACTAGCACACTTTATTACAAACCCCATGGGGCCATGGTCATGTCAATTGAAAAACAAAACTAGCTAGTCGCAAATGCTGGATCATCTGATACACTGAAGTACAAACATTCATCATGTTTGTCAAATGGCGGCTCTTCAGATAATCCAACTATGGTACAAACAAGTTGGTAACAGGGAGCATTGCTCAATAGCAACTCTTACTGTTTAGTAAATAGTTAGCCCCAAGGTTTTACAAGTGAGCGTCCTGAACTGTCGCAGGATTCATCACAACACAAGCATGCCCGAGACACAAGGGAGAACGGGGAGGCATTCATGGTGAAGGGGACACTGAGGGGAATTCAAGAGTCAATCCATCATTCTTTAGCCAATGGGATTTTGATATCAAGGTGGAGTGGTATGGAGATGGAGATAGTGTCAAAGTGTGGAGACAAAGGAGATTTATAATCCCTATAAAGACCAATAGTTGTTAGACATATGCGCATAAAACAAAAATCTCTACTCAGTATTAACCTATGAAACATCTCCACTAACCATACTCATCAGAATCAATCAATGTGATGTAAGAGGAAAACATCCTTCTATACAATCATCAATCCAAGTCATAATTCATAAAGTACATCCCTGGGCATGACATGGCATCATCACAAGGAAAAAGTATGGCATCAACTACCAACATCTCAGCACCGATCACATCTACATGCTCTAAACTCTGGATCTTAGCCTAATCTCTGAAACAAAAATTTTGGCAAGAAATTTTGTTTTGTCAAAGCAAGTTTGGTGTTTGGTATTGTGGGAGTGTTTGTCAATGGTGTATGGGTCGATATGATTGTGGTTGACATCAATGATATGTTCCTTGAGTCATCTTTGGACATAACAACCAATTTAGGCTATGTAAAAGGTTTCATAGGAGTAGGGGATTTTGTAAACACCTCCTTTTCCATCTTTGATAATTAAAGACAACGTGGCATCCACATGGAAACAATGTGTGCAGACATGGCCTATGGATGAGACACCTACATATTGTACATGTGGTGGTCAAGGAGTAGTTCTAGTCATGCCCCTTTGTGATTGGCTTGTCGCTGTGATGGAAAAGAGCCTAGCGCTTTATCCCTTGCCAAAACCCGACCATCTTACCCAGGGTTTTCTCCGTCGCATCCCTTGCACATAAACTCTGGCCTCAGAAGTTCGATGCCCCCTCTTCTTTGCTTACTGGATTTTCCCAAGTCATGTCTTGAGAATGAAAAATCCGTGTAAGAAAGTCTTCCTATGTGATTGGGTTTACTTCCCTAGGTTTTCTTAAATTTTACCCTTGTTCAAAAATCCCATTTGCAAAAATTTGACTTCCTTTCCTTGGTTTTGCCAACTTTTTCCTTTTCTCGGTGAATGAAACAATCCTTTTCTCAGCACTTGGCGTGTTAGGCAGTTATCTCCTTTGTCAAGCACTAGCCCTTCCTCCCTTGCCAAGCATCCATGCTATAGTGGGTGGAACAGTCAAATTCATGAGGGGATGGGGAATATTGATTGCGAGGGAAAGGATAGAGCTACATGATGCTCAACAACAGGTAGAGGAGGTCCACGTCTTCTTGGAGGAGGATTTCCATAATGTTGTCCTCTAGGAAGAAGCTACTCATTAGGAGGAGATTGTGTAGAGGGAGGAGTACATTGCCAATGGGACTCGAGTTCCTGCCCGCCTTCAGTGGATTGACAAGGGGGATGTGGGTTCTAAATTTAACTTTGACTACTTTAAGTGCAAAGTTTCTTGAGTAAGTTCTTGGGGTGTGGAGGGAGGGCAACTCCTTGGTAAAGATAAGGGACATGTTTGGGCTACATTTCAAAACATACTTTCCTCATATCCACTCATTGATGATTTCATCAAGGCTAGATAGATGTGTTGTGATGCCATTCCTAAGGTCACCACTTTGAACAAAGGATAGGTTGGAGGATGACCTCTCTAATGGTAAATCCCTTCGCATGGATGGGATGCCTTGTGAATTCTTCAAAGCCTTGTGCGATACTATAGGCAAGGATCTTTGTTGTATGGATAATGAAGCTCTTTCTTCGAGCACTTTGACAGCCTCCCTCAACTAGGGGGTTGTCGAGCTGATTCCAAGGAAAGTGGCTAGACATACTATTGGGGGGTGGAGTTTCATTACTTTGCTAAGTGTTTCTTATAGGATCTTGGCTAAGGCACTTACGCTATGGATCCGTAAAGTGTCTACGTGAATTGTCAAGCAGGATTAAATGAGATTTGTGCAAGGTACACTTATTCTAGATATGTGATATCTACATGGGAGGCCATGGAGTGGGCCAAGATTCTGTGTTCCTTAAAATTTGCTTTGATGAGGCTTATGATAGACTTGATTGGTCATTCATCCATTAGAGAAAATTTGGGGTCTAAAATGGGCCTCCTAAGGAAAATAATAAAATAATATTTATGAATTTTGGAGGAAGAGAGAAAAAACTACTTTTTTTTCTTTGTATTTTCAACATATCTCCCTGTGGTTTTACTCAAATTTTGAGTGGGAGCACTCGCTGGATGCAGAATTAAATTCCACATCCAACGAGTACCCGCACCGCATACTTTTGATGGACCCCACCCCATGAAAAACAAGAAATACATTTAAAAAACGTGTTACTTTTTTATCCAAGGTTCAAGGTGGACTACACAATTCTGAATTAGGTAAAACTGACAGGTCTTCTTCTCAAGTTTTGGTCAGAGAGGTGCATTGCTGCAATTGAAAAGACCTACCTAATGTGCCTACCTCCATTGATGGAGATAGAACACTCATGAAAGCTTTTTCAAACCTTTTCAAGCTTTTGCTTTGATATAATACTTGGGCATATAGGTGCATTCGACCTATCTATAATAGGGAGTTCTATCGGGTCGATTTCCTTTGATATAATACTTGGGACTAGGTTGAGGTCTATTATAAGCACTAGACCTATTTCTTAGAACGTGCTCTTTGAGGGGAAAAAAAAGACACTTGGATTCGAACCAAGAACCCAAGCAAGAAGTGCATGCCACCGGGGTAGTAAACAATAGGTAGTTGCTCACCTTCTTTATCCATCCTTCTTAGACTCAAAATAATAAAATATTAAAATATTAAGGCTGAAAAAATAAGCGGATAGACTATATAGGACTGATATGTCTTTGAATCTTAAACCAAGTAACATGTTTTTTAATGTATTTCTCATTTTTCATGGGGTGGGGTCCATCAAAAGTATGCAGTGTGGGTACTCGTTGGATGCGGCATCCAACGAGTGCTCCTGCACGAAATTTGAGTAAAACCATAGGGAGATAACTTGAACATATGAATTAAAAAGTAGTTTTTTATGACAAATATGCCAAGTCAACCATTATGATTGACTCTTTTTCTTGAAATTCTATTGGTTCTTGAATTCCAACTCATCAATGGCTCTTTTTCTTATAAGGCCCACTTTAGACTCCAAATTTACTCTAATGATGATTATGTTGAAGTGCCTTGGTTTTGGCTGCAAATGTGGAGCAATGGTAAACACCCTCTTTTCCGATGCCTCAACCTTCATTTCCATAAATGGCTCTCTCACGGATTGCATTCCACTCTATCAATCGATTGGGAAAGGTTTCCTTCTTATTCCTTTTCTATATGTTCTCACTAATGATGCTTCGGGTTATCTGTTGGAGGCAAACAAGTTGCAGAGGTGAAAATGGGGTATCTCACTCCCTGATGAACCAAAGATGGTTAATAACCACTTTTCTGACAACTCTCTTCTTTCAATCCAGGAAGATCAAGAGTTAGTCGAGGATACTAGGCACTATTTGGACATGTTTTACAGTGTGTCAAGAGTAGTTGTCAATGAATGGAAAACTAATTTTTGGCCAGTCGACATTGAGGATTGCTCCTACTTGGATTCCTTTTTTTGTTGTTCCTATTTTCTGATTGGTGTTTTTATCTAATGGCATTTATGCATGAAATATTGGAGTAGGATCACACCCAATTATTTTGGCATGTTCATAAGTACTGCACCTTTAGAAGGGCCTACAATCTCATTAATTTCCAGAAAATAAGTTAGCAGCCATAGGTAATTTCTGCATGTTTATAGCAGCAACTTTACCAACCCATTTCCATCTAATTTACAGTCCTTCTAGTCACTCTTGACTCCATATTCCCAAGTTAGTTATAGGAACTACTCATACACCTCCAACCACCCATGAGATAAAGTTATTCAATCAATTTGATCAAATCATTTTCTGTTTTGCTAAAGTAACTCTTCACATCACATTGAGCCTTATTTGCATAGACTTTGGCAATCATAATCCTAGGGACACCCCCCTTGCACTAGAGGAGAGCTGGTCTTAAGTGAGAAGAGGGTTTATTGAGGTGATGGTGATAACCCTCTTGAGTTACCCTAAGACTAGCACTGCTTTTGGACTTTGTAGCTTACGTGCTTGTTTGAGAGGTAATATGGTGAAACTTAGTGAAAGGATGTGGGCATGGTGGTCTATGCTCAGCAAAAGAAAGGTTCCTTACTCTATCTAGATTTTGGTATGTCACTCTTCTTCATTATGTCTGTTACAGCTCGATTTAGCATCTAGGTGGAAAAGTCCTAATCCACTAGTGCTGTCAAGTGCAACTTCGGAAGGAAAACACGATTGTCACCTTAGTGCTTAACTTCCCTCTTTTAGTCCATCTCTCAATGCCAAGGGAGGCTTCCATATAATTTGATTAGATCTAACATTTGAGGAGAGCTAAGGGAAAGAAGATCAACATGTTAGATGTGAAGTGAAATTATTAAATTACTTTCCCAAATAAGCATTCTATCATTAAAAATTCAAAATGATTAACAGATTAAATACTCACAAGATAAATCGATGATGTACCACAATACAAACCAGGGACATTTGAAATACTGGGCGAAAATATGGAAATGGATCATAAAACTTGTAAAGTAAGATGCTTTATACAAATAGTTCCATTACCATGAGATAAGATAAAACATTTACCAAGTGAGATTAGCAATGTAGAGCAACTTGTCATTATTAGAGATTCTTGAATTTAGGCCTTAAATGAGGCCTTGCTTGAGAGAAATTCTCTGAAACAAGGTGTCACCCAAGTTTAATTAAACCCAGACCTTCAGAAGTGATTAAGATCGCTTCACTAAGTGTGGCAATGTGGTCTTAGTCTTAATTAGTATGCCAATTACTTCAAGTTTCTTAAACACATAATATTTGCTCATTAATTCATGATCCAAGAAAGTAACAGAAACATCAAGAGCATGTGCATTGAGAGATAAATGAAAATTAATATTGCACATTTAAAATTCCATAACTCCTCAGTGACAATTATACAAAATATAGTGTTTTGAACTATAAACTAAGAAAATTTCTAGAAATAACAAGTGTCATTGTTTAGCAAATGTATACAAAATAAATGCAATATCAAATCAGTATTTAACTAAACAAAAACACTAAGTTATCTTGTTGTTATGAAATATCCAATAGAACAGTAAACTCAGAAAATTTTCAGCACTTAGAAAAGTCACTTAGGCAAATAATTTAATGTGTTTAGCAAGTTAGGATTTGATTATGAAGCAAAGTGCAATTTCCAGAATTAAAAGTTAGTTGTCTTAATGTGTTTTTAGCCAAAAATTAAACAAGATATTAGGATATTTTTCAAATTTCAACCAAAAATTACTTTGCAGAAATTTATAGCTCATAAAATCTGAAAAATAAATGTTAGAAAGGCTAAAAGAAATTTCCAGAATTAATGTTACTGCTGTAATAAATTTCCAGGATTTTTAGAAGGGCTATTAGCCTTTTTAAAAATCACAAAAAAACTCAGAAAATTTCAAATCTAAAAACCCAGAAATTTGTAGTGATTTTCCGGCATATAAAAGCCTCCAAAAGATATTAAAATGAAGTTTAATTAGAGCCCTTTACTTTCATTGTTTTGCAATAAATCAGCAAGTAATAAACATAAATAAAAGTGAAATCTTAGCCTAGAAATGAGCTAAAGTCAGAATTTTAACCAGGGAAAAATTTGGGAAAAAATCCTAATAATTTATCCTTTAATTTTCTGAATTTTTACCCTTAAAACTAATTAAAACAAAAAAAAAGAAAAATATTTTTTGGGATTTTTGGTTGTGGAGCTAGAGATCCATAGACTAGTGCCTTCAAATTCTTGGGAAAATGGAGTCTTAAGATCTCTTTGTAGAAAAAACTTGATCGTATGTGCTTGGCTGGAACCCCTGCAAGAGCATGCCAAATTCCTATCCCAAACAAATTCAAAACAAATATTGCAAATATTACACTTCAACCTATATATCTAGCTCACCCTTAGCCTATGCAAGATGATGGGTATTCGTCCTATGGATGCCAAATACCTCAATCAACCTACAAAACTAAAGCATGATAAATCAATGGAGTAACACTACCCTTCTTATGGACTAGATAAATAAATTCTTTCAGTGCTAAAATAAGCAAGCTTACCTCAAATTGTTATGCCACCAAATTGAAATTCCATGTGAAGAAAACCCCAAGAGAACGAGAACAAAGAGTGCAAAGATGATAGTATTCATCTCCAATCACAACTACAAATGACAAAGAAGTGAGCTCTCTTATATAGGAGAAAAATGCAACTTCCTCTATAATAAAACAATAATAGATGTGCTAAAACCCTAGATCTATCCTAGGGATTCTCTAAGATAAAGTCAAAAAACATAAAATATTCTCAACCTCCTAACAAACTCAAAGAGAGAAGGTGCCTCAATAGTCATGGTCAACAAATGAGTAAATGGTACAATACAAGGCCCAAAAGAGAGGGTGACCCAAGAGAAATGGTCCATAATCGAACTAAGTGTAACAACCAAGCTCCAAAACCTAGGATGCCTCCTCAAATGGTCCAAAAAAGCATGCGCTGCAAAATTATAATGCGGCACTTTAAGTTTAAACGACAATTCTGGATTTTTAACTTTCTCAATATTTATCAGATTTTCTATTATAACCACTTTTCGTAAATCCCACGGCCATTCTACATCAAACGGTGTTGAGGTGGCACCAATTCTGGGCACTTTTCCGAAAGATAACTACTCTTGAAGTTAGGACACCTCTCCAAAAGCGGCCTATCAAAAAAAAACGGTCTCCGCATGTGCGCCAAGGGTAGTGCTCCATAGGGAAGTGCCTAATAATCATCAAACATACCATATCAATTCATAGCATGTGTGTAAATAAAATTACTCTAATGTATAAATTTAACCCACCATTAAAACTTAGGCAATGTTAGTCTAATATGACAATAATACACAAGACATACATCACAAATACGTATTTTCTAACAATTCAATGATTTATAATTTTTACTTATCTAGTCTAACATAAGTGTGACCCTTAGAACCATTTTACATGTGAGAGTCCTAAGCCAACATGCATAGCTTAGCTACCTAATTCAATTGAGGGTACATGAGGTGAAGCACGTACATAGGGAAGGAAGGGGGTGTTTGTGAAATAACCATCATATTAATATAATTGTGTTGGTCTATCCTTAACTTTCAAGGATTTTTAGATGTTTCTTCCATATGTTTGCCTAGGAAATGCTGTCATGGGTTATCCATTCTCACCCCTTCATCTTGCAATCCCTTTCTTTTATTTTTCCTTTGATATTTCATTCATTTACATTTCATTTATCCCTTTCATTGGATTAGTCCATTTTTCTTTAGATATGCATTTGATAACCTAGGACAAGGGAACCTGCCTTTTGCGATGGTTAATATCTGCCATGATTTTTCCCTTTCATATTTTTGTATTTAATTTATCAACAAACCCTTTTTTGGAGAGTACTGTTATCACATCCATGTTAGCTGGAGCTACCATGCTGCAGATTGTGTGGTCGGGGACCATACTATACTTTCTTTTTCCAGATCAGAGATCGGATGCCTTCAGAGGAGGCACACAGTTTTGTTCAGATTGCCCCGAGTAGACATATCTGTGGGGACAGATGGTTCTATTGTGTTGTCCAGACATGTTACTTAGCATCTACCGTAGGGTCACCCTTCCTTGCCAGGCTTTGACATAAGCCCATTGAGACAGTTGCCTAGTCTTGCTTTGATTGAGACTATCACGGAGTATTGTTGATTTACTATTTGTGCCTGGATTCAGCAAAGATCCAGTTCAGAGACAGCCTCAGCAGCAGGTATATGGTGCGGCAGGTATTGCATTTGATGTTTATTGCTCATGATTGTTGGTTAGACTTGTTTATACATGATAGTACACTAACTTTGCATATGATGATTGATTTGGTGATCTAGCTATTGTTATGATATGTGATTGGGCCCTTGGTGATGTCAGTCCACCCCTTCCTAGTAGGCTCCTGTATATGCACACCGGGTCACACCCCTACTCTTGGTATAGATTTGGTCACTTAGTCCCCCTAGGCAGCTGACTTTCGATCCACCTTCACTTTCTCCATCCATCCGACTCATCCATGATGGTCTTTCCCGACTTGGATTTTGATTTGTGACCTTGAGGATCGCCTTCCCCACTGATCTTTGAGTATGCCACGATTCCCTGTCTATTGTGCCTCGGCTCTTTAGTGTGTGAGATGCACTCTCAAACCCGGGATTTGCTGCTGTCGGTTGCCCCCGATGTTGCAATGCAGTTAGGATTGTGTAGCCTCGCCGGGTGCTCCCCATCAGTCATCGAAGCTTGTATGCTTACCCCCATTACCTTGCAGTATGAGCACCTTGATTATATCTATTGAGATATGTATGTAGCCCAAAAGGGCCTTGATGTAAAATGAAGAAATGAAGAAATGTAAAGGAAGCCAAAAAGGCTTTTGTAAATGTAAAATCTAGCCAAAAAGGGCTAAGTATGAAATTCATTGTAAAATCCATGCAATGTGTTTGTAAACACACATGGACACAGGTCAGCCGTACATGTCAGCATTTGTAGTGGTTATTTCCTCACCTAGTCTTGTGGGGCAAGGAGGTGAGAGGGAGCAAGGGACAAGCTCAAGATTGCCCCCTAGAGTCTCAAGTTACGGTTTGCCGGACACCCAGTTTGGCGGCTCTAGAAAAGAACCTCACGGAGTCTTCGGGCACGGATGTGAGTTGTGAGGTACTTGTTAGATGACCAGTGGCGGTTTCCCTGCACTATACCCATTTGTGAGGCACCGCCCCTCCTCGTGTTTTTGTCATGGTATGCTTACCTCAGTGGACCCTGCTTTCCTGAGTTATCCAAAAGGTCACATGATTTTGTCCTTGTCATCCCTCATCCTTCACCTTGTATTCCACATCACCCAAAGTCAGCTAGGTGGTCAAGTCTATAGGTTGTGCATAGCAGTTTGAGTCTTTTGGATGTGGTGGGCCCACCTCACCTAGGGCCTTATATTTTTCCGAGATGTTAATGTATTTTTTATCACCATATTATCATCATGTTGTTTAGTAATGTACTAATATGTATAAGGAAGCCTCTCGCTTCATGATCTCATACAGGTGTTCAGCCAGCACCAGTGTTGACCAGATTTGACTTGGTCAAAACAAGTTGACCAGGCCAAAAATTGGCCCGAAAAATGTTGCGACCAGAATTTCGATTTTGGTCAATTATTATCTACAGGGGACCCATATGAGCCTCCAAGTGACAGAATGTAAAAAGATCTGTTTTAATTAAAAATCATGGATTTTGGGCAAATAATGCCTAAGTGATGGATCGTGGTCGTTCGAGTGACCATTCCTAGTATTTTTGGGGTCCACAATCACATTGCAACAGACGGTTCGACGATCCGAGCACTATAAGTGGGTCAAAATCCCAATTTACTCCTTCAGCAATATAAACCAGCAATAAAATACATGGAAAATCAAAAATTGACAAAGGCAACTATAGCAAAGGGAAAAAATCAAAGGCTGGCTAATTCAAGGGTGATTTCTAAGGTAATTTGGTAATGTTTGGACATGATATTGTGCATTGTGGGGCCCTCTCTTTCCCATCTCACCTAGGTGGACGAATTACCCATGGGGGGCGTTTTTCTTCACTTGGGGAAATTCGATTTGGTTGTATGGTTGTATGTGGGACCTTGATGTATTATGTTGGGGGGATAAAACACCATATAGACACCCCCAAACTTTGTTCTATGTATTGTATGGGCCCTACAAGGGACCCCTCCTCCACTTGTGCGCTTCACTTGGGCAATTTGCACCCCCTCTTGGAGAGATCTCCTCCATTCGTTTTGGTTGATGGGGGATTCATCCCAGCCCTTCGTTTTGGGGGGAATTTGGTTTGAGAGTGGTCTTTCTCTATAAGAGAAGACACTCACCTCATTTCTCCCTCTCTTGGCACATTGTACACTTGAGTTTTTGATGATATAGAGCCATATTTCACCGAGTTCTTGAGAGTTTATGGATGGATATGTGTATTGCTTGACTGATATCTAGTTTTCCTTAGCTTTGATGAGTTGTTAGTGCATTGTTTCTACCATTTCCTTGGCCAACGATTTGCAGGTGAAGAGCAGAGCTGGAGGAGGGCGCAGTTTTTGGAGTGGGAACCCCACAATTGTTTCAATCCTTCAGAGTATCAACAAAGGGAGTTGTTATTTGATTTTGCCTCTCAATTCCTTTCATTTTCAGTCATTTACTTGCTGGTTTCTCTTATTAGTTGCTGCACACACTGACTTGATCTTGTTTGTGGCAGGTAGCTAGGGCGAATTTGGCCACTGGGAGCTCAAAATGCCAAAGGGAGCATGCTGCAGCTTAACAATTGAGTTTGGAGGGCTAGTCTTCGACAATCTCATCTATCTATTCATTCTCAAGTAGGTTCTTCTTGCTGGTCTCTTCCATTTTAATTTCATTGTGTGTGTTGAGCAGAAATTTCATATAAAAAACCCATAAAAATACAAAACTTAAGATTTCACCGTAGGAATTTGTTTTGGTTTAAAACCCACTAATGAAACACCCTTAGAATGTTATATCCTAAGTTTCATTCCCTTTAGACTCCATTTACCCATAGATTTAGCACTGGTCTACCTGGCAAAAACGCCTCACCTGGGGCGTTTTTCTCTTCTGCTTGTTTGGGTCAGTTTGGGGTTCTGGGTAGTTTAGAATCGGTCTTAAATCATCGTTTTACTTTCAGAAATCAAACTACCAAGTGCTAGAAGTATTTTAAATCACCATTTTATTGCTACCCTAGTTTGTCATTTCACTGCTTAACTCATCTTCTTGGGCAACATCAATCCATTCCTTCACTTCTAGCTTACTCTATGTCCCTAGTCTATTTCAGCCATACAATCACTAATTCAATCAGTCTATCTCACTACATTTGATTGTTGGTCACTTCTGCATCACTCCCATTTTTACTATTAGTGTCCATCTACAGGCTGGAACTAGACTTAGGACCTAATCAACACCCATTTCCTCCCTTCACTTCTTTCCATCTTTGGGATTTGGCTGTGTTTTGTCTCTCAACCATCACTGGTTGAGCGGGGTCTCCCCCCTGACTTGGCTACGTGCCTTGTCTAAAGTGACAGTAGCCTTGTCCGGTGTGACTTCCATTCCTTGAACGGAGGACCTGGCTATTGCTGGTTACACCATTCTAGCTGTCCACCCTCTGCCATCCCTATTGGGACACTCATTATCCATCAGCTAGAGTTTGTGTGATAACAAGTACAAGACTCTTTTATATTTATTTGAGGCATTCATACATTGGAATAGTAACCAGACCAAATGTTATTACTGATGGCAGATCATTCACAAAGGAGGATAATGAAGGGGATGTGTGAATTGGTTAGCGAGATGAAAAATGGCTAGGTAAAAAGTTATGAAATGGATGAAAAGCACTTGACTTAGTTCACCAAGGTACAAATCAACCTTCGTACTAACACACTTATTAAGTTAAAAGGATAACACTAAGGTTAAACTAAGAGATGAGCAACAGTTTAAGTATATGAGCCATTATAGAAGCATACATGTAACATCTCATGTTAGCATACCATCATATCAGAAAGCATGCTAAAAGTGAATGAGGGTTAGAGATATCATCACATCACTAGAGGATCGGACAGTGTCTCTAACTAGGCGCATCAAGGCACATGGACCATCTGATATATGTTGAAGGACCTCTAACTAACGATCTATAGGGAAGCCACAGATCTCATCTCAGGAATCTCTGATCACAAATCACCTTTGCTGAAAGAGGGGTAATACTATCCATTCCAGATTTAGATTACCACCATTCTTGATCTCTTTTGATGTTTTTGGCACCATTGCTACCAACAAGTCCACTTCGAGTCTTTAAAATGAGAAAAGAAAGAAAATATTTTTCTTTTCTTGATTGACAAATAAAAGAATCATCAATTGGATGGGTAGTTACAGCACATACAAAATTACAAATAGAGCAAGGAAGTACATAAGGCATCTTAACATATTCTAGACTAATATCGCTTAAATGAAAGTTGTTACAAAAAGGGTAACATCGGTATTTCAGTAGAGTAATATAAATGTGGGCTAACAAGAGGTCTTTTTATCATCTCTGTTACGTGGTACCAGTACCAACGCACCTTCAGACGTGTGCCCAAGGAGAGAGGGTCGTTTTTTTCAGGATCATGATGGGTGTTATCCAACATTTTCTGAGTAGTGGTCATGGTCGGACCCTTTGGTCTTTCTTTTAGGAGTACTATGGCTTAGTGACATTGTTGATTGCTTCGTAATAGGGCTTGTAGCCCTGAGGTTGATGTCCGGGGCTCCTAGAGGTGGGTCACTGGGTCACATGACCCCCCACTTGTTTTCTACTCTGGTGACATTTCTTCAAGCTATAAGGCTCTTGCCTCTCCTCCAGGTCACCTCAGGCACCTATCCTGGTCCTCTTCAACTAAACGCCCTCTCTCCTTGGACTAGTTCCGGTGATGACATCATCTTACCATCCAGGCCGTACTGCTTGTTTTGGGGGGGGCGTTGAAGGATTATCTGCATTGTTGGGGTTAGATAGGGCATGACGTCCCCCCTTGCTTACTCCATCCTTCAACTCGGAGTAATTTGCTCATTTTTAGCTATTTTAGTCATTTTTTGGTAAACTATGGGGAAAATGCCCCAAGTTACCCACAGATATGATTATTTTATATTATTTCATGTTATATTTTTAAGTTGACATTTTATATTTTTTAAATTGACATTTCAACGACATGTCGGCCTGGTTATTTTGTAAAAGTGAGTGTGAGAGGCTATAAATAAGCTCTCCTCACTTCATTTTCAAAACATAACTCATGGGATAAAATTCAATATGTTATTTTTTTACCCAAAATAGCTCTAGTGAAGTGATGCGCACCTCTTGGAGTGATTTTTCTTTGCTCTTGTGGATGAAGTTGGAACTTGTCTTTGGTTTGCTAATGCTTGGCGGATGCTAGAATTGTTGGAAGAACACATGCTCAAGTAAGTCTAGTCCTTTTAGCCTTGCTTGGTGAATGGTAGGTGAAGTTTGTGTTTCTTAAATGATTGAATGGTGGCCCTAGGGTTGAATTTTTTCTAAATAAGGCATTTTATCTACCTTCTATCCTCTTTGCATGGTGGAAACGCTCCTTAGAGGAGGTTTTCACAAAGTTTAGCCTTGGATCTCCAACTTTGCCCTAGATTAGGCTCTTGTAACGGACCCTAGAGGTTGTTACAAGAAGCCCTAGTTTAGTAGACAAGGAGAAATTACTCCAAGAGGAAGGCTGGTCACCTTCCTCTAGGGATAGGGTTTAAGGGTCTCATCCTGTCATGCCCCAAATTTGGAATTGGGTCACAATGGCCTAATCACATTAGCCATATTCATTAGAGTTTGTAAAATTGATGTTAAGGGTCAAATAATTGCCAAGGACGAAAATTACTAGTTTCCTAGGTTTGGGGTGGAAGCTTTGGGATTTGGAATAAGGGGGATAATAAATGATGTTTAGACATTAGAAGGGTTCAAGTATTTAATAAATAGAGTGAATAAAGAAATTCAAGAGAAATCCTAAGTGACAAATGGTTTTGGAGACATATGGAGGATGTGGGACCCACACTAGCTTGATTTTTCATAATACATGGTATCTCTCTTTTGCAAATTCGAATTAATGGGAATGTGAACACTCTTGGGTGAGTTGGTAAGTCATAACACATGTCATTGAGCATCTTAGGTCGAATTTGGAAGGATTGGTAACCTCCATGGAAGATAAAGAGTCAAAGTGGAAGTTTGTGGACACTTGGGCTAGATTCCCTAGCCCCTATGACACCAATGATGGAGCATCTATGACAACTATGACAAATTGCAGACCTGACCTCTGAAATCTGACCACTATGACATGTCAGCCCCAAAAATAGGCTCAAAGAAGGCAAATTTGGGAGTTGGAGAAGCCAAAGAGACTCAAAATCGAATTTGGGAGAAGATGGAAGGTTGGAACTAGGAGACAAGTGGCAAATGTGGAATATTTCCTAAATGAAAATCTATTGAATCTATTGAGAGGATTTCGACCCTTAGAAGGCTAATGTTGGTTATAAAATGTAGAGATGAAGTATGAGAATGGCTTTTGATCATTTGTAGAATTTGCAATTGCATTTGTGAAGAGGGAGAGCTAGTGGATGACTAGTTTCTTGCCTTAGCCAATTTCGAGGGTGAAAGATTCCCATCCAAGTTGGCAATTGGAAAGGCCATTCAGACCTTTCATTTGGAGCTTTAATGGAGTCTTTATTTGCAGGTGTAAGCTACAGGGCAGCTCATGGTTTCTTCTATTGCAGCTCGCTCCTTCAACCATTTCCAGTTTTGATGGCATATTCTTGATCCTTGAGGGAGGGCGTTTTTGGTGAGCTATTGTACTCTTTGGGGGAGCTTCTAATGCCCAATTTCTTTTGTAATATGAAGTAAATACTCTGTTCTTCATCTCCAGAAAGTTTCAGGTCGAAATTCCAAGTAGAAATGTATAAATCTCATTTTTAATGGAAGAACAATGCCATTTCCCCACTACCTTGTTGTGAACCAATGTATTGATGATGATTTCGAATGAATGGATGATTCTATGATGCATTTGTTATTAATGGACTGCCATGGATGTATTTTACAAGTTTCATGTACTGTACTTGAGCATTTGAAGCATTTTTACTCAGTTTAATTGCATTGGGAGAAGAAATAGTGCCATTTCCCCAAGGGTCGAATTGGTGATTTTTGCAGTTGAATGGGAGAGGGTGAGAACAGTTGTAATAAACCATTAATGGTGCATATGAGACCTTAATAACATAATTAACACATTACATACCTCTGTTCATAAATTTGAGTGGGTTTGGAGGCATTTGGGAAGCCATTTTCAGTACTTACCTTAGGGGGATTTGAACCCCAAATTACTAGTAAAATTGCATACTTGGTCCAGAATATTAAGAGAGTTTGCAGAGGTATTTTGGTGGCCATATGTTATCCATGAACATCATATTCAATCCCTAATATCATTCATACACCTTCCTTGAAGATTTGAAGGCATTTGGAGTCAATTTGAGACCTAAAGACCAATACTAGTCAAAGGGAAATCACTAGTAAAGTTACCTACATTGACCAGAATTGAAAGAGTATTTGCAGAAGTGTTTTAAAGGTACAAAGGCATCCCTGAAACACATATTTATGTTCTAATATCATTCATATACCTTCTCAGAAGATTTGGGATCATTTGGGGCAAATTTGGGACCTAGAGATCGAAACTAGTCAAAGGTCGAACCAAGGAAAAAAGTGGAAAATTGCAATTTTAATAAAATCCCTAACAAGGGACATTACACATCCATAAAAACCAATGTTGCACGACTCGGACTCGGCAAAGACTCGGCTGGCATATGACTCGTAGACTCAGGAAAAACTCGGGGTAGACTCAGGACAAACTCGGTAAGACTCGGCAAATAGGAAAAAAAAATATTGTACATTTTTTACACAACAAAGAGGTTAACCGTTAAAAGCATTTCCAATCCATATAAGATATAAAACTATGTTTTATTAACTTCTCTTACTGTTAAGTTGTACACAATAAAATATTAAAAACAATACAAAATCATTATAAAATTTTTAATATTTAATAAAAAATTTAAAAAAACATTAAAAAAAGAAACAACATGTTACAAAAACATTACATTTCATTTTTTTAAATCTTTAATTTAATTGAAATTTAAATGTTGTTTAAAAAAATTATTTAATAAAAAAATTTTAAAACATTACAAAATAAATTTTAAAATTTTTAATATTTAATAAAACGTTTAAAAAACATTACAAATTTTAATACTTAATAAAAAACATTATAAATTTTAATATTTAATAAAATTAAAAACCATTAAAAAAACAAAATAAAAAAAATGACAAAATTACATATTTAATAAAAAAATTAAAAAACATTACAAAACACAAAATAACAAAATTACATATTTAATAAAAAAATTTAAAAAAATTAAATAACATTAAGTTTTGTTTTTTTTCAATATTTAATTTATTTTAAATTTAAACTTTAAAGTTGTTATAACTTGTGGCACGTGCCCGTCACAATAAGAAAACATTGCAAAAAAATAACCACCGTACTCTCCAGCCACCAGCAGGATAACAAAAAATAAAAAATAAAAAATAAATAACAAAATAAAAAAAATAAGAACCCGTAACGTCACAGCCCTCCAACCGCAGCAGCTTAGTTGTAGACCTCCAGTCGTAGCCCTCCAGTCGTATCCCTCCAGTCGTAGCCCTCCTTCGACGACTTTAATAACCCGTCGCAGGGTAATTTAATTAATAATGTGTGTTTAGCCTGGAACTCAACCATAACCAAGTTGCAGCTCAGTCGTAGACCTCCAGTTGCAGCTCAGTCGGCGCCATTTTTTCCCGCCCTTCCGGCATCTGTTTTCTCGCCGGTTTAGCTCTGAGTCCGCGGGTTCCTTTACGGCCGAGTCTTCACCCGAGTCCGGCGAGTATGATGATTTGCAGGCGAATATGACGATTCTAGTGAGTAAGCAGCATGTGGCGAGTCCCTGGACGAGTCTTCCGCGATTACGTGGGCTGGAGTTCCACTCGCCGAGACTCGCGAGTACTACGCGAGTGGTGCTTCACTGATAAAAACCCTAAGTTATCATTCTTTTATCAACTTATTCTTGCATATGCATGTGTAAATTTGCATTTTTATTGTAGAATTAGGGTGAGAATTAGGTCTGCAATTTTGTGATTGAAACCCTAGAAAATGAACAAAATAAAAATTTTGGCCCTCTCTCCTACAAATTCAGCCTGGCCTTTTAAGCCCTAGAAACCCTAAAACGAAATTCCTAAAGGCCTAAAAAAAACCCTAAAAACTGAAAATTTATAAAAATACCAAAAATTACCCTAAAACAGTCATAAACTGCCCTAAAACTCTAGACAGCCCTCTTTCACTGTCATATAAGTCTACAATAAACCTCAGACTGTCAACATTTGAAAGTCACCCAAGGGCAGCCTTGCACCTACACATAAAACCACAAAAAGAGTTAGTTAACGATTACAATCTACTACTGTGTTAAAGGGATCTTATATTCAAGATAAAAGAGGCCTGAAAGTTGCATTATATACAGTCTGAGAACTCCTTTTGTTGACAGTCATACATCGCTAATGTAGTTTGGAGTATTTATTGTGCCAATTATACATTGCATGTATTTATATGCTTAACATAAATGGCGTTTTAATTGTAAGTTGGTCACTTATTAAAGGGCTGTTATACAAGGTCTGAAGCATACTTTATTGGTCTGAAATCTGCTTATATTTGATTGTCATAAACTGCAGAAAAGAAGTGGTTAATGGTTGAAGCTATATTGTTTGCATTGGATACCTAAACCACATTTATTACACACCTTTGCACGAGCTAACCTACTGCTGTTGTATACTGTTAGGACTGTCAAAATTACCATACTGCTGCTACATTTGTATCAGACCTTAAACTTGTCATTGGAAGGATATTGATGATATATGGTTACATGTTGATGTTTGGTGAATGATCTCTTATGTGTTTGAATGTTATTAATTTCGCATATCTAGAGATATCTAGACCAATTTGATACATTGTTGTTTACCTCTACAAACACTTTACTTATGTAGTATGTCTTTTTCATTCATAGAATCATATTGATTAAAAGGCACTAGTCACTAACTTGGTTCACTAGGAGATATAGTATCTTTGTCCATAGTGTTTTCAAAGCATCAAAGGGCTCTCCCCTTGGAGGTTACGACACTCCGAAGCAGTTGGAAGTGTGACTAAGGTGACTTTCATAATGGGTACTGCGTTAATCCCAAGCATTTCACCAAACCCTCAACGCAGAAATCTACGAGATGAGATCACTCTTCTAGACATTTGTTCATCGGACACTAGCCCTGCTAGTTCATCCGGTAACAATCTCCAAGCATTGTACAGTCTCCAAATATGTGTCCAATAGATTTGAAGCCATGACACTTTCCTGCTTAGTGCTAAGCAATAGCCTGGTAGTATTTTGTGAGAGTATTGAAGAGGCATTAGAGGTAGATTAAAGTCTCTCCACTTTTTGATCCTTTTATCATAGTAGGGAATGAATTGGCAAAGTGCGATCTTTTAGGCTGTACAAAGCATGTAATTCTTGTGTTTTGGAATGGACTAATAATAGCCCTAGTAAAGGAGACATGACACCTGGTGACTATCAAGAATGAATTCTGTTCAAACTTCAAACTTCATTTTCATTGAACATCTTAGGATTTTTCCATGAGATTTTCTAGTTCCGAAGTAATTTTCTTTTAAGGTTAAACAGAAAAGTAGTTGAGAAGGACCTGCTCTCAGGGAAAATTTTATGCATCTTCTAAACGATTAGACAATGGCTAGGTAAAACTCTTTGGGGATAGGAACTTGTGGATTGTAGAATGAAAGGTGTATCTTCTAGATAGACTTCACCAATTTTATTTCAGAGTCTTCCCTCTAATGGCCTGGGTCTGTATAGGTTAATTAACAAGCTTCATAATCTTCTCTTGTGTTTGGAAGAGGACACTTGAGGATTGATGGAATGCATTTGTATAACAGGCCAGGAAGACTTTCTGACTTTGCATAGCTGTGCAATTGTTTTTATTATAAATATTTCAAGTTCCAGAAGAAGGAGAAATCACTGTTGTTCTTATTGTATAGTAACATAGTTTCTTACTTATGTAGCCTATGAATGCTTACACCTATAAAATGCATTGAATGTCTTCTTTCTGTGTTAAATTTCTGTTAAAGCCTGATGAGAACACTCTGCACTTGTCTAGGAATAACTTTTATCACTGGAAATTTCATATGCTGCAGATGTGGAAGGTATCTGCCAGAGGTGAAAACTGCTGTTCCTGTCAAAGGGAGGTTTGAACATATTATCCTTTCACTAAATGCTACATCAGACCATGCAATCATTTGGATTGAAAGGGAGGCACAGAAAGCTTTGCAGGTAAGTAGTGTTTTCAAAAGATTATTTTCACTTTTATTCTGACCTTCATTACTAACAATATATATTGTAACGTCATGGTATATAACTTATTAGTCACTATAGGGAAAGGTTTTACATCGTGAGGTGCTGTACTTTTAATATTTATCTGTTCCACAGAGTAACAGGTAGTGATTACGTTTTTTTTTCTTTTTTTGTTTCTTACTTTTAGGATGGTAAGGTACAGATGAACAAGATCTCGAGAGGGTGTGCAATCTTTCTTTTTTCCAAGGAAAACTTTATGGGATCCTCCCTCTTCCCTGGAATATCTGGATGGAGAGCAGCTAACTGCCAGCCACAATAGTTGCTGGGAACCCAGAAGGGCTCAACCAGATTTGAACCTGTGATCTATCGCCTCCCCATCGGCAACATGCCTTGGGTGGATGGTTCAACTGATTAAGCTAACCCTCAGGGATTAGGGCATACCATTTTTCACTTGTTAGTTCTTTCTATTTAGGCATATCAACTTATGCCAGTAGAATAGGAATAGAGCTTCTGAGCTATCCTACCTCTAGTTTGAAATAGTTGACTGGTTTAGTTACCTGAACTATGGAGCAAACCAGTCTTAATCCTGTTTAGGATTTGGAGTACAACAAATAATTAGCTGAACCTAGTGTTCTTTGTTGAATGAGAATAAAATACCAACTTGACTGCCTATGAACTCATTTCTGATGCATATTGCATTAAAAATCAATGAACAAAATAGCATATACTTAACTGCAATTATCAAGGAAAGCAACAGCAAGTGAGCATAGTCATTTAATATGTTTACAGAAAAAGAAAATATACAATAACCAAAATGCATACTATATTAAGGAAAAATAGAGGATTTAGGAATATTGTGACCAATAAACAGCTTGGTGGCAAGATGAAATATCCCGCTTGGATCCTAGCTAATTTTTTCACTGTTATAGTTGCTAGTTGGTCCACTACTTTCTTCAAACACTTTGAATGTCAATGAGGTACCCACTGTTTGAGACTATTTAAACACGGACTCCTTACTGTGCTGTTTGACATGTTTGTTTGATGTTTATGTAGCATCATTTGGTGGTAATAATTATCATATTATTCATTTACCATTCACATCAATGAGGGAAGCATAAACACAACATAGTGATATTCTGAAAGAAACTAATCAGCAAAAAGTAGATGACTGATAATTCTACTAGAGCATAAATACATGCCTGGGAGTGTTCACTAGTAAGTATGAAGTTTGGAAGTTCCTCCAACATTGAATATCATGCTGTAGCAGTCTTCCAATGATAGAAATAGATGCCCACAATGATGTATCTACCAGATTGACAAAAAAACGCCCAACACTGATTTTGGCAGGTGATATGTTGGCAGCTTGAATGGTATGCTTCAGATCTGGACTGATAACTCTTGTGGCCACTTGATCAAGGTCGATTTCACAGAGTGTTTGCAGCTGGAAGTGAGTGCAATACTCAGCTGTAATAACACAAACTCACCCTCTAACAATGTAGATAACTTACTCTCCATTCTCGATGTATCAGCTGCTACAGGAAAGTCGACCCAACAGGAAGGCAAGGCTTGCAGACTACAGTTGCTAGAGAAGAATGCTGATAAAAGACACAAATATCCTTTAACCCAAATACAGAACAGGTACAGTAAAATAGCAGAGATCTCAGATAAGAATATACTCCAGCAGCAGTATAAATGAAGTGATAGAGAGTGGAATCTCAGCCTCTCTATTTCAGCTGGTGTGCCCCTCTAGATATGGTGTGATCTCTTTCATTGGTGCACTCCCTTAGCAATAGAAGTCAGTGACCCTTGCGACCTCTCTCTAATAAGCAGAATGACAACAAATGAAGTGACCCCAACAATGGAAAACTGAGCCAAGTGTGCCCTTCCTCTATCAAACACAATACCAACAATGGGTGCGCCCTCCAACAGTGAACACTGAAAACTCCTTCCAAAACTCAGATTTGTAGATAAGCATGAATCTTCTTCCACAGCGTTGAAGCACAATAGAGAAATCTGATTGATCTCTCCTCCAAGACGACTAGGGTAGATAGTTCCACTATCAAAATTGTTTAGTCTCCCTTAGGGTTTTGTCCAAGAAAAAGCCAAGCTCAAGAGCTCTTAAGTTTCGAAAATGCAAAATGACAAGAATGAAAAGAATGAGCTCTCGTGTCCTTTTTATTATTTCTCTTTTACTTCCTTGTGACTTTTCAACTTCCTCTTGACAGTTTCTCTCATTAAAATATTAAAATGTGATTTTAATGAGGAAATGACCCCTTTTGCCTTTTAATTTCAGTTTGGACGCCTTTTTACACTTTTCCGTCACTTTTGTTCTAAAGTGACTTTTATAAAGTCACTTTATGAATTAATTACTAATGTCACTTTATAAGGTACTTTTAAGCCTGAGTGACATTAAATAATTAATTAATTCCCTGCTTAGCCAACTATAGCCTATGGGAAATGGATAGGCTAATAAGTCGTCCCCATGGTGGTCATTCAGAAAGGGACATGACACAAGAAAATCAGCACACAACAAGAGGAAAGAAATGCCTTTGAAAATGTGTGTATGTCCTGATCCTCAGTTAGACCCCTCTCTGGGTTTTTATTATGTAACAGATTTTTCATATGCTTGTTTTTGTTTCAAGAAATGAAAATACATCTTTGTGGCAGTGTATCCATGTTTAATCCTAAGAAAACAAGCTTTATCAAGAGGTGTTTCATCTTAGACATTCTTATCACAGCTTAGGAAAGTCTTGAATGGGCAAGAGTCCAACCAGAAAATTCTTTTTCTTGAGATTGATTTTGTTAGATTATGGTAACTTCGGGATGTCCTCCATGATTCAGATGCCTTGCATGGAGGTACATTAGTTGTATATGCATCAGTATGGAGTAGAGGGTGAGATACACTCTACTCAGTGGCATGAGTCCAGTGTTGGATGCATGCAGACCTTCCGGAGTGTTTTGACCTTTGCATGCATGAGTTTTGCATGACCTGTCAGCGATCATTTATAGAGGCAGGGGGTCACCGGATGAGGTTTCTCAATTGTATTGTCAGAGAGTGATAGTGCTGGAGTGAGGAGGGCGCAGTTGTGCATGCAGGGCGACTTTCTGAGTGAGAGAGGGGCTGATGTAGGAGCTAGGAAGGTCAGATCTGAGTTGTATCGATGACCTTCAGCACCAGAGTCACTAGGAACCCAGGTCTGTGGATTGAGACTGTCCATCATTTTGCTCAGTTTAGGGGAGGACGTGTTCACTTGGAGGAGGGCGCATTTCCCAAGGAGGGAGAAGCTCATTTGGAGCCAGATCGACCGATTCAGAGTTTGAGTCTTCCAGGATAGCCTTGCCTCAGCATTCGAGGAAGGTTAGGGACGATCAAAGCTCAGATCTGCTGAGATCTGGTCCGGTACGAGCATCAGAGATCCAAAGGGGAGGGCGCACTTCTGCATGCAGTGGACGTCGTATTCTTCATAGGGAAGTCTTCAGAGAGAGCATATCAGAGCAGTGTGATATAGAGAGGCATATCAATGAGAGGCACCTGCAAAGATACTCAGATCCAGTTTACTAGTTAGGGCTTACTCTTCCAGTGCATGCATCAGCTGATGCATGCAGTCTGGTCCGGTACGAGCATCAGAGATCCAAAGGGGAGGGCGCACTTCTGCATGCAGTGGACGTCGCATTCTTCAGAGGGAAGTCTTCAGAGAGAGCATATCAGAGCAGTGTGATACAGAGAGGCACCTGCAGAGATACTCAGATCCAGTTTACTAGTCAGGGCTTACTCTTCCAGTGCATGCATCAGCTGATGCATGCAGATCTAGAGTCTGTCTAGTTCAGGGATTGAGTTACCTTTGAGGTAATAATGTATTGTACTTGTCCATTTATATATATGCTCTAGGCTCGAGAGAGAAGATAGCCCCACAGATTGTTGGTTTTCCCCAGTTGGGGTTTCCAGGGTATATTTGGTGTTCTTTGTGTGATTGCATGTGTTTCAGTTTGGTAATGAGATCTAGCTGTTGAGTTTATATTTATATGAGCATGTATTGATATCGAGACTCAAACTGCTTGAGATCTCAAGGTGATTCAGAGGGAGTAGCGATCTCTGAATCAAAGATTTTTAGATTTCAACAAGGCTGATAGAATTGAATAAGATTTCATTCTTGACATGCTTTCCTGGCTTGGCTTTGGGTGGATTTGGGAGCTTTCTCACTTATGCCATTAGAACTCTCTTTTCAAATGCCTCTTATACAATGTGTGAAGTTGTGAAGAGACAACTATCAAAGTAGGGTTCCTTGTTGAAGGTATTATGAGCAACTGTGCTGCCTATGAAACCATTTCTAATCCATATTGTATTAAATGTCAATGAACATAATAGCACATACTTACCTATAATTAACAAGGAAAGCAACAGCAAGTAAGCATAGAGTCAGATGTATAATATGTTTCCAGAAGAAGAAAATATAAAATAATCCAAATGCATGCTATACTAAGGTTGTTAATTTTTAATCTCAAAGATCAGATCTACACTCAAAGACCAAAACCTATAGCCACTAAACTGAACTTGTATTTACCTATCAGAACATAGATCTGCATATATTAAAAGCACTGTACAGTAAATGTAGGAGTACAAATACAACAGTCTACGAGTTAGATCTTTTACCCCTCAAGTTGTATGAGGGGTAAACTCGTGATTTTCATCCCGTGACGGGATTTTCAAAATGACATATATAGAGCATTGGATGGACTTCATGATTCTTCCATATACCGATAGTTTTGGGTTACACCCATATGCTTGGAGATGTTGTTTTATTCAATTGGGTTGGTGTTTTGGTGGAAGAGATTCACTTTTCTCCTTGGTGCATTGTTGTGGCCATTGTTTATCTATTGGGTTTCTTCATGTTGCATGGATCACACTCTTGGTATATATTTGATGGTTATGGAGCATGCTACCTGTGACCACCCAAACCCTTCATCTTGTGATAAAGCCCTAAAGCACAAGAAAGACCTTGGTGGAACCATGAGGGGCTACCCAATGTCACTACAATAGCTCCTTCACTCACTTTAGGTTGCCTCTCCTCCAGCACAAGGTGGGGCTTCCATAACTTAGGACTGCTAAAGCTTAGGCAATTAGGCTCAAGATGAAATTGAAGAGTGGCTTTAGCAAAATAAATCTATAGAAGATGGATTACAAAAAGGGTGAAGGGAGGATCAAAACTAGTGTCAAGTCCATTGGGAAATGGGGTCATAGGGAGGCAATCATTTAAGGACTCTTCTTGTGAAAATATGAGGTTAATAACCAAATTAAGGACTTATGGCCAATATATTCTACTATTTATCAAAGAAGATTTAACTAGTGGTGAATTCAGATTAAGAAAGACACCATATATTTGACATATGAATGGGGAAACCACCATAAAAGATTAATCCATTCCAAGCACTATGAGATTGAGAAATGATACTAAGGTAATGCATTTAAGCATAGGAAGGGAAAAGTTAAAAGGAGAATCAATCACAAATAACTACTTCAATTCAAAAACAATGTTATGAAATTTTGTAGCCCCATTCATACATAAGTCTCCATTAAGAAATCTACCATGTTAATCCAACAACAAGGTTCCAATACATATGCCCAAAGAAGCTCTAAATCACCAATGCAATATCACTATTTTCTATCGAAAACCTTCCATCAAAACCAAATGGAGATATCAAACCCTTATATAGTGTGAGCTCAACTCCTTGTACAATAAACAAGTAATCGTTTTCTGCTATAACCAAAGGGGCGGCATATATGGGGTTAAATGTATATGTATTGAAGTAAATGTATATGTAATAGGGTTGGCCTAACGAAGGGCCCACATGTGCAATGGGTGAATAGGTACATATAGAGGTCATTTAGTCATTGTTGAGAGGAACATGTAAATTGGATGTCTAAATGTCTCGGGGTATTTGGAGGAGGTTCTCCTATTCTTTAAGGAGTTATTGTATAACTCATCTCTCTTAATTATATCAGAGTTGTTCTCCATGTTACATTCGTTGTACGGTTTATTATTCTATCTTAAGCATTTGGTTCATAACATTTTCCTAGATCCATTAGTTCTCCAAGGAATACAATAAAATATTACAATTCTAGCCTCCTCAACAAACTCCTTACTAAAAGTAGGAATCAATTGTTGATATTTACTTCCTATCCTAGGAGAAATAATAAAATAAGCATCCTTATCTCCAAGGAAAACAATGTAATAGATTTTTCATGTAACTAAATCCATGAGAAATTCAACAATAATAAAATAATGGAGTTAGCTAAGCAATAAACTCCCAAAAAGAGCACAAGAAAGTGGGAAAATTAAGGTATTGACTCATAAAATAGTGTCGCATCCTCAATAAATGTGCATCAAACCCTTCAAAACTAGAATGCCTCCTTAACCAACCCAATAGCATGCTCTTTAATGTGTAACAACCTTCCACATGTGTGCAAGGAAGGAGTCAACTAATAATAAAATAGTCCTTGAGCAAGCTTTGAGGAATGTACATGAATAACCACTTTGACCACCCAAAAGCCACATAAGGGGTGTGCCCTAGAAAAATGTGCTAAGGTGGTTAGATATAGCCTAGTGCCTACAACCTATAGACTACAGCAAATAACTACATATCATCAATTTCCTCCCTTATACTAGTCTCCTCCTCATCCTCTACGTCCTCCTCGTCCTTTGTGTCCTCCTCTAGCCTTTACCTCAATCTTTTAGGGACATCAATACTAGTGTATTGCTACTAATTGTGGATCCAACTCCATGCACCTCGAGTCATCATCTTCAAATGTTGTTGGAGTCTCCCTTGCCCATTTCGAGGAGGGATCAATATCCTCCAAGGAAATGGGATCTACATCAAGGGTCTGGTTCAACAACTGGTCGCCCCTTAGTCAAAGGTTGTATTGCATGAAGACAAGATCATTTAGTCATTATTGTTCCAAATGGTTTCTCGTCTTCGTGTGAAACTGCTCCAAGATGAAACCAATTGCACTCACATTCGAAAGCATAACAAGTTTGACTCAAGAACCGAATTGTAATCTTTAAATCGTTGTTTCTCCAAATAGTTTATCTTCTTCGTGTGGATGCACTCATAGATGGACCAATTGCACTCACACCCAAAAGCATTATGAGTTTGACACAAGATCCAAATTGCAAACCTTTGTAGTTGAGGGCATGGGATCCCAAATTATTCCCACCATGTTGTTGTAATGAATCATAAGAGTCAAAGATAAAGTTAGAAAATTCAAGTAATCATTTTGTAATTAGGGCTAGAGTTTTCAATAACTAGAACAATAAATACTTGAACTTAAAAATATTGGAATTTATCACCTGGTTGGTTCCAATATCTTGCATTAAGAACTACTCGTTTGGAAAAGGTACCTATACTATGACTAAAGGCATTGATTTGCTCATGTATGTTATCTTGGGTTTTCTGGTTGGGGACCGTGCACTCTAGGCAAGTGTACAATCCATCTTTGACCTCCCCAAGTTCCTCTTCTCTTATATGGATTGTGAGGTATCTTGGTATCCCATTTGGGACAAGCCTTTCTCTAGTGGCCATGTGGGATTGGTGTCTTCAAAGACTTTAGAGCAAGATTCATGTCTAGCATCACAAAGATCTTCCATTCGCAGGGAAGTTGATTGTAGTTGGTCATATTCTCCAAGCCTCTCATGTATACTATGTGTCCTGTTGGTTTCCTAGTAGAGCCCAATTCAGATGGCTTGAGCAGATCTTGAGAGCTTAACTATGGTTGAACTATGAGGGTGCGAGAGGCTTTCCTTTGGTGGCGTGGGATGTTTGTACACTCCTTAAGGATGGTGGGGGGCGGGGGGGGGGTTAGGTTTGATTGGCATGGCCACGCAGGGCAGTATATTGGTAGCAAAGTGGGTGGTTCAATATCTTGAGGGTACATCTCCCTGGCAGATTCTTTTCCGACACTGGATCAGGGTAGCACAGCCATAGTTTTAAAAATCGGCCAAACCAGTTTTGGAATTAGCTGATTTACCAGTTTAAGGGGTATCTAAATCAAACCGGAAAGAAAATCAGTTTGGTGACCGGTTTAGTACCGAACCAATTTGATCAGCCAAGTTACGTCCAAAATCGGTCGATTTTTGTGTGAACTAGTGCACTCAGAAAAACAAGGGTTGTTCATGTTTTATTTCATTTTTAAAATATTTTTCCTAACCTAAGTTACCTAACCCAACCCGTAACCTATTTAGTGACTACCCTCGATCCCCCAACCTTTATTTCCTTATGTTGTTGGCATCGTGGAAGTCTGGAATCTTGGAGAGCCATTGGCTGCGTGAACACTGAAGTTGAACCGTGAACGGACTTGTTATCACACAACTTGTAGTTGTCCCAAAAGAAGATCCTGGCCAAGATGGTAGAGGCGTTGGAAAACTAAAGAGCTGACCCAAGAGATGCCACGGTTCCCAAGGTAAATGGTTGTCACGCTAACCGAGGCACTCTTCACTTCAGATCTAGCCTAAGCAAGACCAAGGGGGAGACCCTAGCTAACCAATGAAGGCTGGCATACCAACTCTAGACCTCCTAGGGAAATGTGAAAATGAAAAGGAGAAGATCAAGAGTGAATGGATCTAGATCTAGGAATTATAAGTGGACACATAGAGTTAGGGCTTAGTTGAGGAGGCTTATGGGATGCAAAATACTCAACCAATGAAATGATTATGCCACTAATGAATTTAGGTGAATAGATCTATATAGATCTAAAGCCAATCAAGAAAACCCAAGTGGGGCCCACCTTAAAATATGGAAAATGAGTGAATGGGGGTCCACAAGGTGAAATTAAGGTCCAAATGGCACTAGGAGGTTGGCTAAGTAGTGGATCTAATGTTTAAATGAAAAAGTAGCACAACCCACGTGATAGATCCAAAAAGATGCGTAAAACCCACAAGTGCGTCCCCCTCAAGAGATGATTAGTGCCTTAGATTGGGGGTCAAATGGAGTCGAAATGAAACCAAACTTTAGCTATGATGTTCTTTAATTTATTTAGAGGTGGGTTTTATGTTTTAAGCCCAAATAATCGCCAGATCTATCAGATCTAAAAATATAGGGTTTTAACAATGAGGGTTTGAAGTGACCAATGGGTAAAATGCATGAAACTAGATACGTACCTTGTAGATCTTACCTCTAAATCTTGCGGCTACCTTGCAAATTGATAATCCTTCCCAAGTGAGGCAATCAAGAGTGAGATCCAACTCCTCCAAGTGAAATCACTATCCCTCCAGAGTGACAAGTGCGCCCTTCCCCTACAAAAAAAATCTATATGAGAATCAGTCTAGCATGAAACTGACTATAAAGTAGAAAAGATGAAACAAGTAGCATCAAATATGTCACGAAGATACAATAATGATACTCCCTGATGTTGATTAGGTTGTCATTGATGCCAACAATGTCTGGTCATTGATACCAACAGTTAAATCTTGGTGCCCCTTGTGGAGCCCCTGAGGGTTAGTAGTTGATTAGTGGTTGTCTGTGTCAGAGGAGACCTTTTGACTTTGTCCAAGCCCAAGTTTGAAGCCCTTGGAGCCCTTGGGACAATGAAAAAAGCCCTGAACACCCTGTAGAGTGTTTAAGTACCCCAAATATGTTTTATGGTTCCCCAGTTGGTTCTTGGTTTCCAAGTACCACAACTTATGTCCCAGTATGCTACAAAAGTGCTGAAGAAGTTGCAAGAGTTCAAATGACCCTTTCAGTGGTCATTTGTGTTTATTGAGGTCATGGTACCCCAGGAGAAGGTCTGGCACCCACATAAATGGCGGCTTGATGGCCCTTGGACATTATACGATCATCGATGGTTTATTTGGAATTGTTTTGGGTCTTGGAATCCATATATATGGTGGTTTGTAAGCCATGAAGCCCATGGAGCCCCTTGTATTTGATTGTGATGGATGGCTATGATCTTGCATGAAGGTATGGTGAAGAAGCTTTTTAAGAGGTCCTTAAACCCACAAGTGCTCTTTAAGCCCACATGCTTAATGGTGGTTGGTAATAATAGCATATTGTATTCTTATCCTTGAAGAAGCTCATTGAAACCCTTACCCTTGTTAAGGAGCTTATGGAGATCATAAAAGAATGATACCCCACCATTCAAAAGCTTGAAACCCCATCATGTAAATAAAATTATTGGTGAAGTCAGCTTAGCCTTAAAAGATTATTATTTTAATTATTAAAAATAATAAACAATATATTTTTGGAGATCATAAAAGAATGATGATACCCCACCATTCAAACCCTTGCGAGCATCTTCGTGGAGACATGTATGGGAATGATGACCACCATAATGTGGGATCAAAGACAAAAATAAACAAACAATAATTTAATTTATTAAATGACCAAACAAAAATTCATATGTTGAACAAGTCGAAGGATTAACTCTGTCTTAGGCAGCTAATTAAAATCTTAATTATGAATTATCATGAAGGAAGTCGGCCCCATAATTTATATTAAAAAATTCAAATTCAAATTAATTTAATTATTAAAAATTAATAAACTCAATGCAAAGTCGGCTCAGTAGAAATTTTTTTCTATATAAATACACCATAAAAACTTTATTTTTAGTGGTAAAAAATTCGATTGAGCTCTGCATATTTTTGGACCTGATTTATGAGGAAATTCGGTACTGTAGCAGCGGCACTGTAGCAGTCTGAAATTTTTTTTTTTTTTGGATGAGAAATTTGAAAGTGCTATAAATTCGCTAGAGGAGTGAGGCACTGAAATTTGGTTCAGTCTGATAAATTTCGGCACTGTAGCAGCAACAGCAGTAAAAAAAAAAAAAAAAATTGGTTACAAGAATTTTGTGTTTTCATTATCCTTGATTTTCGGGTAGCAGCAGATGACAAAAAGTAGCAGTAGATACGGCCTCTCCTCAGATCTGAAATTCGTATACACAGTCCGAATTTTGCAGAGTCAGCTTAGCATACACAGACGAAATTGTACAGTGTTGCAGCAGTTGACTAATGGTGGTTTGAGACTTCAAACAGTCCAGAACTTAGCAGAGATTAAGGTCAAGTCATACACAACCTGGGCATGAGATGCTGACTGAAAAAGGGGTATACTCAGTGGTGTATTTATGAAGTGTGAAGTATTTATTGCAGATCTGAAAACAGACCTTGTAAAGTACTACAAACTGTTGGAAAATTTCAGTGCATATTCCGAAAAGATTTGATGACAGACACTGTGTAGACCTTGTGAAAGATTTTATGTTGAAGGAAGATATACAGAGACAGTAGAAGCATTTTTTTTTGGCTTGACAACTGAAGTAGTTCACAATGAACTACTCTGCCAGTATAAGTCCAAAGTTGGCATTATGAAGATGTTATGAAAACCCTGAGTGATGAGCCTAGAAACAAGTAGATAAGTTTTGGGACATGATATAGATTGAAGTGAACAGTGACAGAGAGGAGAACTTGTGGCTTGACAGTGATGTACTTAACAGTGATACCGGATTGAGGTGACAGTAGTGGACAAGCGGTTTTGTGCAGCAGTAAGAAAAGCAGAACTACACAGTCACGAAGGTGGAGTTATGATTGAGCAATGTCAATAGTCAAAAGCCCTAGTGCATGTCTGCAAAACACCCAGTCAAGAAATGAAGCATGTACATCCAATGAAAGGTAAGATCATTCCAAACTCTAATTGAAGCACACTTGATGAAATCCAGGATTGAAGGAAGCAAACTAACTTGAGGTCTAAGTTTAGAAGAAGATGACATACTCAGTTGAGTATAAATTTTGACATGGTGTAGGTCTTTGACTGAGCATAGATACAGTACAAGACTTGGGTATTGACTAAATAAGACATTGATTTGATGATGATTTAATATACATTCTATGATATGATATACTGTCCTAAACTGTTGAAGTATAGTAGAGCATACATACAGAAAAGTATGTTGATACAGTATGAACAGTAGCTTAACATCTTTCACCAAGCCTGATTGTGAATGAATGCTCAGTAAGTTTAGTTCTGGTATAAATGCATCTGCACAGTGGTATGAGTTTTCCACAAGTAATAAACAATGACATGAGTGAATAATGATCTGTAATAATGCACACTACCAGTTAATGATATGTGACACAGCCAAGCAAGTATATACAGTGGTAGTATATCTGCAGTTATGATTTACATAAAATCTTCAGTGGAATGTTACTACCCTACTACATGATAATGCATGCTATGGTGATGCACTCTTATACCCTATGATGATACTACTTGAACATGAGGCATCCTTGACAACACATGAATTATGATGATGAAGCATGCCATGAGGATCTGATGCTGATAGTGTACTGTAATTCATATGCTAGGTTGATGTTGCAGATCTTGAGACCTTGATGACATGTTCAGACAGTCCTTGATGATGGAGATGATTTGTGAGAGCAGCAGTGTCTCTGATATACTAGAGCAGTTGTGGTAAGGTATTTGATTAGATTGACATAGGTACACATTTGATTTGTCACTGGTTCAATTAAGAAGGATTAGCACAAGTTGCCATATGTGCAGTTGGTCTGACTCAAATTGGCTGAGTTGTATGAGCAGTTGGTTTGACCCGGGTGGTCTTGTACACAGTTGGTTGAATTCAGATTGATTGATTCAGATGATGTGAACAACAACTTGGTTGGTACAGCTAGATTGCGCATAGTGTGGAGCAGTTGTGGTGCAGTGGTCAGTGGACAGTTGATGAGCAGTGGACAGTTGATGAGCAGTGGTCAGTTGATGAGCAGTGAAAGTGGTTGTGCAGTGTGGTTTAGATTGTGCAGTGTGGTACAGGTGTTGGATAGCAGGTCCGCAGGATCAGTGCAATTTGTGGTTCAGTAGTTCAGTTTCTATCTTCATATCTGGGTGGTAGGACGGGGCAAGGAAATCTAGGGAGCTAAGGCTTCCTTCAGGTTGTAGCCTGTAAACCAGGGGGATGTAGCCTCCTTCCAGTTGTAGCTGGAGAATTGAAGTCTTTGTAACAAAGGGGGTTGTTGCCTCCTTCCAGTTGTTGCTGGTAAATTATTATTATAAAGGCTTCCGTGGTTTTCCCCCCAGGACTTGGGTTTCCACGTAAAAATCTTGTGTACTATGTTTTGCTATGCTTCCTATGTGATGATGATATGATGATAGGTGATGATGAGCTGCAATTGTTAATAATGCTGATGATATAATGATAATGTGGTAATACATTAATGAATGATGTATTGAAGAAGCAGTTGATGATTGTTAAAGTTGAAAAAGTAATAAAAAGCTATACACACTGTTCACCCCCCCCCCTCTCAGTGTGCTCGGTGTGTCCAACAATTGGTATCAGAGCGGGTCCTTCACAGAAAGCCTTACCAGCTTGAAGTAGATCCTTAACACACCATGGGGTTCTCAGTGAATGGAGCACCATTGTTTTGTGGGACAAATTACTTGATCTGGAAAAGAAGAATGCAAGGTTATCTTGAAGCAGAAGGCAGTGGAGTATGGCAGTCAGTGCTTACTGGGTACGATCATCCGAAGAAAGTGAAAACAACAGCTCAGAAGGAAGCAAGGAAAAATAATTCAATGGCTATGGAATCCATTCTTGAAGGCTTATCAGATTCCATAAAAGAGAAAATTGGAAAGTGCAACACTGCTAAGGAACTATGGCTCAAAATAGAACATCTCTACTCCTCTAAGGAACATGAAGAAGAAGTTATGAAACTCATGACTGCAGATCTGACAGATCTCCAAAAGAAGAAAATAGGAAAGTGCAATTCAATTGAAGAATTGTCACTGAAGTTAGATCAACTCTACTCCATTGAAGAACAAAAAGCAGAAGACAACTCCATAGAAAGGTCAATACAAGATCCAGGTAAGTATGAAGGTAAGTCTATTGAACACCCTGTTTGTAATGATTTTGATGAAATATGTCTATCGGGTATAGAGGATAAGTGCTATTCAAAATTCATAGATTGTAATACATCAAAATGTGATGAATCTCATTGTTTCTTGATAAATGATGGAAATGACTGTTTAAACAATGATATTACTAATGCTTTGCAAAAGGTTGAGAAACTTTGTAAACAGAAACAGGTCTTACAAGAACAATTGGACAAATTTGAGAAGAGGAATCAAGAAGAATCTGAGAAAGCCACACAGACTATAATTGATCTAAATCTCCAAGTTGAAGAAGCTACCAGAATCAAAGAAGCCATATCCAACTCTCTGAAAGATCAACTTGAGAAGTCTGTTGTTGAAAATAAAAGACAATCAGAAGAAATTGACAAGCTCAGAAGACAGCTAGAAGATAAGGAGAAAGAATTGACTCGCAAGCTTCAAGACAAAGATAGTGAGATCAGTATCTTACTTGAAAAAATGCAGAAGGAAAGATCCGCCAGTCAGAAAGAAGATCCAAGTGACAAAACGGGAATTCATTTCAATCATGTAATTGAAGAGAAAATAAGAAGAAAACAAGAAGATGAAATCAAATCCTTGAAGATAGAATTACAAAAGGTATGTCTGACGAATTTTGACTTTGAAAAGGAACTCTCAGAACTCAAAAAAGAAAATCAAGAAATAAAAGGACAGATGGAAGACAGTATTGTCATTGATCTGAAAGAACACATAGAAGAAGTCAAGAAAATTGAAGAAGACCTAACAAGACAACTCCAAGAAAAGATAGAAATTTGTCAAAAGCAAGAATTGAAGATCCTCTCTCTAAAGGAAGATCTGAACAAGGCAGTTGCTCAGTTCAAGACAAATTCAAAGATTGAAAAGAACATTGAAGAAAGTGAAAGTTCCAGGGAAAAAGAAGAAAAGGCTAATAGTTATACAGATATTTTCAGTAGATCCCATGATCAGCAAGATTCAAGGAAGAATAGAAACAAAGAACTTGCATCACAAAGAAGATCCTTTGCTCAGGGAGATCCCATGATGTTCAGTGGTCACTGCTACAAGTGTAACAACTATGGTCACAAAGCCATCCATTGCAGAACTCATGACAGAATAATTCCAGATATAAATCAAGGTATGTTTTCCGTTCAATGTTATAATTGTTATCATTATGGTCATTTTGCGAAACATTGCAGGAGGCAAGGAGAAGTTAAAGTTTGGAGAAGAAAGCAAGTTCAACCGAATGTCATGAACAATGATCAGCCTACCAAAGTATGGAAAATAAAGTCAGTAGATTGCACCAATGATCAAAACAGAAATGATGACAATATTGGGAAAAACCCAATACCACTTTGAAGACTATCGATCAGTGTTATGAAGTGTAAAAGGAGCTATGTACTTGATTATCCTACAATAGTTGGTTCCAGCATATAAGCAGCAGCAGTGCCCAGTGATAGGGGGAGCAGTATTGCTAAAGAAAGTTCTCGTTGCCATTGACGCAAAAAAAAAAAAAAAAAAAAGAAGAGAAGTTGTTGACAGGGGGAGCATGCCCTGAGGGGGAGCTGTATTGTCAAAGGACGTTCCCTTTGCCATTGATGCCAAAGGGGGAGAGAAGTTGTGAACAGGGGGAGCCTGTTCTCAGGGGGAGCCTGAGTGTTGTCATCAATGACAAAGGGGGAGATTGTTGATTAGGTTGTCATTGATGCCAACAATGTCTGGTCATTGATACCAACAGTTAAATCTTGGTGCCCCTTGTGGAGCCCCTGAGGGTTAGTAGTTGATTAGTGGTTGTCTGTGTCAGAGGAGACCTTTTGACTTTGTCCAAGCTCAAGTTTGAAGCCCTTGGAGCCCTTGGGACAATGAAAAAAGCCCTGAACACCCTGTAGAGTGTTTAAGTACCCCAAATATGTTTTATGGTTCCCCAGTTGGTTCTTGGTTTCCAAGTACCACAACTTATGTCCCAGTATGCTACAAAAGTGCTGAAGAAGTTGCAAGAGTTCAAATGACCCTTTCAGTGGTCATTTGTGTTTATTGAGGTCATGGTACCCCAGGAGAAGGTCTGGCACCCACATAAATGGCGGCTTGATGGCCCTTGGACATTATACGATCATCGATGGTTTATTTGGAATTGTTTTGGGTCTTGGAATCCATATATATGGTGGTTTGTAAGCCATGAAGCCCATGGAGCCCCTTGTATTTGATTGTGATGGATGGCTATGATCTTGCATGAAGGTATGGTGAAGAAGCTTTTTAAGAGGTCCTTAAACCCACAAGTGCTCTTTAAGCCCACATGCTTAATGGTGGTTGGTAATAATAGCATATTGTATTCTTATCCTTGAAGAAGCTCATTGAAACCCTTACCCTTGTTAAGGAGCTTATGGAGATCATAAAAGAATGATACCCCACCATTCAAAAGCTTGAAACCCCATCATGTAAATAAAATTATTGGTGAAGTCAGCTTAGCCTTAAAAGATTATTATTTTAATTATTAAAAATAATAAACAATATATTTTTGGAGATCATAAAAGAATGATGATACCCCACCATTCAAACCCTTGCGAGCATCTTCGTGGAGACATGTATGGGAATGATGACCACCATAATGTGGGATCAAAGACAAAAATAAACAAACAATAATTTAATTTATTAAATGACCAAACAAAAATTCATATGTTGAACAAGTCGAAGGATTAACTCTGTCTTAGGCAGCTAATTAAAATCTTAATTATGAATTATCATGAAGGAAGTCGGCCCCATAATTTATATTAAAAAATTCAAATTCAAATTAATTTAATTATTAAAAATTAATAAACTCAATGCAAAGTCGGCTCAGTAGAAATTTTTTTCTATATAAATACACCATAAAAACTTTATTTTTAGTGGTAAAAAATTCGATTGAGCTCTGCATATTTTTGGACCTGATTTATGAGGAAATTCGGTACTGTAGCAGCGGCACTGTAGCAGTCTGAAATTTTTTTTTTTTTTTGGATGAGAAATTTGAAAGTGCTATAAATTCGCTAGAGGAGTGAGGCACTGAAATTTGGTTCAGTCTGATAAATTTCGGCACTGTAGCAGCAACAGCAGTAAAAAAAAAAAAAAATTTGGTTACAAGAATTTTGTGTTTTCATTATCCTTGATTTTCGGGTAGCAGCAGATGACAAAAAGTAGCAGTAGATACGGCCTCTCCTCAGATCTGAAATTCGTATACACAGTCCGAATTTTGCAGAGTCAGCTTAGCATACACAGACGAAATTGTACAGTGTTGCAGCAGTTGACTAATGGTGGTTTGAGACTTCAAACAGTCCAGAACTTAGCAGAGATTAAGGTCAAGTCATACACAACCTGGGCATGAGATGCTGACTGAAAAAGGGGTATACTCAGTGGTGTATTTATGAAGTGTGAAGTATTTATTGCAGATCTGAAAACAGACCTTGTAAAGTACTACAAACTGTTGGAAAATTTCAGTGCATATTCCGAAAAGATTTGATGACAGACACTGTGTAGACCTTGTGAAAGATTTTATGTTGAAGGAAGATATACAGAGACAGTAGAAGCATTTTTTTTTGGCTTGACAACTGAAGTAGTTCACAATGAACTACTCTGCCAGTATAAGTCCAAAGTTGGCATTATGAAGATGTTATGAAAACCCTGAGTGATGAGCCTAGAAACAAGTAGATAAGTTTTGGGACATGATATAGATTGAAGTGAACAGTGACAGAGAGGAGAACTTGTGGCTTGACAGTGATGTACTTAACAGTGATACCGGATTGAGGTGACAGTAGTGGACAAGCGGTTTTGTGCAGCAGTAAGAAAAGCAGAACTACACAGTCACGAAGGTGGAGTTATGATTGAGCAATGTCAATAGTCAAAAGCCCTAGTGCATGTCTGCAAAACACCCAGTCAAGAAATGAAGCATGTACATCCAATGAAAGGTAAGATCATTCCAAACTCTAATTGAAGCACACTTGATGAAATCCAGGATTGAAGGAAGCAAACTAACTTGAGGTCTAAGTTTAGAAGAAGATGACATACTCAGTTGAGTATAAATTTTGACATGGTGTAGGTCTTTGACTGAGCATAGATACAGTACAAGACTTGGGTATTGACTAAATAAGACATTGATTTGATGATGATTTAATATACATTCTATGATATGATATACTGTCCTAAACTGTTGAAGTATAGTAGAGCATACATACAGAAAAGTATGTTGATACAGTATGAACAGTAGCTTAACATCTTTCACCAAGCCTGATTGTGAATGAATGCTCAGTAAGTTTAGTTCTGGTATAAATGCATCTGCACAGTGGTATGAGTTTTCCACAAGTAATAAACAATGACATGAGTGAATAATGATCTGTAATAATGCACACTACCAGTTAATGATATGTGACACAGCCAAGCAAGTATATACAGTGGTAGTATATCTGCAGTTATGATTTACATAAAATCTTCAGTGGAATGTTACTACCCTACTACATGATAATGCATGCTATGGTGATGCACTCTTATACCCTATGATGATACTACTTGAACATGAGGCATCCTTGACAACACATGAATTATGATGATGAAGCATGCCATGAGGATCTGATGCTGATAGTGTACTGTAATTCATATGCTAGGTTGATGTTGCAGATCTTGAGACCTTGATGACATGTTCAGACAGTCCTTGATGATGGAGATGATTTGTGAGAGCAGCAGTGTCTCTGATATACTAGAGCAGTTGTGGTAAGGTATTTGATTAGATTGACATAGGTACACATTTGATTTGTCACTGGTTCAATTAAGAAGGATTAGCACAAGTTGCCATATGTGCAGTTGGTCTGACTCAAATTGGCTGAGTTGTATGAGCAGTTGGTTTGACCCGGGTGGTCTTGTACACAGTTGGTTGAATTCAGATTGATTGATTCAGATGATGTGAACAACAACTTGGTTGGTACAGCTAGATTGCGCATAGTGTGGAGCAGTTGTGGTGCAGTGGTCAGTGGACAGTTGATGAGCAGTGGACAGTTGATGAGCAGTGGTCAGTTGATGAGCAGTGAAAGTGGTTGTGCAGTGTGGTTTAGATTGTGCAGTGTGGTACAGGTGTTGGATAGCAGGTCCGCAGGATCAGTGCAATTTGTGGTTCAGTAGTTCAGTTTCTATCTTCATATCTGGGTGGTAGGACGGGGCAAGGAAATCTAGGGAGCTAAGGCTTCCTTCAGGTTGTAGCCTGTAAACCAGGGGGATGTAGCCTCCTTCCAGTTGTAGCTGGAGAATTGAAGTCTTTGTAACAAAGGGGGTTGTTGCCTCCTTCCAGTTGTTGCTGGTAAATTATTATTATAAAGGCTTCCGTGGTTTTCCCCCCAGGACTTGGGTTTCCACGTAAAAATCTTGTGTACTATGTTTTGCTATGCTTCCTATGTGATGATGATATGATGATAGGTGATGATGAGCTGCAATTGTTAATAATGCTGATGATATAATGATAATGTGGTAATACATTAATGAATGATGTATTGAAGAAGCAGTTGATGATTGTTAAAGTTGAAAAAGTAATAAAAAGCTATACACACTGTTCACCCCCCCCCTCTCAGTGTGCTCGGTGTGTCCAACAATTGGTATCAGAGCGGGTCCTTCACAGAAAGCCTTACCAGCTTGAAGTAGATCCTTAACACACCATGGGGTTCTCAGTGAATGGAGCACCATTGTTTTGTGGGACAAATTACTTGATCTGGAAAAGAAGAATGCAAGGTTATCTTGAAGCAGAAGGCAGTGGAGTATGGCAGTCAGTGCTTACTGGGTACGATCATCCGAAGAAAGTGAAAACAACAGCTCAGAAGGAAGCAAGGAAAAATAATTCAATGGCTATGGAATCCATTCTTGAAGGCTTATCAGATTCCATAAAAGAGAAAATTGGAAAGTGCAACACTGCTAAGGAACTATGGCTCAAAATAGAACATCTCTACTCCTCTAAGGAACATGAAGAAGAAGTTATGAAACTCATGACTGCAGATCTGACAGATCTCCAAAAGAAGAAAATAGGAAAGTGCAATTCAATTGAAGAATTGTCACTGAAGTTAGATCAACTCTACTCCATTGAAGAACAAAAAGCAGAAGACAACTCCATAGAAAGGTCAATACAAGATCCAGGTAAGTATGAAGGTAAGTCTATTGAACACCCTGTTTGTAATGATTTTGATGAAATATGTCTATCGGGTATAGAGGATAAGTGCTATTCAAAATTCATAGATTGTAATACATCAAAATGTGATGAATCTCATTGTTTCTTGATAAATGATGGAAATGACTGTTTAAACAATGATATTACTAATGCTTTGCAAAAGGTTGAGAAACTTTGTAAACAGAAACAGGTCTTACAAGAACAATTGGACAAATTTGAGAAGAGGAATCAAGAAGAATCTGAGAAAGCCACACAGACTATAATTGATCTAAATCTCCAAGTTGAAGAAGCTACCAGAATCAAAGAAGCCATATCCAACTCTCTGAAAGATCAACTTGAGAAGTCTGTTGTTGAAAATAAAAGACAATCAGAAGAAATTGACAAGCTCAGAAGACAGCTAGAAGATAAGGAGAAAGAATTGACTCGCAAGCTTCAAGACAAAGATAGTGAGATCAGTATCTTACTTGAAAAAATGCAGAAGGAAAGATCCGCCAGTCAGAAAGAAGATCCAAGTGACAAAACGGGAATTCATTTCAATCATGTAATTGAAGAGAAAATAAGAAGAAAACAAGAAGATGAAATCAAATCCTTGAAGATAGAATTACAAAAGGTATGTCTGACGAATTTTGACTTTGAAAAGGAACTCTCAGAACTCAAAAAAGAAAATCAAGAAATAAAAGGACAGATGGAAGACAGTATTGTCATTGATCTGAAAGAACACATAGAAGAAGTCAAGAAAATTGAAGAAGACCTAACAAGACAACTCCAAGAAAAGATAGAAATTTGTCAAAAGCAAGAATTGAAGATCCTCTCTCTAAAGGAAGATCTGAACAAGGCAGTTGCTCAGTTCAAGACAAATTCAAAGATTGAAAAGAACATTGAAGAAAGTGAAAGTTCCAGGGAAAAAGAAGAAAAGGCTAATAGTTATACAGATATTTTCAGTAGATCCCATGATCAGCAAGATTCAAGGAAGAATAGAAACAAAGAACTTGCATCACAAAGAAGATCCTTTGCTCAGGGAGATCCCATGATGTTCAGTGGTCACTGCTACAAGTGTAACAACTATGGTCACAAAGCCATCCATTGCAGAACTCATGACAGAATAATTCCAGATATAAATCAAGGTATGTTTTCCGTTCAATGTTATAATTGTTATCATTATGGTCATTTTGCGAAACATTGCAGGAGGCAAGGAGAAGTTAAAGTTTGGAGAAGAAAGCAAGTTCAACCGAATGTCATGAACAATGATCAGCCTACCAAAGTATGGAAAATAAAGTCAGTAGATTGCACCAATGATCAAAACAGAAATGATGACAATATTGGGAAAAACCCAATACCACTTTGAAGACTATCGATCAGTGTTATGAAGTGTAAAAGGAGCTATGTACTTGATTATCCTACAATAGTTGGTTCCAGCATATAAGCAGCAGCAGTGCCCAGTGATAGGGGGAGCAGTATTGCTAAAGAAAGTTCTCGTTGCCATTGACGCAAAAAAAAAAAAAAAAAAAAGAAGAGAAGTTGTTGACAGGGGGAGCATGCCCTGAGGGGGAGCTGTATTGTCAAAGGACGTTCCCTTTGCCATTGATGCCAAAGGGGGAGAGAAGTTGTGAACAGGGGGAGCCTGTTCTCAGGGGGAGCCTGAGTGTTGTCATCAATGACAAAGGGGGAGATTGTTGATTAGGTTGTCATTGATGCCAACAATGTCTGGTCATTGATACCAACAGTTAAATCTTGGTGCCCCTTGTGGAGCCCCTGAGGGTTAGTAGTTGATTAGTGGTTGTCTGTGTCAGAGGAGACCTTTTGACTTTGTCCAAGCTCAAGTTTGAAGCCCTTGGAGCCCTTGGGACAATGAAAAAAGCCCTGAACACCCTGTAGAGTGTTTAAGTACCCCAAATATGTTTTATGGTTCCCCAGTTGGTTCTTGGTTTCCAAGTACCACAACTTATGTCCCAGTATGCTACAAAAGTGCTGAAGAAGTTGCAAGAGTTCAAATGACCCTTTCAGTGGTCATTTGTGTTTATTGAGGTCATGGTACCCCAGGAGAAGGTCTGGCACCCACATAAATGGCGGCTTGATGGCCCTTGGACATTATACGATCATCGATGGTTTATTTGGAATTGTTTTGGGTCTTGGAATCCATATATATGGTGGTTTGTAAGCCATGAAGCCCATGGAGCCCCTTGTATTTGATTGTGATGGATGGCTATGATCTTGCATGAAGGTATGGTGAAGAAGCTTTTTAAGAGGTCCTTAAACCCACAAGTGCTCTTTAAGCCCACATGCTTAATGGTGGTTGGTAATAATAGCATATTGTATTCTTATCCTTGAAGAAGCTCATTGAAACCCTTACCCTTGTTAAGGAGCTTATGGAGATCATAAAAGAATGATACCCCACCATTCAAAAGCTTGAAACCCCATCATGTAAATAAAATTATTGGTGAAGTCAGCTTAGCCTTAAAAGATTATTATTTTAATTATTAAAAATAATAAACAATATATTTTTGGAGATCATAAAAGAATGATGATACCCCACCATTCAAACCCTTGCGAGCATCTTCGTGGAGACATGTATGGGAATGATGACCACCATAATGTGGGATCAAAGACAAAAATAAACAAACAATAATTTAATTTATTAAATGACCAAACAAAAATTCATATGTTGAACAAGTCGAAGGATTAACTCTGTCTTAGGCAGCTAATTAAAATCTTAATTATGAATTATCATGAAGGAAGTCGGCCCCATAATTTATATTAAAAAATTCAAATTCAAATTAATTTAATTATTAAAAATTAATAAACTCAATGCAAAGTCGGCTCAGTAGAAATTTTTTTCTATATAAATACACCATAAAAACTTTATTTTTAGTGGTAAAAAATTCGATTGAGCTCTGCATATTTTTGGACCTGATTTATGAGGAAATTCGGTACTGTAGCAGCGGCACTGTAGCAGTCTGAAATTTTTTTTTTTTTTTGGATGAGAAATTTGAAAGTGCTATAAATTCGCTAGAGGAGTGAGGCACTGAAATTTGGTTCAGTCTGATAAATTTCGGCACTGTAGCAGCAACAGCAGTAAAAAAAAAAAAAAATTTGGTTACAAGAATTTTGTGTTTTCATTATCCTTGATTTTCGGGTAGCAGCAGATGACAAAAAGTAGCAGTAGATACGGCCTCTCCTCAGATCTGAAATTCGTATACACAGTCCGAATTTTGCAGAGTCAGCTTAGCATACACAGACGAAATTGTACAGTGTTGCAGCAGTTGACTAATGGTGGTTTGAGACTTCAAACAGTCCAGAACTTAGCAGAGATTAAGGTCAAGTCATACACAACCTGGGCATGAGATGCTGACTGAAAAAGGGGTATACTCAGTGGTGTATTTATGAAGTGTGAAGTATTTATTGCAGATCTGAAAACAGACCTTGTAAAGTACTACAAACTGTTGGAAAATTTCAGTGCATATTCCGAAAAGATTTGATGACAGACACTGTGTAGACCTTGTGAAAGATTTTATGTTGAAGGAAGATATACAGAGACAGTAGAAGCATTTTTTTTTGGCTTGACAACTGAAGTAGTTCACAATGAACTACTCTGCCAGTATAAGTCCAAAGTTGGCATTATGAAGATGTTATGAAAACCCTGAGTGATGAGCCTAGAAACAAGTAGATAAGTTTTGGGACATGATATAGATTGAAGTGAACAGTGACAGAGAGGAGAACTTGTGGCTTGACAGTGATGTACTTAACAGTGATACCGGATTGAGGTGACAGTAGTGGACAAGCGGTTTTGTGCAGCAGTAAGAAAAGCAGAACTACACAGTCACGAAGGTGGAGTTATGATTGAGCAATGTCAATAGTCAAAAGCCCTAGTGCATGTCTGCAAAACACCCAGTCAAGAAATGAAGCATGTACATCCAATGAAAGGTAAGATCATTCCAAACTCTAATTGAAGCACACTTGATGAAATCCAGGATTGAAGGAAGCAAACTAACTTGAGGTCTAAGTTTAGAAGAAGATGACATACTCAGTTGAGTATAAATTTTGACATGGTGTAGGTCTTTGACTGAGCATAGATACAGTACAAGACTTGGGTATTGACTAAATAAGACATTGATTTGATGATGATTTAATATACATTCTATGATATGATATACTGTCCTAAACTGTTGAAGTATAGTAGAGCATACATACAGAAAAGTATGTTGATACAGTATGAACAGTAGCTTAACATCTTTCACCAAGCCTGATTGTGAATGAATGCTCAGTAAGTTTAGTTCTGGTATAAATGCATCTGCACAGTGGTATGAGTTTTCCACAAGTAATAAACAATGACATGAGTGAATAATGATCTGTAATAATGCACACTACCAGTTAATGATATGTGACACAGCCAAGCAAGTATATACAGTGGTAGTATATCTGCAGTTATGATTTACATAAAATCTTCAGTGGAATGTTACTACCCTACTACATGATAATGCATGCTATGGTGATGCACTCTTATACCCTATGATGATACTACTTGAACATGAGGCATCCTTGACAACACATGAATTATGATGATGAAGCATGCCATGAGGATCTGATGCTGATAGTGTACTGTAATTCATATGCTAGGTTGATGTTGCAGATCTTGAGACCTTGATGACATGTTCAGACAGTCCTTGATGATGGAGATGATTTGTGAGAGCAGCAGTGTCTCTGATATACTAGAGCAGTTGTGGTAAGGTATTTGATTAGATTGACATAGGTACACATTTGATTTGTCACTGGTTCAATTAAGAAGGATTAGCACAAGTTGCCATATGTGCAGTTGGTCTGACTCAAATTGGCTGAGTTGTATGAGCAGTTGGTTTGACCCGGGTGGTCTTGTACACAGTTGGTTGAATTCAGATTGATTGATTCAGATGATGTGAACAACAACTTGGTTGGTACAGCTAGATTGCGCATAGTGTGGAGCAGTTGTGGTGCAGTGGTCAGTGGACAGTTGATGAGCAGTGGACAGTTGATGAGCAGTGGTCAGTTGATGAGCAGTGAAAGTGGTTGTGCAGTGTGGTTTAGATTGTGCAGTGTGGTACAGGTGTTGGATAGCAGGTCCGCAGGATCAGTGCAATTTGTGGTTCAGTAGTTCAGTTTCTATCTTCATATCTGGGTGGTAGGACGGGGCAAGGAAATCTAGGGAGCTAAGGCTTCCTTCAGGTTGTAGCCTGTAAACCAGGGGGATGTAGCCTCCTTCCAGTTGTAGCTGGAGAATTGAAGTCTTTGTAACAAAGGGGGTTGTTGCCTCCTTCCAGTTGTTGCTGGTAAATTATTATTATAAAGGCTTCCGTGGTTTTCCCCCCAGGACTTGGGTTTCCACGTAAAAATCTTGTGTACTATGTTTTGCTATGCTTCCTATGTGATGATGATATGATGATAGGTGATGATGAGCTGCAATTGTTAATAATGCTGATGATATAATGATAATGTGGTAATACATTAATGAATGATGTATTGAAGAAGCAGTTGATGATTGTTAAAGTTGAAAAAGTAATAAAAAGCTATACACACTGTTCACCCCCCCCCTCTCAGTGTGCTCGGTGTGTCCAACAATTGGTATCAGAGCGGGTCCTTCACAGAAAGCCTTACCAGCTTGAAGTAGATCCTTAACACACCATGGGGTTCTCAGTGAATGGAGCACCATTGTTTTGTGGGACAAATTACTTGATCTGGAAAAGAAGAATGCAAGGTTATCTTGAAGCAGAAGGCAGTGGAGTATGGCAGTCAGTGCTTACTGGGTACGATCATCCGAAGAAAGTGAAAACAACAGCTCAGAAGGAAGCAAGGAAAAATAATTCAATGGCTATGGAATCCATTCTTGAAGGCTTATCAGATTCCATAAAAGAGAAAATTGGAAAGTGCAACACTGCTAAGGAACTATGGCTCAAAATAGAACATCTCTACTCCTCTAAGGAACATGAAGAAGAAGTTATGAAACTCATGACTGCAGATCTGACAGATCTCCAAAAGAAGAAAATAGGAAAGTGCAATTCAATTGAAGAATTGTCACTGAAGTTAGATCAACTCTACTCCATTGAAGAACAAAAAGCAGAAGACAACTCCATAGAAAGGTCAATACAAGATCCAGGTAAGTATGAAGGTAAGTCTATTGAACACCCTGTTTGTAATGATTTTGATGAAATATGTCTATCGGGTATAGAGGATAAGTGCTATTCAAAATTCATAGATTGTAATACATCAAAATGTGATGAATCTCATTGTTTCTTGATAAATGATGGAAATGACTGTTTAAACAATGATATTACTAATGCTTTGCAAAAGGTTGAGAAACTTTGTAAACAGAAACAGGTCTTACAAGAACAATTGGACAAATTTGAGAAGAGGAATCAAGAAGAATCTGAGAAAGCCACACAGACTATAATTGATCTAAATCTCCAAGTTGAAGAAGCTACCAGAATCAAAGAAGCCATATCCAACTCTCTGAAAGATCAACTTGAGAAGTCTGTTGTTGAAAATAAAAGACAATCAGAAGAAATTGACAAGCTCAGAAGACAGCTAGAAGATAAGGAGAAAGAATTGACTCGCAAGCTTCAAGACAAAGATAGTGAGATCAGTATCTTACTTGAAAAAATGCAGAAGGAAAGATCCGCCAGTCAGAAAGAAGATCCAAGTGACAAAACGGGAATTCATTTCAATCATGTAATTGAAGAGAAAATAAGAAGAAAACAAGAAGATGAAATCAAATCCTTGAAGATAGAATTACAAAAGGTATGTCTGACGAATTTTGACTTTGAAAAGGAACTCTCAGAACTCAAAAAAGAAAATCAAGAAATAAAAGGACAGATGGAAGACAGTATTGTCATTGATCTGAAAGAACACATAGAAGAAGTCAAGAAAATTGAAGAAGACCTAACAAGACAACTCCAAGAAAAGATAGAAATTTGTCAAAAGCAAGAATTGAAGATCCTCTCTCTAAAGGAAGATCTGAACAAGGCAGTTGCTCAGTTCAAGACAAATTCAAAGATTGAAAAGAACATTGAAGAAAGTGAAAGTTCCAGGGAAAAAGAAGAAAAGGCTAATAGTTATACAGATATTTTCAGTAGATCCCATGATCAGCAAGATTCAAGGAAGAATAGAAACAAAGAACTTGCATCACAAAGAAGATCCTTTGCTCAGGGAGATCCCATGATGTTCAGTGGTCACTGCTACAAGTGTAACAACTATGGTCACAAAGCCATCCATTGCAGAACTCATGACAGAATAATTCCAGATATAAATCAAGGTATGTTTTCCGTTCAATGTTATAATTGTTATCATTATGGTCATTTTGCGAAACATTGCAGGAGGCAAGGAGAAGTTAAAGTTTGGAGAAGAAAGCAAGTTCAACCGAATGTCATGAACAATGATCAGCCTACCAAAGTATGGAAAATAAAGTCAGTAGATTGCACCAATGATCAAAACAGAAATGATGACAATATTGGGAAAAACCCAATACCACTTTGAAGACTATCGATCAGTGTTATGAAGTGTAAAAGGAGCTATGTACTTGATTATCCTACAATAGTTGGTTCCAGCATATAAGCAGCAGCAGTGCCCAGTGATAGGGGGAGCAGTATTGCTAAAGAAAGTTCTCGTTGCCATTGACGCAAAAAAAAAAAAAAAAAAAAGAAGAGAAGTTGTTGACAGGGGGAGCATGCCCTGAGGGGGAGCTGTATTGTCAAAGGACGTTCCCTTTGCCATTGATGCCAAAGGGGGAGAGAAGTTGTGAACAGGGGGAGCCTGTTCTCAGGGGGAGCCTGAGTGTTGTCATCAATGACAAAGGGGGAGATTGTTGATTAGGTTGTCATTGATGCCAACAATGTCTGGTCATTGATACCAACAGTTAAATCTTGGTGCCCCTTGTGGAGCCCCTGAGGGTTAGTAGTTGATTAGTGGTTGTCTGTGTCAGAGGAGACCTTTTGACTTTGTCCAAGCTCAAGTTTGAAGCCCTTGGAGCCCTTGGGACAATGAAAAAAGCCCTGAACACCCTGTAGAGTGTTTAAGTACCCCAAATATGTTTTATGGTTCCCCAGTTGGTTCTTGGTTTCCAAGTACCACAACTTATGTCCCAGTATGCTACAAAAGTGCTGAAGAAGTTGCAAGAGTTCAAATGACCCTTTCAGTGGTCATTTGTGTTTATTGAGGTCATGGTACCCCAGGAGAAGGTCTGGCACCCACATAAATGGCGGCTTGATGGCCCTTGGACATTATACGATCATCGATGGTTTATTTGGAATTGTTTTGGGTCTTGGAATCCATATATATGGTGGTTTGTAAGCCATGAAGCCCATGGAGCCCCTTGTATTTGATTGTGATGGATGGCTATGATCTTGCATGAAGGTATGGTGAAGAAGCTTTTTAAGAGGTCCTTAAACCCACAAGTGCTCTTTAAGCCCACATGCTTAATGGTGGTTGGTAATAATAGCATATTGTATTCTTATCCTTGAAGAAGCTCATTGAAACCCTTACCCTTGTTAAGGAGCTTATGGAGATCATAAAAGAATGATACCCCACCATTCAAAAGCTTGAAACCCCATCATGTAAATAAAATTATTGGTGAAGTCAGCTTAGCCTTAAAAGATTATTATTTTAATTATTAAAAATAATAAACAATATATTTTTGGAGATCATAAAAGAATGATGATACCCCACCATTCAAACCCTTGCGAGCATCTTCGTGGAGACATGTATGGGAATGATGACCACCATAATGTGGGATCAAAGACAAAAATAAACAAACAATAATTTAATTTATTAAATGACCAAACAAAAATTCATATGTTGAACAAGTCGAAGGATTAACTCTGTCTTAGGCAGCTAATTAAAATCTTAATTATGAATTATCATGAAGGAAGTCGGCCCCATAATTTATATTAAAAAATTCAAATTCAAATTAATTTAATTATTAAAAATTAATAAACTCAATGCAAAGTCGGCTCAGTAGAAATTTTTTTCTATATAAATACACCATAAAAACTTTATTTTTAGTGGTAAAAAATTCGATTGAGCTCTGCATATTTTTGGACCTGATTTATGAGGAAATTCGGTACTGTAGCAGCGGCACTGTAGCAGTCTGAAATTTTTTTTTTTTTTTGGATGAGAAATTTGAAAGTGCTATAAATTCGCTAGAGGAGTGAGGCACTGAAATTTGGTTCAGTCTGATAAATTTCGGCACTGTAGCAGCAACAGCAGTAAAAAAAAAAAAAAATTTGGTTACAAGAATTTTGTGTTTTCATTATCCTTGATTTTCGGGTAGCAGCAGATGACAAAAAGTAGCAGTAGATACGGCCTCTCCTCAGATCTGAAATTCGTATACACAGTCCGAATTTTGCAGAGTCAGCTTAGCATACACAGACGAAATTGTACAGTGTTGCAGCAGTTGACTAATGGTGGTTTGAGACTTCAAACAGTCCAGAACTTAGCAGAGATTAAGGTCAAGTCATACACAACCTGGGCATGAGATGCTGACTGAAAAAGGGGTATACTCAGTGGTGTATTTATGAAGTGTGAAGTATTTATTGCAGATCTGAAAACAGACCTTGTAAAGTACTACAAACTGTTGGAAAATTTCAGTGCATATTCCGAAAAGATTTGATGACAGACACTGTGTAGACCTTGTGAAAGATTTTATGTTGAAGGAAGATATACAGAGACAGTAGAAGCATTTTTTTTTGGCTTGACAACTGAAGTAGTTCACAATGAACTACTCTGCCAGTATAAGTCCAAAGTTGGCATTATGAAGATGTTATGAAAACCCTGAGTGATGAGCCTAGAAACAAGTAGATAAGTTTTGGGACATGATATAGATTGAAGTGAACAGTGACAGAGAGGAGAACTTGTGGCTTGACAGTGATGTACTTAACAGTGATACCGGATTGAGGTGACAGTAGTGGACAAGCGGTTTTGTGCAGCAGTAAGAAAAGCAGAACTACACAGTCACGAAGGTGGAGTTATGATTGAGCAATGTCAATAGTCAAAAGCCCTAGTGCATGTCTGCAAAACACCCAGTCAAGAAATGAAGCATGTACATCCAATGAAAGGTAAGATCATTCCAAACTCTAATTGAAGCACACTTGATGAAATCCAGGATTGAAGGAAGCAAACTAACTTGAGGTCTAAGTTTAGAAGAAGATGACATACTCAGTTGAGTATAAATTTTGACATGGTGTAGGTCTTTGACTGAGCATAGATACAGTACAAGACTTGGGTATTGACTAAATAAGACATTGATTTGATGATGATTTAATATACATTCTATGATATGATATACTGTCCTAAACTGTTGAAGTATAGTAGAGCATACATACAGAAAAGTATGTTGATACAGTATGAACAGTAGCTTAACATCTTTCACCAAGCCTGATTGTGAATGAATGCTCAGTAAGTTTAGTTCTGGTATAAATGCATTTGCACAGTGGTATGAGTTTTCCACAAGTAATAAACAATGACATGAGTGAATAATGATCTGTAATAATGCACACTACCAGTTAATGATATGTGACACAGCCAAGCAAGTATATACAGTGGTAGTATATCTGCAGTTATGATTTACATAAAATCTTCAGTGGAATGTTACTACCCTACTACATGATAATGCATGCTATGGTGATGCACTCTTATACCCTATGATGATACTACTTGAACATGAGGCATCCTTGACAACACATGAATTATGATGATGAAGCATGCCATGAGGATCTGATGCTGATAGTGTACTGTAATTCATATGCTAGGTTGATGTTGCAGATCTTGAGACCTTGATGACATGTTCAGACAGTCCTTGATGATGGAGATGATTTGTGAGAGCAGCAGTGTCTCTGATATACTAGAGCAGTTGTGGTAAGGTATTTGATTAGATTGACATAGGTACACATTTGATTTGTCACTGGTTCAATTAAGAAGGATTAGCACAAGTTGCCATATGTGCAGTTGGTCTGACTCAAATTGGCTGAGTTGTATGAGCAGTTGGTTTGACCCGGGTGGTCTTGTACACAGTTGGTTGAATTCAGATTGATTGATTCAGATGATGTGAACAACAACTTGGTTGGTACAGCTAGATTGCGCATAGTGTGGAGCAGTTGTGGTGCAGTGGTCAGTGGACAGTTGATGAGCAGTGGACAGTTGATGAGCAGTGGTCAGTTGATGAGCAGTGAAAGTGGTTGTGCAGTGTGGTTTAGATTGTGCAGTGTGGTACAGGTGTTGGATAGCAGGTCCGCAGGATCAGTGCAATTTGTGGTTCAGTAGTTCAGTTTCTATCTTCATATCTGGGTGGTAGGACGGGGCAAGGAAATCTAGGGAGCTAAGGCTTCCTTCAGGTTGTAGCCTGTAAACCAGGGGGATGTAGCCTCCTTCCAGTTGTAGCTGGAGAATTGAAGTCTTTGTAACAAAGGGGGTTGTTGCCTCCTTCCAGTTGTTGCTGGTAAATTATTATTATAAAGGCTTCCGTGGTTTTCCCCCCAGGACTTGGGTTTCCATGTAAAAATCTTGTGTACTATGTTTTGCTATGCTTCCTATGTGATGATGATATGATGATAGGTGATGATGAGCTGCAATTGTTAATAATGCTGATGATATAATGATAATGTGGTAATACATTAATGAATGATGTATTGAAGAAGCAGTTGATGATTGTTAAAGTTGAAAAAGTAATAAAAAGCTATACACACTATTCACCCCCCCCCCTCTCAGTGTGCTCGGTGTGTCCAACACCTGAGACAAAGAACAATCCAAAGGTAAGATATGGGGCTTCCCCACAATAGCGTCCCCTCAAGTCGTCCTCCTCTTCCACCACACGGCCTCTCTGCAGAGAAAACGTTTGGAGCAACAAGATCCACAATGATAACACAGAGAAAAGATTGTATATTCAACTTGCAAGAGAACCCATCAAAGCCAGAGAAGCAGATCTGCAAAATAGTATTTTATTCCAGTATTTCCAGAGCCCAAAAGGTGCCTTTACTATAGGGGGTCTCTTCCTTAAATAGGAATGAGAGAGACCAAAACCCTAAACCACTTTATGAATCAGTGGTGGAGATCAAAAGATAGATACAATATAATAAATGGCTATGATGAGCCAGAACAATATAACATGGATCAACTCACTAAGAGGGGTGCGCACTCACTAAAAGAGGCCCTAGGGGGGGTCGCACCACATAAAAGTGACTATGACAAGTGTAGGAGCACATGGTGGGGCTAGGAGGTATTAATGCCCTTCACTAGCATCACCCCATGGCACAATAACATAAGACATGACTCAATAACATAAGATATGACTCAATGACATGTCAAAGTGACCAAATGACCAAATCGTGGCCCCCTCAATGAGAGAATAAAACATCAAATCACAACCCGAAGAGTGTGTGGACTCCACTGAATGTTGCAAGTTGATCTGGAAGGAGTGGGATACATTACAAATGACCTCTGAACAAACCTCATGCCAAAACCTTGCCTCAATAGCCCAAATCGATTTCCTCAATGACCTTTTTATCCCATTTTTATTCCACCTGAAAACCATCAAAATTCCTGTAACTCGCTACCTGGCGCCTGGGCACAAAATATGACTATACCAACATGTCTGGAGATGGGGTAATATGGTAATAACAAGTGGCTGGACCCCCCATCTCCTCTGTAGCGCTCTAGGGAAACGTGCTAACTCAATGCAACTGCTGGACAGGCCATTTCTGCATGGCAAAACTGGACAAAAGTGGAAATATGACCATATCATCACTGAGAGTGCCTGAAACTGATAACCGAGTGTCGCAATGGACTCAGAAGGTCCAAATCTACTAGAGATGAGTACCCATACACCCTATGGAAACCTGTAAAATCATCTATAGCCTCAGCCATACCCGGACAATAATAAAATAATGGTCTGGAAAAAATAATAACCATAAAAAAATACATCAACCATCATCTGAAACCTATGTCAACTGTATGGAATCATCAAAGGTGCATCAAATAACCATAAATCATCATCATATAACATCACTGGTCCAACTCATCACGGATCCCAAGGTTGACTTGGTCAAACTAGGTTTGACCAGGTCAAGACTGATCAAAATATGACCCAAGCTAGAAAATCCTGAAGCTGCAAGTGAAAATGGTTAAAGCATTCTTTGTTAATCATTCTCCTAGTAAGACTTAAAGTATTAAGCATCATTTCACTAGCGGTTAATAGATAATTACACCAAATACAAGTTTAAATAATCATTTACTTACAATAGAACCTCAGGAATATACTCATACTATAGACATGAACATTTTGCTAGCAAAGGGTGAGAGTGAAGAATGCAAGGCTAGGATAAGGGGATGACTTGACTTACTCAACACTATGATACTTTGGATATGGGAAAAGGGAAATGCACACTTAAGCATATGTCGGATAATAAACACACAGGGAATGGCAGTGTCTCACAAATGGGATAAGTTGTTCAGAGGAGTGCTTATTCAACCTTGGAAAATGTCTACAACTCACATCCAAGCTGAAACAGCTCTGTGAGGATCTTTTCCAGAACCGCCATGGTTGGGTGCCCGACTATCCGTAACTTGAGGTTCTAGGGGACACTTAGAATTAGATGTCCCTTACTCCATCTCACATCACGACCCGTAGGCTCCGTGAGGAATTAATCATTACATTTAATTTCCTGGCCAGCAGTCTTTGGATTTAGCATATATTTAACCACTGCTTTTTAGGCCTTTATGACCCTTTTGGGGATTTTGCATGTGCTTAGAAGCAAAACTAATCGCAACTTGCATCCAGGGTGCTTTTCATTTCAGTTTCCATTTAATTTCACAGCCCTCTTTCATTGTGTTGAGAAGCACAATTTTTTAAGTATTTCCATGGGCTTTCATAAGAGAAATAACAATAGTTTCCATATGTAATGATGGTAGTACACTTTGCTTCAGGACCAAACATCGGGGCAACCGACTAGAGTGATCAAGGTATCAAATCCAACTCACCTAAGCTCAGGAACCAACACCAGGGGGTACTCCTGGCCCAGAAGGATCAAGTCTTTGGTAAGTTTTGTTGCCAACTCAGAGCCGAGACACAAACTAACAGGGATGCTATCCAACACATAGGCAAAAGTGGGGAGGTCCTCCATATCACAGGTTGAGGTGTAAGTCAGGGTAAAAACCAATCAAGGGAGAGATAATGGATGGATGGGAAAAGTGAAGGTGATGCCTAAGCTAGCAATCCATAAAGGTGGGAATGATCATGTCCACACTCCTAAGAGGGTAAAACCAATGAGTATAAAACGAGAGCTTCTAAATATAAGTAATAAGACCATTTAGATAATCAATAATAACCATATTCATTTCATACATATATATACTTCCATATCATGATCACTAGATACTAAGTCAAGCTACCAAAATGACCAAAAGAGAAAGACAATCAAAACCAATGCACACTGTTGTCCGCCAAACTGCACACCAGTAGCGGAAATCTTTCGAAAGTTGTCTCTTCACTACAAGTGAGAGAGGTGTGGCCTTGGGGGCAAACAATGAGCCAGGTACTGTCACCTGAATCCCAGCTCCTCCGTTTAGGCAAACTCCTAACGAAGCCAAGGGGGGTAGTCCCTATAAAAGAGTTTCACTAAGGCTCTAGTATTTATAGTGTTTTTTGGTGTTGTGATGCGGATGGGTGTTGTTTAGGAGTTTTTGAGAATGAGAGACACAATAATATTTAAATGAGACCAAGATAACGCAATCCACGTTGCAACAGAAGATAAGAGATACACTTGAACAAGAAATAAATCACACTTTACGAAAAATTAAAACAGATACTCCAATATTGATATTTTAAGCAAATGAAATATTGCGATTAAGGACCAGTGCCTTATGGAGTCAAAAGTGTAAAAGTGATTGAAATGCTTGATACAAGTGCTTGAAAATAAAGGTTCTTGAGAACGTTTTGCAGCTTATCTTGGTAAATTTAAGATTTTAATGGTCTTGATTATTATGGCTAAGAACAAAGGTATCAAAAGGAGTGGAACCTTATCCAAGAAAAATACTGGCAACCTTAGGTGATAGGTCGGAAGCACCCAGATTGCAAAGAGGGAAAGTGTGCTTGCGGCTTGACCGCCCTCGAGTCTGACAGTGGATTCCCGGCACCACCTCTTGTAGGAAGAACTCAGTAATTTGTCTTGGTTGGGGTTTTGGGTAAAAAAATTTAATTAACGTTATCACTTGTGAGTTAACAAGTCTTCCACCTTTCTGAGTACTAGCCCAACCGTTTCCGGTTGGCAGAGCATACGGGTGTAGGATAGAAACCAAGGTAAATTAATTAAAAGGGAAAAATGTGTGGAAAAATTTATTATTAGAGCACCTTGTTCAACTCTCCGACAGAGAGCGCTCTTGACTTGATCTTATGACCACAGTTCAAGAGACTTGCTAATTAACAAATGCCTAATGCAGGGAATGATGCAATACTAAAATGCCCTCCGATAGAGGGTGCTCTTGACTTGGATTTGGCCAAGTTCAAGAGACTTTGGTTTGTTTTAAGAAGCAGATAGTAGTTGTGTTGTAAAAGCAATAAATCAACTTTAAATGATTAAACCACGTAATAGATTTGAAAGATATGAGATAATGCTCAACAATACTATTTTGCCAAATAAAATGAAGCTTTGAAACAATCTAGTGTTCTACCACACAAAATCTAATCTAATAGGTGGGATCGATCTCCGAACAAGATCAACCACTAGAATCTACCAGTCCTGGAAACCTTCCAGCTAGCTGGATGTCCACAAGAAGCTGATGGGGGAACGAGAAGCTACCACAAGACTATGTGGCCTTTGGGATACGATCCCAAAGTTAGCTATTCTCTAGTCAAGGTTTGGAAGAGAAGTACAAGATGAAACGTAAAGTACTAAGCAGCAGATGAACTCTAATCTACCCAAGAATCTCTTTCAGGTCAAAGACCGTACTCGGGAGAGCATGGGGGTAAGTAAAAATGGAAAATATAACTGTTATCACACAACTTGTAGTTGCCCCTAGTGGTATCCCATCCGGGACGGTAGAGGAGACAGGCAACTAAAGAGGTGACCCAAGAGATGCCACGGTTCCCAATGCGAGGTGGGAGTCACGTCAACCGAGGCACTCTTCGCTTTAGGTCGGGGTGTAACAAGACCTAGGGGGAGACCCTATAACCAATCGAAGGTGATTGAACCCAAACAAAGGTTCCTAGGGATGAGTAAATGGTAAGTTACGGAAACCAATGCAAGGTAAGTGGACCTAGAAATTAAAGTATGGTTGAAGGTGGTTTGGGAGATTGTTAGTGTTTCAACCTATGTATGGTTTAGGCCACATGATGGGGTATGATGACTAGGTATAGTACCATATGTTTACACAAGTGGGTCTTATTTTCTTGGGAAGTGTGAAATAGTCTTAAGAGGGCCCACAAGGTGAAGCTAGGTTTAATATTGGTACTAGAGGTTAGGTAATGACTAGATCTATAGATCCAAGTTGATTCTAGAAGTACCCATGTGCTAGATCTAGGTTTTGACACAAATCCCAAGGAGTGCGACTTGCTTTGAGGATGACTAGTGCCTTGTTAATTGGGCTAATGGGGTCAAAAAGTATGTCAAAGTGTAAATCGGGACACCTAGAAGCCAAGTCAAGTGGGCTAAATGAGATCTAATGGTTGGATCTTGCTAGATCTAGGTTTTCAAGAAATGACCCTAAGTGGACCACAATCCCTTGAAACAAGGAATGCTACCCCCAAGGCAGATCGTCACAAAAAGATACCCTAGACCTAGGTTTCAAGGTATGGCCGTTTCAAATCTCCAAAAATCCCAAACACCCACTTCCTCAAAGTGGACAAACTCACCTTCCCCAGGTAGTGCGACTTTGTTCAAGGAGGGTTAAAAGGTGGGTTTGGTGGACCAAATCAAGTCCAATGGTCACCAAACTATAGATCCAAGTAGCTAGTACCCCGATCTATGTAGATCCCAAAAATCAAGTCAATCCAAGGGTTAGATCTTAGTAGATCTGAGTTTTGAGGTGCCAAGAAATTCAAAAGGGGGTTTTGACCCCTTAAAACATGGAATGATGTCCACAAGGTAGAATTCACCAAAGTAAGAATCTGGGGGTAGGTTATCAAGTGTCTAGATTGCAAATCAAGTGGAATCTCACCTACCCATGTGCTAGATCCAACCAAACAAGCCTCTTACTATGAAGTGCGATTTGGGTTCAAGAGGACTTTTTGCCTTGAAAAGTGTGTCAATTTTAAGCCAGTCATCACCAAACTATATATCCAACTAGGGGTGGATGCTATAGAGGTGGGTTTTCAAAATCTTCTCAAAAGCAAGGTTAGATCTAAGTAGATCTAAGAAATACCAAAATTGGGGTTTTTTATTTATTAGGGTTTTATGACCAATGAGGATAGAATGGATGGAAGAGGCACATACCTTGTAGATCTTACCTCAATTGCTTGTGGCCACCTTGCAAATTGATAGCATTCTCCTATGTGTATATTCAAGAGTGAGATCCAAGAGCTCCAACCAAAACGTCCTCCTCCAAGATAGCCAAATCATCCTCCTCCTACAAGACATGATCAAAGAAACAAGTCAAGCAAGATGATTATGAAAATGGTAGAAAGATATAATAGAAAGCATCAACTATGTCACAAAGATACAATAATGATACTCCCTGTCACAAGATCAACCCAAGAGAGAATATGTGGATCCCTCCAACAATAACCCTCATGAAGTCGCCCTCCTCTCCACCAATTCGACTTTCCTGTCAAAAGATTAGTAGAAGCACCAAAATCCACAATGATACATAGAAGAGATACTGTATATTCAATATGCAAGAGAATCCACAATGCAAGAGAGATATGCTCCACAAAAAAAATCTTATATTCCAATATTCCAGAGCTCCAAAGGTGAGCTTTACAATGGGGGGTCTCCTCCTTATATAGGATAATAAAGACCAAAACCCTATACCACTCTACAATACTACATCAAATGAGTGGTTGAGATTAAAAGATCTCATCATACAATCGATGGCTAAGATGAACCATAACAATATATCACATGGATCACCCAATATAATAATAGCGCCCCCACTAAATGGTACAATAAGAGGGTGACGTCATCCACTAGAGAAACATAAGTACCAAAATCCAACTCATGGTGACTAGGACATGACAATATAAGCTCATGGTGGGGCTAGGAGGCATCAATCCTTACTAGCTCATCCCCAAGGCACAATAAAATAATAAAATATGTCCAATATAATATAAATGACCAAAACTGTCCTCAGAATCCATGACAGTCAAGCAGTAAATGTCCTCCTGTGATCAATCTGGGCATACCGACATGGTGAAAAATGATTGGAAGATAGTGATGCCACCCTGGAAGACCTCTGTGAAAACCAAATGCCAAAACCTTGCCTCAATTGCCCAAATCGATTTCCTCAGTGACCACTTTATCCCATTTTTTAACTGCCTCGGGAACTGTGAAAGTGCCAAAACTGCCTCCTAGGGTGCTAGCGCTGTCCATCTGAGCTCACCAGGCTCTCCAGAAGGGGGGGTAAATAGTAAAAACAAGTGGTTGGACCACCCCCTCCATCATCAGCGCCCTAGGTGAACTGGCCTCTCGGGGCCCCTGCTGCTCAGGCCTGGAAATCAGCCCCAAATCTGGTCAACAAGTGTAAAACTGCATCAATCACTATCAGAAGTGCCCGGAACTAAAAGATAAGTGTCTCATTGGATCCAGAAGACCCAAATCCACTAGAAATGTGTACTCATACACCATGGGTTGCCCTAATGGGCCAGCTGTAGGGTCCACCATATATGGACAATGTGTAATCTGCTGATCTGAAGTAGTAATAAACCTGCTGAACTGGATCAAACATCATCTGCATCATATGTCCATCATATGATATCATCATCAAGTATGTGGGACCATCAATCATCATCAAATAGGCATCTATACATGGCCCACATCATCACAGATCCCCATAATGTATACAACCAAGGACAAATCACATTAGTAGACTAAGACATGCTTCTCTAATCATTTTCACAGCCTAGCTCAAAGTATAAGATCCATTCAGTGGCATTGATCAAGTTAGCATATTCCGTTGTTATATAAAATTACTTGCACAATAGTTCAAATGACAAACTCACCCATTGGACATGGTCAAACTGCTAGTGAAGGATGAAGGCTAGGAACAAGGTTGGGCAAAGAGGTTGACCTGTCTAACTCAACTCAAAAATACTTGGGACTGGGAGAAAGGGGAAAGCTACAAACTCTGTGCTGGACAAAAGAACACGGGGGATGGCTGTGTCTCACAAATGGATAAGTTGTTTAGAGAGTGCTTATTCAACTTAGGCATCATGTCTACATCAAGTTGATCCAGGTTCATTAGGATCATTCAATTTTATTCCATGGCCTTTTTGGCCTACATAACCCTTCGGATTTCAGATGTGCTGAGAAGCACAACTAGTTGCAGCTTGCATCCAGGGTATGTTTTTTTTCAAATACTTATAAGGTCAGCAATTGTTTAGATATAGCTTTTAAGAAACATTGCTTTTTGGACCTTTCTTATACTCTTCGAGGAGTATTTTTAGCTGTTCATCGCTCTTGCCCTTTTTTTTGTTTCCATGGGCGAATTTATAAGTTTCCATAGGTAGAACATGAGCTTTCAATTTTAGCCAACAACATCTCAAGTGACTAGGGGGAGTTCGAGCCAATGCCAAACATCGGGACAACCGACCATAATGATTTAGGCCTACAATCCAACTCACCAAAGGCAAGTTTTGTCACCAACTCAGAGCCGAGACACTGAATACACAGGGATGCAGTCCAAACACAGAGGTAGAAAAATGGGGAAGTCCTCAGTATCAGAAAGTCAAGTGAGGCAAGTCAGGGTTTAAAGTCAAACAGGAAGGTCATGTATGGATGGAGTTAAGTGAATATGCAGCCTACACTAGCAGACAACGGGTGTCAGGAAAGACCATATCTATGTAAGGTGAAAAACCAGTGGGTTTTGTTAAATGACCTAAATGTGCAAGCAATTGTCCATTTTATGATTTACAGTTCATTTTAAACAGTTTGCCACATCAGGAATAATATACCAAGCACATGCTGTAATCATGACTAAATCAACAAGATAATAATCCACAGTCAGTGATAACATATCCATAGATCATACAACATCATCAAAATAATAATCATCATGCACCATCTGAAACACTGTTGCAATACATCTCTAAGCACTGAACTGAAACTATATGGGATAAAGGGTCACATCAGTCATCAAATCTGAACTCTCAAGGCTCAGCCTTGACACAAGGTCATACATAAATCTGAGTAATATACTGCTCTGATCCTGAGTGATCCAAAATATATAGCCATGCTCTGGAACAATGGAAGCTCTGGAATGTGCAGATATCTGCTGTACAAGAATAGTAGCCCTGCTACTATGGTGTGATAACAATAACCAAGATAACTTATTTGAAAATAAAAACTAATTCTAAGAGCGTATTAAAGATCTAAACTAGAAAGTCAAACCACTCAAAAGACTACAAGACTTCCCCAAATGGGGGAAGTGAGTGTGGGGGCTTAAAAACCCCACTTGCAACTTTTATTAAGAGAGTACAAATGCCCTTGGGAATGCAACCCTTGTAGGGACTTTGAAATAAATAACTTGGAAACTACTAAAAATAAAATCCTAAGAACTATTACAAAGGATAATACTAATCTCTTTGTTTCGATTTGTCCACTTGTCTTGATGGCTTCTTGGATTTGAAGTCTTTTTCTTTCACAAGAGAAGATCTACCCAAAGCAAACAACTCCAATACCCATTAGATGTTAGGAAAATAAAACAAAGCTTGAAATTGAAACTAGATCTAACACTTGAAAAATTAAACTATATAATGACAAAGCATGAGATCTACAATAATAACTTTGCAACAATGTAAACTAACTATTGAAATTTAAACAAAATAACTAACAACTAACTAAGTATGAGATCTATTGCTAACTATTTCTAATTCTTTTGTTTGTTTTTTGTTATGTTTTTAGGGCAAAATGGGGATGGACGAGAGGAAAAGAGGCACAAAACCAAGAGGAAAACGAATGGGGTGAAGAGGGAAGAGTGGAGACAAGAGGCTAGAAGGAAGAGGAAAGAAGCACCAAAGGTAGGGTGAAACGAAGAGCAAAGAATGGAAGGGCGAATGGAGAAGGAAGAGGACTAAAAAGATGACCAAAAGAGAGGGACGAGAGCAAGAAGAGGGCAAAAACGAATGGGAAGAGGATGGCTTTTCTAAGGTGGACGAGAGCAAGAAGGTAGGTAAAAACGAATGGGGAGAAGGGTATGGGAGATGGTACAAAAGACTGGAGAAAGAGGTAGGATGAAGCTAGGGCAAGGAGGAAAGTGCTAGCAAACAAGAGCAAAGAGTTTCAAGTGGAACACTTGAGAGGGTAAAAAAAACACTGTCTTGGAAATCCTCCGGTTAACTGATGATACGCCGACAACAAGTGTTGAAGAGAGCACAAGGGAATAAATCCCAAGCTATTCCCCAAAGTTGAAGGAACTTCAACCTTATGGCAAACTAATCTATGGCTTGAAAAGACAAGTAACCAATCTTGGATCAAGGTCTAGAAGGGGTAGAAAGGGCTTAGCAAATCAATACAAAGGTTTCAAGGAGAAAAAGAAGGCTTGAAGAAGATAGCCTAAAGTAACAAAGTAACCAGTTTTGAGAAATATTTTGATAAATGGATGGATCTTAGAGCAAAACCCTTTGTTCTTCCTCTTGGAATAACATCAACTTCTTATAGATCCTGGAAAGACAACAATGTTAAAAATCACTTGTGATGGTGAAGATGGGCTAGATGCAGCCGAGCTCACACCCCCCTACACCTGGAGAAACCTATTCAAAGACAAACAACTCAATGCAAAAGTGAGATCAAATATATGACTAGTATGCTACGAAAACCAAGGTTATATCAATGCTAGTATGACCGAATACATCCTATTCATATAACTCATTGATAAACATTGCATAATAAACCAAATTGCAAACCACAAATGGTAGATCTTATGTTCTAGAATATAGACTTCTAAAGCTAGTTATTTGATCAATCACATAAGCATTTAAATTGAAAGCATAGAAAGAAATCACCTCACAAGAGAAGCATTCATCAATGTTGCACAAATCGCATGGACCTCCAAAGTCTAATTTTATTTCCTTAAGCCAATAGCTTGCAATCACAAAAATGGCAGAGTAACTTTACATCCAAAAATCCATGAGATAATAACCCCAAAGGGCCTCTCTTTATAGTAAAACTAGATGCCAAAACCCTAGGTCGAATTGGCATGGACAAGTAGTTCGAATTCCAATCAATGGCAAGGCTTGGAGAGCTAATTCGAATGACAACTCGAGTTTATGGTAGGTATGATTGAAGAGGTGGCAAAACTCGACTTGGGTGGTAGGTATGAGTCAATAGGTGGCAAGACTCGACTTTGTTTGAGGCATAGGAAGTATCACCACCCAATAAACAAACTCCAACTAGGATAAACGTGAGGCTAATGAAGATTGACGTGAGGATCATGAGGATGGCGAGTTGGTTGGTGAAGAGACATGTGGAATGGTGGTAGGCACTAATTCGAATGACAAAGGAGAGCCAAGCTTGGTGATTGATGATTCATGAGGGCGCCTACCTTAGGCTTAAATGCACAACCACCAAACCATTTAACACTTGACACCACATCAAATCGAATTTTTGCATGAGGAGGGCGAATTGGCTCAAGTGGATAATCTTCTGGTGACTGGATAGTTGACTGGAATCACTTGGAGTTGATTGGAATCCTCATAAATGTCCATTGCCATGTCATTTAGCCTTTTATTTTAATCAAATTGATTAATTTTGGAGAGATTTGGATTATCTCCAAAATATTCAATTTTATTATTTTAATTAATAATTTCTCTGTAAATGACTTTTTAGAGAAAATATTAATTATGAGGCTGAAATGACATCCGAAAGTTGGGTTTAGCTGCTCCATGGGCCATGTGTGATTTTTGGCTTATGAAACGAGCCATCAAACATTAAATTCGGACCCAGGATGACTAACATATTACAGACTCAAATTTCTCTATTTAAACTATAGAGAAATTTAATTAAAATTCAAAAAATAATTAAAAACCCCAATTCCGACGCGTCCGGTAAAAATTTTTTGAAATTTTTTTGGGGGTCCTAGAGACTTAGGACATGACCAGAACCTATTCTAATAGTGTCTAGTAGGTTTATACATTATAGTTGGACCCAAATAACCCCCCATGGCAAAAATTTCCAAAATCGGGCATTCCAGCTTTGGAGGAAGCGGGAAAAAAACCAAGAGATTATATCTTGCCTGAAGCAAAGTATAATCTGATGGTGAAAAAACTCCCTGGAATACCTTAGTTGTTTAATCCAGTCACGGGGAATCGAGCCACTCAGACCCTACTAGCACACTTTATTACAAACCCCCATGGGGCCATGGTCATGTCGACTCAAAAACAAAACTGGCTAGACCCAAATATATGAAACCCAGATACTCTGGAAGTGAACACTGATGTGTTCCAACACTGGCGGCTCAATAAGGTTTCAACTATTGTACAAATTAGTTGATAAGACACACCATATACCTACTGGGCCATATACATGTACCTGCTATCTGGATCATTTGTAACCACTAAAAACACTACTACTGAAACTCTGGGCACTGCACTGCTTGGTATGGGATAAAAGGTCATCTCGGTCATCAAATCTGAGGTCAAGAGGCTCAGCCTTGGCATAAGGTTCACTGCATGTCTAATCTGGGGCTGCTCTAATGTGTGAGTGATCGTCAACAATACTACTCATCATAGGATGATCTCACCAAAACTGTGTAAAGGACAAGCTTAAAAATATACAATGAACTGCTCTGCAATCATGGTAGCCCGGCTACTATGGATGTGATAACATCTGGCTCCAGCTGGGACAAGTTATCTGAGGGAGAGAGTGCTTGAGAACCTCAAAAATCTTCGGTCCTCAACACTAATTGCATCAATCCGCTATCCAGCACCCACATGATCTTCTCCATCATCAAATGTACCTATTCCTACACACATGGAAGCAGACTACCAAGCAGCATGTATGGCATAAAAATAAAATACTGAAATGAAATTCTAATATAGAACAGAACATCAAATGCATAACAAAAGGATACTAATCAAATTAACTAACATGCTTCATTGTTTATTTTTATTTTATGCAAGAAAAAGCTTAGGAAAAAGCAAGATAATCTAAATGCAAATAACTCAGGAAGAAGAAACTCAGCACTCAAAAGAAACTCAGCAGACACTCAGCACTCAAGAAAAAGAAAAACACTCAAAAACTACTTCTCAAATGAGCTTATTCGATCCTACCTACCCTACTTTAACCAGTCAGACAAATGCTAAGTAAAATCATAAATCTAGTGCAACCATTCATCAACCAGATTAATTATTTTTCTTTGATGTTCTTTAATATAACAGGTCAGGATTGGATTAAAGATAAATTAATTCCTCGGAGCTAGAGGGCTGGAGGTAAAGTGTAAAATTGTAAACTACTAAACAATGAAAGCTGAAACACTAAAATTTAAATAGTTAATTATTAAACAGAATGGCAGAACCTATAAAAAGTTCAATTTTTTCTCATTATATTTGCAATTTTGCTTCTATTTTTATTATGTGCATGTTCATATTTTTCTATTTTTTTCTTTGCATTTTCAAACTTTAATGACAATCAACTTCAAGTTCAGAATCTAGATCTGCATTCTATTACTCATACAGTACCTGATGTTACTGCTCAAACTAGCATTCCTTTTAGGATAGACTATGTGTGGTTGAGTGCTAGTGATAAGTAAGCATATGGGAGAAGTCTAGGCCCAAATGTCACCATATCATAGCCTCTCAACTTCTTTGGGTAATGTCCTAAACCCAGCGGAGAGCCCTTAAAGATACCTACAAACAACAAGATACATACAAATACCTTTCTACAACCTTGTAACTAGATCAATGCTATATATTGGAGTCAACAATGAAAATATAAACACATAAATCAGAATAAAGGAGTTAATTTAGTTTATCAATCAATGTCACAACTTTCAATATACCTCATGAATCCTCATGCAAGGGCTTCACACCTCCCAAGGAAATACCTCAGAAATGTGTGATCTAAAGAGGAGAGGGCTAAGTGGCCTAGGGCGCATCTTTTGGCCCAATCAAAGCTACAAAATACCCAACAAAAACCCTAATTCAACAAATTCATGCTTCCCAATGCACTAGGGAAAAATGGGACGCCCTTCAAGATCTATGGATAAATCTAGTAGGGCAAAATTGATGGGTGGGTCAAAATTTCCAAGTTGCAAATATTTTTAGGTTTTTAAATTTATTTGAATTTTTAGAACTTTTTGACAATATATGATTTTTAGGGTTTTTTACCAAGGTAAAAGAGGACGCCCTCGGAGATATATGGATAAATACACTGGGGCGAATTTGTAGGGTGGACCAGAATTTTCAACTTCCAAGTATTTTTGTATTTTTTGGAAATTTTCAAATTTTTAGGGTTTTCAAGAATTTTCAGATTTTTTGTGGTTTTTATGCATAAAATTGCAACAAAATAAAATACAAGTGAATTGATGAAAAAGAAATTAATTAAATGACAAGAAAAGGGGATATGATTTTTGTCTCAATCACTAGGGTATTGAGAGATCAATGGTCAATGTCCCTCTTTTGAGATGTCCTTTGACACTTGTAAGCTAGGGCATCACCTAACAACCTGTAGGGTTTGGTAGGAGAGCCTAACTAGGGCAAATGAAGAGTAATGGTTGCGGATTGAAAAAAAATTGACAGAGTTGGGAAGAGTCACAAAGTTAAACTACAAATAGAAGACTACAATCTGGAATCAGGGTTCTACACATTACCATTGGGAGGAGTAGACATTGTCTTAGGTATTCAATGGTTACAAACATTGGGAACTTACTCTGCAAATCAGCGAAAGCAATTTCTTAAATTCAAATTGGAAGGAAGGAAATATAAACTAGATGATTTCCAAGCACCTCCCACCCAAATCATATCTTCACAACCTACGTTGTTGGGAGCGGGTAGCGGGAGGGGGAGTGGGAGCTAGAGCGGAAAGCGAAATTTTCAAAAGCTTTCGTTTTGCAAGATTTTTTTATATAATACATATTCTAATATATTTTGATGCATATATATTAAAAGAAACATGTGTTATGCCAAATTAGCTATAGAAAACATGAAAACATAAATGTAACCATTTAGTACATATATAACATCAATCATCTAGGAGTTGTAACTTATAACATTGTCATTAAATGATCAATCATCAATCATCAATCATCAACAACATCAACCTTCAAATTTCAACATATAATATTTGCCATCAACAAACTCTAACAGATAACATCAACCATGAAATGAAACAAAGCATCATAATATCATATTCAATACCAAAGATTGTAAGATGCAATCAACAACTTAAAGTTTAAACTTCAAATGTAAGTTCAAGATTCAAAGGTCAAAGTTCAAAGTAGGCCATTAAAATACAAAGTACTATGATACTATCTACTAAGATTTTCGCTTGCCACGAGAAAATTTCAATTTCTTTTCTCGTGGTCTAGGTGGAATAGGAGTTGTTGGAAGTGATCGTAATACATCAAAAGAAGATGAATGGACCCCACGGATTGATGTACGTTGTGAAGCTAAAGGAAAAACTCTGCATCTGGAAACTTGCTGGTGGTTGGGGGTGGTATCTATGTTGTATGAATTGGATCACCATCATGATCACCCAATAGTTCAACTTCCAAGCACTCTAATGCTATGGCTCCAACCTCCACATTAGCCTCCCCTGGATTGTTGTCCCAAGTCAAATATGTTCTATCATTCTTGGCCGCCTCAGAATAATGGGACAACAACCTCAAGTTGTAGTGCACATAACCAAGTTTTCTGTGCATTCTTCATTCAAATTGTTTCTCTTGATGTTGTGGATGAAGTTGTAGGTGTTCCAACACCTCTCTGTAGAAGAACTATTAACAACCTGTGAAAGCACCCTCACTGCCAATTTATGCAAATATGTGGTACTGGAGCCATACATGTTCCACCAGTGGATAGGATTCAACCTATCTCGATATTTGGTTACATGCAGTGTAACAAAGACTCCATGTTCACTGATGTATTGGCTCAATTCACTCCGTACTTGAGCACACTCCTCCTCATCAGGGACCAACTTGTCTAATGCAAGCATATACCCATTTTGCACCTTTGGATCTGTGTGTGGTTTTTTCCTAACTCCACCCCCCAGGTGTAGGTTGGGCCAACCAAATTGGAGAATAATATTTTGGGGGTAACGACATATGCAAGGGCATGGAGTGGAACATTCAGATTATCCCACCTTTTGACCACATGTTTATGAATATGGTCATACAAGATTGCATCTCTTTGCTCAACAATGTCTTTGATTTGACCAAGCATTCTATCCATCTGCTCATATACCTCCCCAATCACCGGCTGATATGTATCTGCAAAACAAATCATTTTATAAACAAGCTTGGTGAACTGCAGAACATACCTAACCTGTGCCCATAACTAACCATCAAGAATGGTGTCATCCACCTCCTGAAAGTCATGTCTATCAACTACGCTTGCAGCTTTGTCTTTCAATTCCTGCCATGAATCACTTGAGACCATACTAGCCAATGCCTCTCTTACCTTCAAAAGCCTCCTGAAGGTGAGGTAGTAGCTAGCAAATCTAGTCTTTGCAATCTTCAATAGCTCCAACCTAGAGTGATTGTGAAAAATGTGGTGGGACATGCTATGATTGGTAATATTTTTTATCATTTTCTTACCTCTCTTGTACAAGGCACCATTCCATCAGTAATTAGGGTCCCTCATCTTAACAATATCATGCATCAAAAGGTTCAATGTGTGAACCAAACACCGTAACCAAAATATGTTGGGATACTTATCCTCAATGATTACTCTTGTTGCCTTACAATTAGCAGCATTATCAGTGATGACTTGAATGACATTGTATGGCCCAATCTCTTGAATGGTTTTAAGTAAAGGTTGTGCAATATTAATACCGGTCTTGTAGCAATCTGAGTAGTCATGGGATGAAAGGAAGACTGCACCGCTAGCAGACACACCAAGAATATTTATCAATGGCTTGCCTTTAACATTTGTCCACCCATCAGATACAATGGATACCCCATAGTTGGACAAATCATTTGTAAACTTTCCAAGAGCACTATTGATTTTGGCTCTTTCCCTGTCAAGTCCCACGGTTCTAGCTTTGTCATACCCAAGGCTCATGTATCCTTTAGGGGCACCATTGATGGCTTGTACCATTTCATGCCAATAGGGTGAGCGAAGAAAATTGAATGGCACACCACATGCATAGAGAAACCTATAAACTTTTGAATCCACATCATCTCTACAACCTTGGTCAAGAAAATTTGATAATGTTCTTCGCATGGTCAAGAATCCACTACCATGGGGGGATGAGGATCCTGATGGAGCCGATGATGATCCACTACCAAACATTCTCTGTGAGTGTGAAGATTCTGATTCAACCCTTGATCTCTTGGAAGTATTTTGAGCGGCCTCTTCTTCCATCTTGTATTTGTTTCTATTTTTAGCTGGCACTTTGTCACATGTTTTGACTCCAATAGCCTTACCTTGGTCACATGGCATAATCCCACACAAATGCTTTATCACACAGGTATATAAACCTGTGTGAGTTTTAGTACAGTGGGTGCATATAAACTTTGTGGTTCCACCCCCTCTCCCTCCCCCAAGCCTTGTCACATACTCCACAAAGGTGTTGTGTCTTTTTGTTTTTGCCCCTCATCATTATCATCATCCTCTTCCCCTTCCTCCTCCTCTCCATGGTATGTGTCACTCCCTACCTCTTCCCCCTCATCATTGCCACCACCATACCTGCTTCCCAACACCATCATAATGAGAATAAGTGGAACCAAAAGCCAAAACCACATACCCATCATGCTTCTTGACTCAAGATGAGAATCACTTGTTGCCTGCAATAGAATGATGGAGAAGAAGAAATGGGAAAGAGTAGGAGAAGAGAACATTCAAGATTTAAAATTTTAACATAGTGAAATATTTTTTCAAAAACAAACAAAGAGTGGCATTTAGAGCCTACCTCTTTAGCTCTCCAATGGTGGTTGAATGTCTCTATGGAAGCCTTCAATCTCCCTTCCAAGCTCTCACAAATAGTAGCCTTCAATCTCCCCTTCAATCTCCCTTCCAAGCTCCCACAAATTTGCTCTCAAACAACTAGCAAACCCACTCAAAAACCCTAGCAAAGGGAAGTGAAAAGCATGAAATGAGAAATAGAATGAGAGAAAATGAATGAAAGAGTGTTTATATCCCCCAAATGAACCCAAAGCAAGTCAAAAAAACTAAGTGGAACCTTTTATTGGTTCCAAAATCCCCCCCAAAAAAAATTGGTGAGCCCAAGCTCGTCGAATCGCTGAGGAAGCGTTTTTGGGAGCGTTTTTTTGCTCTCAAGAGCGCTTAGGGAGCAATGAGGAATCGCTTTGGGAGCAAAGCTTCCTCATCGCTCCCGAAAAAACTAGGAGCGTTTTTTTTCAAGGGAATTGCGCTTCCTAAAAACGCTCCCAAGAGGAAGCGATGAGGAATCGCGCTTCGAAGGCCGATTCCTCATCGCTTCCTCTAGGAGTGCGAATTGGGAGCGAAGCGGGGGGGGGGGCTTCCCCACAGCGTAGTTCACGACAAATGGAGAAACTAATTCGAAAGGGGGTGCCATCTTACGTCGCCCAATGTCATCAAATGGAGATACTAGCAGCAGAAATAGTTCACTACCAACACCTAGAAATTGAATTCTTAACCCAAAAATATGAGAAGGTATTCCAAGATTTACCTATGAAGCTAGCACCCAAGAGAAGAATAGAACACATAATCGAAGTTAAGCAAGAATCAACACCAGTCAATATCAAACCATATCAATATCCTCATCACTAGAAGACAGAAATAGAAAGATTGATTCAAGATCTGTTGAGATGTAGAGTCATCACGAAAAGTAGAAGTCCATATGCAGCGCCAGTAATATTGGTTTGAAAGAAAGATGGATCATTTGGGATATGCATAGATTATTGAGGGCTAAACAAAATAACAATAAAAAACAAATTTTCGATCACATTCATCGACAAAATGTTGGATGAACTCCATGGGGCAAATTATTTCTCAAAATTAGATCTAAGGTCAGGGTACTATCAAATATGAGTAAGGTTAGAAGATGTGGCGAAGGTAGCTTTTCGAATTGATGAAGGTCACTATGAATTCAAGGTGATGCCATTTGGGTTAACCAATGCACCTGCTACCTTCCAAGCAACTATGAATGAATAGTTTCAACCCTACTTAAGAAAGTTTGTACTAGTTTGTTTTATGATATTCTTATTAGTAAAACATGGAAGAAGCATCTCAAACATTTGGAACAAGTACTTTGTCTCTTAGAAGAAAATCAATTCTATGCAAAAAATCGAAATGTACTCTTGGTAAGGAAGAAATAGAATACCTTGGCCATGTCATATCCAGGGAAGGAGTTAAGGTGGATCCTAGTAAAATCAAAGCAATCATGGAATGGCCAACACCAAATAACATATCAAAAATAAGGAGATTCCTAGGGTTAACATGTTATTATCAAAGGTTCATTAAGAACTATGCTAATTTGACAACACCTCTATCAAACCTATTAAACAAAAATTCCTTCCAGTGGAATAGCAAGGCAGAAGAATGTTTTGAAGCCTTAAAAAGTGTTATGATATCCACACTTGTGTTAGCAACCCCAAATTTTACAAAACCCTTTGTGGAGTGTGATGCTTCAGGTTTTGGAATAGGTGTAGTGCTGATGCAAGTTGACCATCCAATAGATTTTGAGAGTCAGAAGCTCAATAAAAGGGAAATTATGAAGTCCGCATATGATAAGGAGATACTTTCCATTATACATGTGTTAGCTAAGTGGCGACAATATCTCTTAGGAAGTAAATTCTTAATATGTACAGATCATAATAGTCTTCAATACCTACTGCAACAAAAAACATTGTCCACCGAACAAGATGGAGAAACTTTCCACCTTTGATATGGAAATACTACACAAAAAGGGGAAGGACAATGTAGTTGCTAATGCCCTATCACGAAAAGATGAAGATATAACAACATATGCAACAACAATTGTGGTCTCGAATTGGTTAGATGAAATCCAAGTTGAATATGCCAAAGATCCTTAATCTTATTCCATAATCAACAATTTGGACCAAAATAAAAAATGTGAATGGAGGAATGACATCTTATAGTACAAGGACAGAATCTATCTAACCCATCCTCGAAGTTTAAAATGAAAGTCTTAAAGGAATCAAGCTCCCCAGCAGCGGGACACGTAGGATTTTTCAAAACCTACTATAATTCACGTCAATCATTTTCTTGGAAGGGGATGAATAAGGATATTCAAAACTTTGTCATTGAACATGACACATGTCAAAGAAATAAAAATGAAAATGTTAGATCCACAGGGTTACTCCATCCTCTACACATTCCTAACAAAAAATGGGAAGTCTCCATGGATTTCATTAAAGGTTTTCCCATGTATGAGGGAAAAGATGAAAAAATTGTCGTGTTTGATAGATTAACCTAATATGCACATTTCATGGCAATAAGAAAAACAGATTGCAGAAGTCTTTTGCAAAAACATTTATAAATTGCATGGTTTCCCAAAGGTAATTGTTAGCGATCGAGATGCAAAATTTAAAGGAAATTTTTGGAAGGATTTTTGCAAACAAATGGGAATGTCCCTTAATATGAGCTCAGTATACCATCCGCAAACAAATGGTCAGACAGAAATTGTAAATAAATGTTTAAAAACCTGCCTTCGTTGTTTTGTGACAAAGAAGCAAAATAAGTGGTCTGAATGGTTACATTTAGCCGAATGGTGGTATAACTCTACCTATCACACATCAGCTAAAGTGACTCCTTTTCAAACCTTCTATGGTTATGAACCACCCAAAAGGAAGAAGTTTGCATTGATTGACTCCAAAGTCCATGTAGTAAGGAATCAACTAGAAGAAGATCAAAAAATCATCAAACTATTAAAAGAAAATTTAGCAACATCCTGTAATCGAATGAAACAAAAAGAAAACCAACATAGATCAGAAAGAGAGTTTGAAGAAGGTGATTGGGTGTTTGTAAGACTCCAACCATACAAATAGTTGTCTCTTAAGCAAAAAGGAAAGAACAAACTAGGTCCCAAATTCTATGGGCCCTTTCAAATTAACAAAAAAATTAGCGAAGTGGCTTATGGATTGAAATTACCTAACAATTGTCGTATCCATAACATATTCCATGTATCATGTTTGAAGAAGGTGTTGGGACAATTCCAACCAGTTCAAACCAAAATTCCTAAATTCGATGATGAAGGAAGAATTATTATAGAGCTAGAAGGTATTCTCACCACTAAAGAAAAGGTGTTACGTTCCAGAACCATTAAGGAATATCTTATCAAATGGAAGAACCTTCCAGAAGAATATTCGTCGTGGGAAACATAAAAATTTCGTCAACAATATCCATCATTACCCTTGAGGACAAAGCAATTTTAAAGGAGGTGACAATGTTATGAATATATTAATTGTAATTAATTGTAATTCAGAATATTAAAAGGGTATATCACGTAAAGACGTGGCTTTACATGATGAGTCACTGTAGGGCCTTGTTATCACCAATCTGGTGGTTGCCCTTAAAGATGGATCCAAGGTGGATGGTAGAGGGGATAGGCAACCAAAGTGGTGAACCAAGAGGGCCTTGGTTCCCAAATGGATGGTTGTCACATCAACCAAGGCACTCTTCACTTTAGCTATCAAAGCCAAGATAGCAAGGGGGAGACCCAGATCTACTTCCCAATAGGAGAGATCAACCAAATCACCAGATCAAATCAATCTAATGAAGTACGTAGGGTGATAGGTATGGAACCCTAGAAATGAGGAATTAGGACCACTGTGGAGGCTTAAGAAAGGTATGCTATGATTGTGAAAGATGACACACAGTGATTCAAGGGTGAAGTATGATTCCAGGATTCAAAGCTAGTTTCAAAGGTCAAAATCAACTGCCTTGGGAAACGTGACCCTTAAAACAGGGAAAGTGTCCCAAATCAGAGATCTGACAGTTAGGGCTTTCTAGTTGTGCTTGAAGAGTGGATATGACAATGTCTAGGTAATCAAGCAATAAGACAAAGATCAAACTACAAGCTAACTCAACAGTCCAAGAAAGTCGATTTGGCTTAGAGAAGATCAGTGCCTTGGGAAATGGGCCAAATGGAGTCGGATGTCCACCAAATTGTAGATCATGGATTTTGAGGTGTAAAACTAGGTGGGTCTTGAAATTTAGGATCATCCAATGGCTAGATATCAGTAGATCTGAGATTTAAATGTATCACAAAGTGACCCAAGTGGGGCTCAACCCTCAAAATGAGGAATGGGGCCCACAAGGTGAAAATCACTAAAATGACACACTAGGGGTAGGTTATCAAATATGGAGATTATGGATCAAGTGGGATCTCACCTACCCAGGTGCTAGATCTTAGCAAACTCACCCTCCTAGGAAGTGCGACCTCCCTTGGGAAAGCTAGTTTGCCATGGAAAATGGGTCAGATGAAGGCCAATCCACACCAAACTATAGATCCGAATCATCGTGGATGCTATAGAGGTGGGTTTCAAATTTTATACCCAAAATCCAAGTAGATCTTGCTAGATCTGAAAAACTGTAAAATGAGGGTTTGAAATATGAGGGTTTTATCAATGAAGTAGTTATGCCAATGGATTGGAACCAAGACAAGAAGAACAAACCTGTGGATCTTACCTGGATAACCTTGTAGATGCCTTGATGATGATGATCTATGCAAACCCGATCAATTTGAAGCGATTTGAGGTAGTTTTCTATGAAGTCGATTTGCCCAAGGAAGCCAATGCGCCCTCTCTCCTGCACAATAAACATCAACAATATCAGATTTACTACGAACAAGAGATAAGAATAATGCCACAAGAGAAATAATAGAAAGATAGCATGGATCACAATGATACTAATGATAACCCCCTGATACAAGCGAATGCCAAGTGGAGCGAGTTGAAGAAACCTTGCAAAAACGCCCAAGTGAAGTCGCCCTCCTGTAAGCAAGACAAAGGTTTCCAAAAAAAGATAGATCTTACCACAAATACCCAAATGCTAGGATGCCATAGACTTTACAATCACCATCGAAGAACACCAGATTCAAAGGAGACCACAAGAATTTCCACAAAAAAGTTTTTCTATATCAACATTCCAAGCGCCAAAGACCCCTTTACAATGAGAAGCTCCCTCCTTTAAATAGAATGGAGAGGGGCCACAATCCTAACCACTTTTTGAACAAGTGGCTAAGATCAAAAGATCTAATCAATGGTTGAGATGAGCTCGCAATATAATTATTGGATCAATAATAAAATATAACAATATGTGGACAAACTCACCCTAGGAGAGGGGATCCCACCAAATCATAATGATAAAATATAAGAAATAGCTCATGGTGGGTCCAAGGGGTAATTTCTAACACCCTTGGTCAATCCCCATAGCACAATAGTAATAAAATAATCATCTAAGCACCAAATCGTGCCTCTCTGGGAAAATCGTGAGCCTTGGAAGGCTCCAGAAATCATCAAAAAATGCCATAAGTGATGGATGTGGGTCTCGATGAAGCTGAAACTGCTAGAGAAGGTGTGGAAGACATCCCACTCATCATCACAAATCATCCCATGCCATAACCTTGCCTCAGTAGCCCAAATCGAATTCCTCTGTAGCCATTTTTACCATTTCTGGACTGCCTCGGGAAGTGTGAAACTGCCCAAACTACCTCCTAGAGTGCATGGCTCCAAAAAGTAAGATCACCAGGCTGTCTGGGAGGGGGGTAATATGGTATCAACAAGTGGCTGGACCACCCCCTCCATCAATAGCGCTCTAGGTGAACCAATCATATCTCTGCTCTGCTCTGACAGGGCCTCCGACAAGCCAAAACTGCACTAGGATAGCCAACTGAGGCTAAAAATCACCGTAACTGCCCGAAACTGAAAACAAACTGTCTCATTGGACTTAGAAGGTCCAAATCCATCTAAAGTGTGTACTCATACGCCATATAGACCTCTGCATGGTCAAAAATAAATGCTCATCATATCCGGTAGACCAAATAATAATAATCTGTAAAAGTATTGAAAAGCACAAATCATCATCATAAGCCTGAAACCACTGCATAAGCCCACCATGGTGACCTATACCAGACCATGTATCATCTATTTGTATCATCTAAGGTCTGCCACCTCATGTCCTGTGGTTGACTTTTGGTCAAACTAAGTTTGACCAAGTCAACATGACCAACATATAACTCAAACTGTCATCAAGCTGCTGCAAGGTGTCAAAGGTTAAAACATGCTTTACAATTCATTCAAATAGCAATTATAACAAAAAGTAATCATTACTGGCGATCTAAATCAAAATATAATAGGTCATTAATTATTATTATTACTCAGACAAGACTTTCAAGGTCATACTCACTTCATAGTTGTGATCAATTTGCTAGTGAAGGGTGAAGGCTTTGTATTGCAAAGGCTAGGCTAGAGGGAATGACTTACTGACTTAACACTGTGACACTTTGGAAATGGAAAGGGGATACACACCATAGCATATACTGAATGAGCAACAACACAGGGAATGGCGGTGTCTCACAAATGGGTAAGTTGTTCAAAGAGTGTTTATTCACCTTGACCGATGCACACTATCCATAATACAAATGAGGCCAGCAATCTTGTTGATATAGAGTTTAAGTTCCATTGCTTTTGGGGCCTAAATTTTCCATAGCCTTTGATCTATGTGTGTTTATAAACACATTGCATAGATTTACATTTCATTAGGCTTCTTGCGGCAGGTGTGTTTTTAAGGCACTTGTTTACCTGAGCACTTCTAGGTGTGTCATAGACAGCTTGTTTACCTAGGTATTTACATTTTCATAATAGATATAGCATTTGATATTTCATAGCCATTTTCATTTGGCTTGCCTTTCATTCATGTGTTTTGAGAAACACATTGCATGTATGATTGCATTAATGGCAGCACAAAGTTTCAGGTTTAGCCAACAACATCTTTAGTGACTAGGGGGACTTCTCAAGGAAATCCAACTCACCAAAGGTAAGTTTTGTCACCAACTCAGAGCCGAGACACAATAAACAAGGAAGCTCATCCAATACAGAGGCTACAGCGGGGAAAGGTCCTCCATGCCACTAGTCAAGTAGTAAGTCAAGGTAATGAACAAACTGGGTAAGTCATGGATAGATGAAGATAGTGAATAATGAGACCAACACTAGCAAGCCAAGGTATGGTGGGAATGATCACCTCTATTCTCCCTAAGGAGGGTAAAACCAATGAGTATAGGCCAAGAACTTCTAAGTCTTAGTAGGGACAAATATGATATATATATATGACAACCAGGTCCACATATATATATGATCGCCAGATCATGACACTAAATGCTAAGACATGCTAAGAGAATGGAAATAAAAGCAATATAACCACAACACCATAATATACTTGAAGGCTCATCATCTGAGCCAACATCTGTCCTCTAAAACTGCTGCTATAACTCTGGGCACTACTGACTCAGTCATGGCATGGGGAATCAAAACTGTTGTCCATCATTTGATAGTGATCCATAATAGATGCTCATCTCAGCATCTCAATGCAAGGGAACTGGCTGAAAAGTGTACTGGAATCTGAAAAATAATGTATGGTAGCCCGGCTACTATATATGTGATAACATGCCTATTTATACCAAGGCCCATATTGTAATTATCTCATAGATTTTTCATTATTTAGTTGTGTGTGTGTGTGTCTGTTACAATTATTCTAAGGAACCAAAGCCTGCACGCTTCACCCTTTGTCACCTGCTCTCAACGCTAGATGGGTGTTGTGTGATCATGAGGAGAGATGGATTCGACAGTTACACAGTGTTTGGTCGATAAGGTTTTCTTATAAGCTATGAGTCTTTGCTTGGTTGGCGATATGTCAGGGGATGCCTTCGAAGTCCAGGTTGGCCAAGACAGGCTTATCAGATGGACGATGTCCAATTTGTCGGAAGCCGGGGATAGTTAGGCACATCTTCTGGGATTGTCGATTCACCAAAGATTGTTGGAGACTGGTGGAGGAGCATCATCACGAGCTTTTCTTAGGAAAGCTCTATTACGGGGTTGCTTTATTTGGAGATGGTTATTCTCTTGTGCGGGTGTCTCTTGCTGGTTTGTGGCATTGTTTGCGGATTTCTACATTATTTGTGATATGGAAGATTGGGTGTAAGTATGCTTTTGACGACGACAATAGTTCCCTTTCTGCTTTTACCACGCTTTGGAAAGATGAGGTACATCATCAGTGGCTTTCCAAGGGCACCCTGTTGATAAAGGATGCCAAGAAATTGGATCCTATTGTATATTCTGATTTTATTTATGCACTTGTTAGTTTCAGAAAACGGTTAGGTTATGCTTTATATATATTGTTCCGCTGCTAGTTTTTATGTAAATATGTTTATGTGAATATAAGAAGTATTTTTCAAAATTAAAAAAAAGGACACCCTCGAGTGTTGCGCTCTCTTTTTTTCATGGGTTTCTCTTTTTCTAGCGCACTTGTGCTTGGGTTATTTCTCTCTCTAGGGTTGCACCCCTCTTGGTTGATTTCTCTTCCAAATTTGGGCTGCCCTAGTGCTGAATTATTTTGTCTTTATTACCAAATTAGAGTTTGTGTTGATTTTGTTTGACTCTCGGTATTTCTTGTGAATTCCACAAACTAAAGGGCATGGTGTAACTTTTCCTTGAACACCATCTAAGTGTTCTTTCAGTCTATGGATCCCCCATACTCCCTTTTATCTCCTTACAATACTTGCAAATGTTATTTCCATCGACTGAATCACAATGGTTCCATGCAAGGTCTTTCACTTAATGTTTCAAACAATCAAAAAAAATTGTGAATGCAAAACCTAATTTAACTTATTTGCTACAACAAAAATCTACAATATTTTTGAGAAAAGCAATGAGGGTTAGAAATATTCTTGACACATCTTAGAATGGGCACAACAATCCAGTCTCAAATCACCTCCAAGCTTGTAGATGATAAGTAGACCAGTACCACTGATGTAGATGCCAAATCCATCAAAAGTAGCACACAAACAATGCCAAATCAACTCCATGCTTACTCTAAAGCAAGTCTCTTCACCACAGCTCTGCAATCTCCAAATATTGACAAAGGCTCAATGATTCAACCAGATAAGTGAGAAGGATATAGGAGAGAGGGGGTCATTATAGAGCTTTATTTTAGGTTTTGGGAGGAAAGGTGGATTTTTCCCTAAATTTTCGTCTTTTTCTCATGGAAGCGTTCACATTCAAAACCAGCGGGTTTTGTACTAAACTGGCTTCCGGGTCTGGTTCAGCCACTGGTTCAGGGGGCAGAAATCTAGATTGGCTGGTCCTAATAACATTACTTCCGAGTCCCATTGACCTATCTTGGTCATTTATGGACATTCATATACTTTGGTTTTGTATTTTCTTTCTTGGAGGGCACTAAAAATTATGAGTTTGCTTTAATGGATCAATGTGTTTGTTGAGGCAAACACAGCTGTAATTTTAGGTTTCCTCTCAGCCTCAAAATTGGTTCTAGGGTTCTATGATAGTTTCATCCACAGTAGTGTCAATTTGGTTTCATACATAGTTTACACTTTGGTTTTGATGATTCATGGAGATAGGTTAGTTTTTGGATTTTTTTGAATGAACTAAATTTGCAGACATGCCAACTAATTAATCAATGAGGGCATTTGGTATGTGAAAGGGCATGCAAAATGAGCCATGTCATTTTGAACATAGACATGGCCTGTCTGGTTGTATTTCATCCGTGATAAGTGTTGTTGCCACCGAAAAGCACACCTGGGGAAAACGCAACAGAAATCTTTCGAAGCTGCTAGGTGCGACCTTGGGGGAAAGTCTCGAGGCAGGTGCTGTCACCTGATCCTGACTCGTCCATTTAGGCAAACTCCTAACCAAAGCCAAAGGTGGTAAACCCTACTGAAAAAAGGTTTCTAAGGCTTTTTTAGTTTGTGTTTAAGGATGGGAATGAGTGTTTATTAGGAGTTTTTTAGATGAAATTGTGATTAAAACAAGCAATTGCAAAAATTGATTATTCTTTAAGCATCAACAACATAAATGAGATACATGGCATCCATAATTGTAAATACTTGAAAAGCAAATACTGAAATAAGTAACCAGTGCCAATGGAGTCGTGCAATTGTAAACAGTGTTGTTGTAAATATAAAATGTTTTGCAAGTGTACTTGGTTTATTTTAAGTTAGATGAAAAAGATGAACCCAAGGTAAGCCAAGCCTGTTACAAAAAGACTATGCTTAGACCAACTTATTACAATTCCCCATGGGGGTATGGAGTCATGGACATGCAATTATTACAAAGGGGCCAAAATGGCCGTGAAAAACTTCTAAACTCTGATGATGAACATTAGAAATATTCACAACTCTGGCGGCTCATAAGAAATCCAACTAATGTACAAATTAGTTGGTAACAAGTGTTACCTCCAAGATCTGCACACAGATGAGTCCAATCACCAAGCACATATCCTAGGACAACTTCGAAGTTCCACCCATTATCACCTCGGTGTACACTTCCCTTACTATAGGCTGTTTCTTTTCCAACATGGGAACATTACATTACGTATCGTGACAAATGTGACAACGTCTCCCCCATACTGGGTTGTAAGCACCGAGAGTACTCTCGGTGCAATTATACAGATTGAATTGATGTCATACATGTATTTATGGACCAGTGGTCAACTGTGTATTTAAGAAGTTACATACTTTACATGTACTTTTCCTGTAGTGTCGTCTACATCTATAATTAAGTTGTGTCTCGACCCTCCGGTTCAAGTTTTCCAGAGTGATGCAATCCTTTTTCTCTCTGCCTTCATACATGACATGAATCTAACAGATAGTAACATAGGATGATGGAAAGATAGAGATTGGTAATCAGTCTGCTATACCTGATTGGCGAAATGAGAATCAATCTACATAAACTCTGATTATAGAGTGCACACTTGGTTTAACAAACCTGTTTTGTCGTTTTTTGCAATGAGAGTGATTTCATTGTCGTAAACCATGTTGTTCATGCTCCCCTTGTATGTGGAAAATATCAATTACATCCTTATTGTTATATTCAAGCTTTTATTAATTCTTGCTTCTAAGCATACTTGTTTTCCATTTCATCTTGCAGCTCATGATGGAGAGGGATCACTCCATGGAAATTCCTTCTAAACAGAGAATAGAAAGACAAGAGACAATTGCAAAAGAACACAATAAAGAGCACAAGGATGCTCTCGAAAAGGCTCTCACCCTCAATATACCCCATGCATTCTCACCATCTTATGATACCTTCAATAAGGATGAAAATACTGAACAAGACGCTCTTTTGAATGAACCTGAGAATCCATTATTGGATACCGAGGTTGGGGAATCTTCAGAAAATAAACAAAAAGTTGAGAAAAAGACTGACTGGGAGGAACTCATTAATAAACTTTTTGAGAAAGATGCATCTGGTAGAATTGTGTTGAAGAAAGGGGTGGATAGTGTTTGATAACTCTACCTCTCCAATTAATTGACTATTTTTGTTTCCTGTATGGTTGGTGTAAGATTTCTTCTTCTATTTGGCATTTTTCAATCTAAAATTTCATCTTCCATTTGTTATGTTCAATCAAATGCAGTAAATATGTTTTTGTTGTATTTTGTGTATGTAAAAAAGATCCAATTTTGAATTGTTCAAATCACACATTTCTACCACTCAAGCAATCAAACTAGAAACAAACAAGATGAAGAGTGGAATGGCATTTAGAATACATGTGGATCAATAAAGTTATTGAAAATGAACAAGTAGAATCTAAAATTTCTTCTTCCATTTGTTATGTTCAATCAAATACAGTAAATATGTTTTTGTTGTATTTTGTGTATATAAATAATATCCAATTTTGAAATGTTCATATCACACATTTCTACCGCTCAAGCAATCAAACTAGAAAAAAACAAGATGAAGAGTGGAATGGCATTTAGAATACATGTGGACCAATAAAGTTATTGAAAATGAACAAGTGGAAATATTTAACGTACCCACAAATTTTCAGAAAATATGGACAAGGAAATTTGAGGAAAATTAGAAATAAATGGTCTTACAAATAAAAATGACCTTAGATATTGTGCAGTATTTGTATTCAGTGTGCGAAGTTACTTTTCTTGTGAGGAAATCATATCTTTATAGAACAAATAAACTATTCCATGGGCATGTTCACTGGACTGTAATTTATTAACCATGATGTTTTATTAGTAATTTGGTTAAAAATACAACCAATAGCATGCAAGGTTACAAAATGTGAGGAAGTGGATTGGACACAAGTGCAATTGACTCACTTATAGTAGGGTTTGAAAATTCAGCCTCATAAAGTATTTTGCACATGTATAGAGAGAGAGAGTATATCTATATAGAAAGAGAGTGTGTATATAATAAATATATAGAAATAGATACATCTCAAGGGGTGAGCTCAACTAGTTGTTGCCATTGTTGTTGGGCATTTAGCAAGTTCCATGCATGTAGGAGTCCAATTCAATCTCCCCTAGGTTAAGGACACTAGTCTATCAATGGGTTTATTAGCAATGCCATCCACAAATGTGGGAAAACATCCCTTGGGTTTCCCCATGAGATTTAACTTGAAAAAAAAAGAAATATTATATATATATATATATAGAGAGAGAGAGAGAGAGAGAGGTCCACAAAGCCAATTATCCTATGGGATGTAACTATCAACATCTCTACCAACATTTCTTTTACAAATGAAAAAGAAAATTGAAATTTGCACAAGAGACAATATCTCGTATGTGATATCAAGAAGTGTTACATTACTCATTTGGATTTGACTGCAAATGCAATTCGTGTGTTCTTATTGGGTTGGCTATGAGTGGGCATCATCCTTGCCTTTCACTTTGTTGTTTTCTTTACATGTTTCTCTTGGAATATTGCTTTTCAACTATTGTTTTCCAATGTTGTCCCCACCTTGATGTGGCTATATGCACCACAAAATAAAAAGCCTTGCTTGATCTAAATTTTTCCTTTTCAATATCCCTAGCATGCCCTGCTTCTATTCCTCTTTCTATCTTCCAATCTCGCATCGTAGCCAATGTGAATTAATTTTGATTTGTGCCAGTGCGTGCTTTGCTTTCCATGGGATGCTTAGTTATAAGGATTTTTATTTTTTATTTTCTCCTTTCAAGTTGAAATTGTTTATGCAATATTGTTACTTTCTCTTGGTGTTTCTTTTCTATTAGTATTTCATTTGGCATTCTTGTGAGTGAATGTTCAATTCCTCCTTATTAACCAGGGAACTTTCTTTATCTATGTCCTAATTATCCAACCACTTTTTCCACGGTAGTTTCCATGTTTCTTTTTTATGTTTAATACATGGCTAATTTTGTTGTGTATCCTTATGTTGCCCATGTCTACCTTTTTTCATTTTTTTCTTTTTCTTAAGAATACAAAGTTTGTGGTTTAGTAGTTCTGTTAGGCCATCCACCAAGGTTCAATTTCCTTAGAGGTACAAATAAATGGTTGGGGAAAAGGTGCAGGCCTTGCGTGGCTTTGATGGAATAGTACCCCCTTGTCGCAGCAACTTAGCCAAACAAAAGTATGTTTGTATAACAATTCACCCCTCAAAGGTTGTTTTTCTTGTGCTTATGGTGCCCAACCTCTTTGCACAATTGCAATTCTTCTATCAAATTTAATAAAACACTTTAATGTCTTTTTTTTTCAAATCAAAGAACAATACAAAAGGCACAATGTTGTCATGGTTCATTGGGCATTGTTCAAACTTCATAATGCATATCACATAACTTAGAATTTAATTTTAAAATGTGTGCACCCATTTTTATATCCAAAAAGGAAAAATATTCACATTTACAAAGGTTGAGATTACAAAAATGAATTATGGGGTTGATATTAAAATATTGGCACTATGCCATGTTCTCTCATCATAATAGCATTTACAGCATTGCAGACAATTAGTTGGCCCCAACCTAATTAATAGAAAATGCATGTCTAAGATTTGATGTTGAAGTAGAAGCAACGCAAATACCAAGAGTAGAAACACCTCCCATAAGTGCATCTTCCTAAAAAGTGTTTGATTAACCCCCAAACCTTATAGAAAAATTAGAAATTTGAAGTACACCATGAAGAAATTTGATAAAAAAATTAATAGTTGTTCTTTCAGAGATTCTATCAGACACTTAGGCTCAACTTTGATTTATTCTTCATTGAGTTCATTAATAAAAAATAATTATGCTGTCCCACATATCTGAACTTGAAAATAAATACAAAGAACCTAAAATCAAATGTACTGAAAAGAAAGATGGACACAAATCATTTTAGGGCCAAGCCCAGGGCAAAACCCCCACAAGGGAAAACCCAGAGAAAGATTTTATTATGCCTCCTTGAGAAAAATTTACAAATTTAAAGAGAGGAACTGAACAAAAGACACCTTGAGAACTGTGTCAAATTCTGAAAGTAAAACTCAGCAAATACATTGTTGTTCGGACAGTCTATAGGGTACTGTATGGTCTAATTTTTAACAAAAAATCAACAGAGTAAATTATCTCGATTCCTATGTCTACTCACACATGCCAAAACTGTCAAATATGTCTTGGAAATTGTGTTGTAAGGTCTACAAACTTTTGTTGTTGTATGGTCAACAAAAATAGGCTATATGGCCCTTGGAAAGCATGTTGTACGGACTGTATCTTCCAAAAATATTGACTTCCTCTTTGCCTGAGATCTTCTGCCCTCCTTCAGCCTTGGAAATGCACTCTCTTGCTGCAAAACCCTTCCTCTTTCTTTGTCTCTTTATCCTTGGCTTTTCTTCTTTCTCTCTTACTCTCACTCCATTAATTACACATAGTGAACTTCTTCTCTCACATCAATGATTACTCACAATGATGAATACAATGTCTCTCTTCAAAGAATTAATGCATTTATTATCTTTCTTCATAATGACTAAACCCTAACTACCCATTAACCACCTAAGATCAATGGATGAGATTATATCTCATCATCCTAGGGCTCTCATTTAATATCACATTAAATGCTTTTTATAAGTCATTAATTACAATAAATGAACAACTTTATAATATAAACTCACTTTATAATTATAAAGTATTCCTCATTAATTACATTGTAGACATTTATACTTAAACATCATGGTACAAAGGACATCCTGAAATACTTTTTCAACACTCTCTTAACGAGGGATATCCTTCTGGCATCTCCACCACCAGGACCATTCTCGAGCTCCAAATTGTTCGTAGTAGACGATCCCTTTGAGTTTGGAAGATTCCCTTCAGTTGATTTTGCACTTTCTTCAGTCGACCCGTGCCTCCTTCTGATGCTTTGAGAAGTCACATCTTGTCTCTGAGCACTTTCTTACTGGGTCATCTCAAACCAGTTTAACCTTCGGCTAGTACTAGATAGAGTTGCATGCTCTCCCTGCTGAACTGAGGATTGTCTTCTTGGTGCACCTTCAATCCTATGAGCTTCTTGCTCCTTGTCTAAGTCTGTTAGCCACCCAAACCTTCCCATCATAGGCTGGCCAAGCAGTGTGTAATCTTTGCCTCTCCGCTCTCCAATCAGAACAGTTCTGATAGGATCCACATCTCCTACATGAACCAAATTCCCTACATCGTCCAAGGCCAAGACTGAGAGGAGGTCATCCCTCAGCCCTGGAACAAACAAGACTCCCTCTATCTTTAGAGTCTCTTCTAAGTCAACCAGAAATCTGACACTGTTGACTCCCCTTATCTTATGAGTTCCATTCACAATGTGACCAGGACCAATCTCTGAGATACTGAGGAATGTATCCCACATTCCTATCATATGCCTAGTTGAACTACAGTCAACTATCCAAGTCCTAGCATACTCATATCCATTGCTTTCACAACTTGAAGCAAGTGAGAATTCAAACTGCTCGACACTAATCATCTTTCATTGGCAACCTTTCAAGCAACACTCACTAACTGTGAGTAAATACAAAAACACCACTGCTACCCTCTTCTCCTTAGTTTTTCTTAGTAACAAGACAAATTTCTTGCTCAACTCTGAAACCATTGTTTCAAACTCTCTAATCACTTCCCTTCTCAGAGAACCTGCTCTAATACCATGAAGAAAATTGATAAATAAAACTAATAATTGTTCTTTTAGAGATTTTATCAAACACTTAGGCTCAACTCTTATTTATTCTTCACCGAGTTCATTAATAAAAATTAATAATATTGTCCCATAGATCTGAACTTGAAAATAAATACAAAGAACCTATAGTCAAATGTACTAAAAAGAAAGATGGACACAAATAATTTTAGGGCCAAGCCTAAGGAAAAACCCCCACAAGGGAAAACCCAAAGAAAGATTTTATTCTTCCTCCTTGAGAATACTTTACAAATTTAAAGAGAGGAACTGAACAAAAGACACCTTGAGAACTGTGTCAAATTCTGAAAGTAAAACTCGGCAAATACATTGTTGTTCCTACAGTCTGTAGGGTATTGTATGGTTTGATTTTTAACAGAAAATCAACACAATAAATTAACTCAATTCATGTGCCTGCTCACACATGCCAAAATTGTCAAATATGTCTAGGAAATCATGTTGTATGGTCTGCAAACTTTTGTTGTTGTACAGTCAATAAAAACAGGCTATATGGCCCTTGGAAAGTGTGTTGTATGGACTGTATCTTCCAAAAATATTGACTGCCTCTTTGCCTTATATCTTATGCCCTCTTCAGACTTGGAAATGCACTCTCTTGCTGCAAAACCCCTCCTCTTTCTTTGCCTCTTTCTCCTCGGCTTTTCTTCTTTCTCTCTTACTCTCACTTCATTAATTACACATAATGAACTTCTTCTTTCACGTCAATGATTACTCACAATGATGAATATGATGTCTCTCTTCAAAGAATTAATGCATTTATTATCTTTCTTCATAATGACTAAACCCTAACTACCCATTAACCACCTAAGACCAATGGATGATATTAGATCTCATCATCCTAGTGCTCGCATTTAATATCACATTAAATGCTTTTTATAAGTCATTAATTACAATAAACGAACAACTTTATAATATAAACTCACTTTATAATTATTAAGTATTTCCTCATTAATTACATTGAAGACATTTATTAGTGTCCTTTATACTTAGACATCATGGTACAAAGGACATCCTAAGATACTTTTTCAACACGCATGCATCCATGTTTGATTAAGTACAAATTTCAAGGCCCCTCTTTGGATTCTCACTTAGTTTGGATAGAAGACAAAGTTTTCTATGCAAGTATACAAGACATTTTGCCTCACATAACCCCAACCTAGTGTTTTCAAAGATTGGATATTGTTGACCACAATTTTGGTCAACAGTTGCAAGACAGCAAAGTGTTGCCAGGCTCCCACCCCACTTTATTTTGTGATTTTTTCACACGAAAGTCCCCATCGATCTATCTTGTGAATGCTTAAATTCGCCATCCCTAGCCTAGATCACTAGCGGGCTTAACATCAATTGGGGTTTCCACCACTTAGGAGGACAATGAATTTAATGAAATGATGTCTAACAATGACAGTTGGAAATCAGTCATTTTGTGCATGATGATATAGAGGTTACAAGTGATAAATTGAAATTGATCAAGTATATTTGAAGATGACTTGGCAAGGTTGATATGATGTTGTTGCATCGAGAGAAACAAGGTGCTCTACAGCCCATTATGGGGGCGATGTTGTAATGTTTGTACTAACAAAATAATTAAAAAAATTCATGTCAACTCATAAAATAAAAAATTATGGAAAGTATTTAAAAATAATCCATGTTGGTTCATAAAATAATATATTATGAAAAGTAATTAAAAAATAAATGTTCGTTTATAAAATAAAAACTTAAAACTTAAACCCAGATCTATCAATCAAAAGACATCAAATTTCTTGAGTTTAAATTTTAAAAAAGAAATACACCTCAAGAAATTGGATGCCTCTCAGTGCTTGATAGATACGGTTTAAGATGGATCTATACTGGTTATATTCACTTGAATATACAATGTGGCGGTGTGTGAATATGGTTCACTTCCTAATGTTCCATTTCCTTATGTCTTCGTTCACGCTATCTGGTCGTCCATCCATTTACATTCACTTGTTGCTCACTTACTCACTGTCTATTTGCATTAAAAAAAAAAAAAAAAGATTAAAGGGGCTTTCACCCTGACCTTCGAATTAACTTATCACATAATCATAAGGCCCAAAGTTAGCTTATCAAGTCTCTACATGCAAATTTGAAATTGTTTTAGAAAATGGACAAAACTTTTGAGATTGTTTCAAAAGAAAAAGAGATCATTCATAAATAGAACTTTATTGCACATTTCTCAAATACCATTATTTCATTTTCCCAAAAATATTTTGGGGGGGCTTTGGCCCAACCCAAAGTTCCTTTTCGTATATTGCAATCTAATCAAACCATGTTTCATGCCATGCCCAAGTGTTAATACCAAACGCCAAACCATACGGGAGAATCACCGCTACCAGCGATCAAATTTCAGCATGTCATTGCCCTTCTAAAGGATTTAAACCCCCCAGAAGGGTTGTTGAAAAAGTACCATGAAAAATTTAAAAACCTAATTTTCCTCATCCATTTTGATGGAAAAATAGATACTAATCTTTCCAAAAAAGGTTACATCGAAAATAATCTGTCAAGAGTTTTGGCACTAGAGACTCGAGATTCAGACCATAGGGTCATGCGTGGCGTTATTCATGAATCAATTGTGATTGAACCAATTTCATGATGCTTTTATTGTTTGATCTCCAGTCTATCAACCATCCATCCATTACATTGGGTGAAAGCTAAGCATTGAGCTGCAGAGCATTAAATACCGCAACTCAGTTTTTAGGGTCCGTTGGATCTGGAAAATCCGTTACATTACAAACTGCGGTCAATTTAAGTCTTAGAACCCGTGCTTCTAATTCCCAATGCCCAAAACCTTCTGAAATCCTGCCAAATTCCAATTGCTTGAACCATAATGTTTTCAATGCAGTTCTATTTAAAGAGTAGATAAGCAATGCAATCTGCATTGTTCAATTGCATTTGTGCCCACTGCCCTTCCTAGTTCCTAATATGTTCAAAGTCCTCGGTGCTAACCGCTCAGTCCCTTGACTCTATTCCATTACTCCAGTCTCCTAATATTGCAGCGTTGGGCAATTGTAGCAACTTGTAGGGCAACAACGAAAGGCTAGAACAACTAGTGGATTTGAGTGCTCCACTATCATAAGTAAATCAAAACAACTCAAAACGGTCTTATTCTATGAGTTAATTTAGAAGAATAGATGCTAAACATGCCATAATATTTTAATGAGTATTAACCTTAAACTGCTTCATCTTGCACTTGATTAGAATAGATCGATTTAGATTATTAATCTTGCACTCTCCTTTGGGTTATTTGTTACCCCGGTCCTCAACACTAAAATCCCAGTCAATCATAGTTAATGGCAAGGGTAGATAAATTGACTAGACCAATTGGAAGAAATGCACTAGACTTGGTTGAAGGTCAATCTTCAAAGCATGAAAATTTATTTTTTACTTAATTTATGTGTCTTATATACGTATAAGAAAATTAATTAATTAATAAAAATCTTCCACATATTCCTTACTTACTTCAACTGGAAAGATAGGTGGGGCGGCATGCCCAGTGCATAACTACCTTTTTTCTTATGGATGGATCTACTTGGCATTAGCTCAAAATATTGAATCTATTGCATTTCTGGCTACACATTTGAGATTACTTTTTTCTAGTTTGAGCACTAACTTCTATTAATTTGTTATATACTTATTTTTTTATATTTTTATAGATTTTTCTAATTCCTGTCATTTTTAATTGAATTCTATTATTTTAATAAATGTTATATTTTTAATCATTTTAATTTTTATTGATTTTATGTAAAAGTTACTAATTTAAAATATACTTATTTTTTATAAAAAATGTAAAACATATATTATTATTATTATTAGGTTATGAATAAAAATTATAATTATTTGTAACTATTAAACTTTTAAATTTTATTATTATAATAATTAAGTTTTTAATAAAAATCAATTCTATCAAATAAATAACAAGAAACAAAATAAATAATTTTCATCATGGATATATAAATTCCAAGTTTTTGTGTGGTTTTTGTAAAGAAGCATGTTTTAAAAGTGTATAAATTGGATAAGTTGCCTTACATTAATTGTAGGGCAGTCCACATGGAGTAGAGCAATTGGAAATGAGTAATTGAGATGAGAAATTGTAAATAAAAGATCACAAGTTCAAATCTCCGTGAATACTTAATCGCAAAAATTTGATAACAATATGTTTGAGATTATTCTTCACAATCGTTTGTATCATTTTGAATTAAGTCAACTCATAGAGATCATAAGAATTAGTCTCAATTTTAATTAATTCATTTTGTTTTACACAAAATTCATTTTAATTGTCCACTTATATTTAAACGTCATACTACTATATTGTTTTTTAAATGCTTTTAATATTTACAAGGAATTATATATTGTGTAATTGTTTTTAATGGTGGAGAGAGAGAAACAAACTACTGTATTAAAAGTTAAAATTTCTTTATTCTTTTATATGTGAATGAATATGTCAATGGCATTTGGAGAGTAAGCCATGAAAATAAGGAATAAATTTGAACTACTAGGCTTATTAGACTTTATTAATGTAAAATAAACACAAATAGTTTTATAGCTTTTAAAGTAGAGATTGAAACCATAAAAACAATGTTTCATATTTTAAAACTAATGAAGAAAAATAAACCGTTTATATTTATTTCCTTTTAATATGAATTTGGATTATTTATTCATTTTCAAAGATTAAATATATTATTGTTTTATATTACTATATTTACTTATTTTATTGTTTAAATTGATGAAATAGGTATAAATCTTGAAACCGCCCTAAAAAGAATAAAAAAACAATTGTTAATTATTGATGCATTTGGTATCCTACAACATTCTAATCAAGCATGTCATTTCTAAAATGAAATTGATGCTCATCCACCTAAAGATGATGAATTAAATAGCCATCAAAGAAGCACAAAAGAATATTCAAATCTAAATGGAAGACAAGATTTATGTGGGCTTATGTTATAAAAGATTGTAATGATAATGAAATGACTAAATGTTCTTGGTGTGTTAAATTTAAGAGACTCCATTTGCTAAAGAGAGAAGTAGCACTCTTCAAGTCAATGGTCTAAATTGCCATGCAGAATCAAAAGCTCATAAATTTTATTTGCAATTTTTGGAAGGAGAAACCAAACAAAGCAATCTTCCAATTACTAAACCTATAAAATTAATGGTAGATGCTCAGAAAGAGAGAATTATATTAGTGATTGAAAACATGTATTTTGTTGTTATACATGATTTACCTTTAGAAATGTATAAGTCAATTTGTGACTTGAATAGGTATAAGTGCACTCAATGCATGCATCTAACATATGAATACTCTGCATACACAAATACAACATTTGGAAAATAGTTTCTCCAAGTTGCTAAGGAGGTATATTGGAAAAAGCTAAAAGATGAGATTTCTCATAGCCCATTTTACTCAATTTTACTTAATGAAAGCACTTATCAAACTATGGAGCACCATCTGATTATTTATATTGCATATTTGACAAATGAAGGAAGAGGTCAATGTGTAATAATATTCATATGCTTGCTTCAATTAAAATATGGAACAACTTAGAATATGTATGATGTAGTGAGAACTCTTTTATTAGAGATGGATCTATGTTTGATGAAGTTAGTTTGATTTGGCTATGATGGGGCATCTTCCATGAGGGGTAGTTGTGAAGAATTATCTTCTAAGATATGTCGTGATGCTCCTCATTTATTAGATGTCCATTGCATAGCTCATAGAGAAGCATTAGCTGCAAATGATGCTTCATCTCATTTTCCAGAGTTGTAATTTATCGATAAATTTCCAAACAAAGTTTATGCATGGCTTGGAAAATCAGCTAAAAGTCACAGAGAACTAAAAGAGCCAATCGAATCATTTCAAATCACTAAGTTAGAGGTTTTACAAACTCATCAAATTGGGTGGCTCTATAAAGTAAAGGTCATGGAAAGGCTTGTTAAACTCATGCATGCTTTGTTAAAAGACTGGGAGTTAGGAGAGAAAAAATTGTATGAGTTGGAAACAATATTTCAAGTGCAATTTTGCATCCATTTACTAGCAGATGTTGATATTACCTTCATTAGAACTAATTTAGATGTTACTATTAGCATGCTTCGTGAACGGTTTTTAGGAGGCATATTTGGGGCAAGTGTGGTGCACATCTTTTTTAATTATTTAGCATAGGGGGAACTCTTGATTTTGCAGATAACACAGGTATGGTATATTTACATCCATTGAGGTTTGAAAGTATGCCAAAGATACAAAGATCAAGGACACTAGATGAGTGCATTCTTTTGGGAAAATGTTTTGTTATGAAGGTGATTGAATCTCTAGATAGGAGGTTCACAGATCTACCTATGTTTAATGCTGCTATTTTTTTAGTCCTAGACATTATTATGAAGAAATGGATTATAGAGACTCTCAAACAAGAAGATGGTTGAAATGTTTATATGAAAACTTTAGCCTTGGGGAATCACGTATTGTGGATACTGCCAAATGTTTGGGTGAAATGAATGAATTTATTTATATTATCTATAAGGCATGCCCTAAAATAAATATGTTTGTAGCATAGGGTCTATGTGGAGATGAACCTGAATGGTTTGAAGGCTTTCCTTGTTTGATGCAATTATGGCAAGTTATTATTGTTATTCAAGCAAGTCCACCAGTGTGTGAAAGAGGATTCTCAAAATTAAATAGGATAAAAATTAATGATAGATCAAGACTTTCATTGGAGACATTGGATATGTTAATGTTTCTCTCTCTCAATGCACCTCATGCTCTAAATGAGGTAGATTGGAATGCTACTTATGATGTATGGAAACAACTGAAAACTAGAAAGCCTCTTCCATAAGCAAATAGATTCATGTTATCAATGATGTCAGTTGGAATACTTTTGAAGAATATCAAATGAATCAAAAACAAATATGTTTGTTTATCATTTTTGTTGGAATGTGTTCATTTTTATAAAATAATAATAGTTTTGTGGACACTACTATTGTATATTTATTAAGTTTTAATGAAAAATTATTATTTTTTCATGTAGCCATCATTTAATTGTTTAAGATTGTAAAGACTGGGAAGGGCACTATTTGATTTTTGCATTTTTTTAATGAAGGCTTTGCTTAATTTATATTTGTCAATCAAAGTGCAATTATTTATATCAATCTTCTTTGAAGGGTTAGATGAATATATGCCCTTCTAATTGAAATGAAGATCCGTCCTTCAAATTTGATCACTAACCACTAGCCCACAGTGGTGTAAGAGCGCACAACATGTTGATAGATTATGGAAAGGTCAATATACATAAATTCTAAACAATTCTTTTATGCGGTGTATGTGGGATGATCATGTGCAACCTGGTCGAAGTGAACTAGAAAGAATACCATTCACCAACTCTATGGTACTCGAGCTGCAGTATTGGCTAGAATTTGTTTGTTTGCCCAGCCATCATGGTATCTTCCAAATGTGGAAAATCTTGATGTCATTGAGCTCTTTTCCAAGGAAAAACTCACAAGAAAGTCCAAAAGATGCCTTCTGACATTCATGAATGACATCACTAGTAAATTTATTGGCATATACTAATGCACCTAACCCAAGAGAATCCAAACCTGACACCCACTAGCAAAGAACTAACCAAATATCAAACAACATCGACAACAACGAATTAAACTAGCCCCTTAAATTTTATATATATATTTTTTAAACCTACAAATATTTATATATTTTTTGTACTCTTATTTAGATAATAATAACTTATCTTAAAATGATAAATTATTTTAAAAAAATTATAAATATCAATGAAAAATGATCATCTATTTTTATATATAAAAATTCAATAATAATATATCACCCCTACAAAATGTGATCTCATCATTTTAAAATTATATTATATCAAGATTTTCCTAAATCTTAAATTAACCCAACAACTAACTTTAAAAAAATAACATATAAAGATTTTCCAAAATCTTCAATCAACCCAAATCTTGGCTACTCACATGGAATGCTATATGAATTAGGTGTTCCTCGTTCAGAAAGAACGAATGAGGAAATATATCGTCGTAACATTTTTTTCCTCATAAAATAATTCGCAGTTTCATTATATTAAAATACAACCACTTTCGCCCAAACAAAAAGCTTTACATCAAAAACATCATCTTATCAATCGTTTGGAGCAAAACATAACCCATATCCAAACAGTTAATCCACAACCTAGATCCTTCCCAGAATAATAACCTCAATAGCACCAAGACTTTGAATCTTGAAAACATCAAAAACAGCTGAAAAAAGGGCCACGGTTATTTAGATAGGGAAAATTCATAGATGGTATCCCCAAGGCCCTACAAAGAAAAACTCGGAATTGCCATCAAATGGGTAGAGCACGGGATTGCCTTGCTCTAAGTGACCCCTTTCTAGTAAGCTGACGACATGCATGAACATCCAAAACCGCTTGTTCCCTCACTTGAGCCAATGCTGATTTACGCCCCCTTAGCCTATAAGAGCACTTGGGAGAGTGGCTCCGCAAGAGACCTCCATGAATCCCATCCACTATACTGGAGAAAAAAGGCTTCCTGGGCCTTAGGAAGTATCATTGAGGATCTGTGACAGATCCAAACTTTTGTCCATAATCAAAATGCAAGCAAAAATTTGAAGGAATTTTGGGAGTCTCTTACACAACATAAACATCAACAACCTCCCCTTTATATGAATCTTCTAGAGGTGGCATAGCCAGTTCAGGACAAGAAACCGGAAAACAGGATGATGATGATAAAACCAGTGCACATTATGATAATATAGACGTAACATGATGATAAAGCCAGTTCATTATATAGACATAACACATAATGAAGAGATAGCATGATTTCTTTATTTGGTTTATTTGAACATTATATTTATTTAGTAGTGAATTAAATTTTTAAATTAGATCTATAGTTGTTAATTAAGTATGTATAATTATTAAGAATATGTGTTTTCTCGTAAGAGATTAATGTTCAAATCCATTAGAGGTAGGATATGTACGCTTTCATAAACTTTAGTCATCAAATCATTACACGAAGGTAAAATTGAATTATTATGTCCCTACATACGTATAATTGAGCAACTTATTTTTCACATTTCTAATGTTTCACATCCCATTTCAATTTTGATATTAAACTTTATTTCAAAATAGATTATTTATTTGATATTTCATTTGCTTAGTCCTGTTTCCACCGGTCCGACGATCCTTATCTCGATTGTTGATTCCCTCCATCCAATGGGCATGGAGCAAAGTCAACCTAAGCTCAAGGGTTTCCACCACCCTCGAGCCCTAGAGCCGAAGTTGTGGCAGGAGAGAGAAATCAACGTCTCTGCAACCTAGATTTCTAATCACTCTGTTGTTACTATAAAACTAGGAAAAGGTGGAAAACAATGAACTTGATGGAAAGTGATGCCGCCTTTGAACTTGAATGCATCATGTGTTGGGAGGCTTTCCAAGAAGTGGGGGACAGTGGGAACCTGATTTATACCCACGCCTTGGGCTTAATTGGGCTTAATCCGTGGGATAAAGATTTTCGTGGTTCGGCTAAGTGAGCAGCAGCAGGTATTACTTTGCTCATCACAAATCTGCTCCCGGTTTAATTTATTCCTCCCATGCACTTCCTTTTCCTTTTCGTACTAAGAAGAAGTCATGCACCCACCCACAAATTCCATTTACTAATGCCATCCTCGCCCACGGATCTCACTCCCAGATTACAAATTAAATTATGGTCTCAACCAACCATGAAATGGATATCTTATAGTACAGATCATAGAATTGAATCACCTTATAGTACAGATCATAAGAATCAGAGTCCAACTCATCACAATCTCAATCAAAATGGGGACTTTGCCTCAAACTCATCAGCTGCTAGTTGCTATTAATATTGATTTTAGCTGAAGTAAGCAAGCAAGAATAAGAGACATCACCCGCTCTGATTGCATTGTCTCATTTTTTACGATTTAATGGATTGAATTCATGCATTTTTCATTTCATAAACAGTCCATTTTAACTTTTGTGTGCAAAACTTCTTATCCCCAGTTATTGAATGGAGCCAATGCTTAATCGCTGGCTTGCTGACCTAATGGCCTTCGTCCATAACTCTGTATGTATGTATTTATTCGTTCTTTATATTCTTCTGGTATTATTGGTATTGGGGTCTTCTGTCATGTCATTAAGGATACTCTATATGTAAACTGTCTCAAGTGATACTCAACTTTGCGCATTACATTCCCTTGAACCTTTAGCTCAAAACATTGGTAAGCTTAAATCACTATTCACTTAGTTTGCCTTGACCTTAGCAAGGTTATTAAAATGTCGAAATGGCATCACCGTAGTGGGTTAGAGTTCAATCCAATGTTTATAAAACATTGCAGTAACGAGTAATATTCTGTTAATGACAAGAAACGATGACCTAAGCGTTTATAGGCCTGAGTAAATGCACGCTAATGCTCTATTGTCATTCTTGCTCTATGTTGCCGCCTAATACACACATGGGGGAACGCGGCATGAAACCTTCAAGCCACTCGGTGTGTCCTTGGGGGCAAGTCAGAGTCAAGTGTTGTCACCTGATTACTCGACTCCTCCGTCTATGTTGCTCCTAGCGAAGCCAAGAGGGTGGTCCCTATTAAAAATTATCTAAGGCTTTTAACTAATAAAACAAGAAAAAAGCTATTTCTAGGAGTTAATATGATGGATGTGAAAAAATATTACAAGTAAGCAATATCTGCAATTTAAAATTTAATTAGATAACACAACACATGATATAGATTAATTCACGACATTTTATAATTGAAATTAAAACTTTGAAAAATAAAGAACAGTGTCAAGAATATGATTGTGAAATGCTTGTTGTGTTGTGTCGTGAAAGTATTGCAGAGGCTTGTTGTAAATTTTAATTTATTGATGAGTATTATGGGAATGGGCTTATTCTTGGTTTGTCCCAACTTCGACTTACTTCCTTGGAATGGTCGTTGTGACAGTTCTACCAAGTGTCCAACCAGGCGAGGATGAACCTTCTTACGGCAGCCTGCTGACTTTGTAGTAAACCTCACACGACCTCCTGAATCCATAGAAATTAGACTTAGTAGGATTTCCCTATTAAACTAGTCACTCTACACCTTTTTTCTGATTGAGCCAACTGTTTAGATTAAACTACAGCAGTCAAGAGCATACTTCAGGTTTCAAGCCTTGGTTGATCTTATTTAAAAATGTGAGGTGAGTTATTTAGACTAAACTAAAGCCTCGGGAATCTCTTTTCCACACACCAAAGAATGGTGTAGTACTTCGGGAAAGCAAGGGGAAAAATTTATTAAGTTTGTTTTGAAAAATTGTCGAACAAAGCATCAAACATGAGATAAATAAATCAAAATCAAATGGATCATTTGAGGACGTTTGTGTGCTTTGTGATGTGATTTATTACTACTAGCTTAAATAAACTAATCTAAAGTCAAAAAGGTAAAATAAAAAAACGAAAAATTGAAAAAAGTGTGAATCCCCCCTGGAGGGATGGAGTTAGGCGCTGGAATAGCATGTTGTGCTCTTTTTTTTGTTTTGTTACAATCAAGGATGAGAAGAACTAATGTTGGTCCTTTATCATTAGGCACCAAAACAGTTTACAATAACTTGCAGAAAGCAAAGGGGTGGTTGAATAGGTTCTCTGGATGGTCACGGGAGCCTTCGAATCCAAAAATTTTATGACCAAAATGTTCAAACCTGCTAAGCATGCAGAAAAACCAGCGAGGTTAGTTTATTAAAAAGTGGCCAAAAACACTTTAGGAATGTTTTTGGCAATACTACAAACTTGCTATGAAAATTCTAAATAAACTAGTAGACGGTCGAAAAGGCTTTCCGAATGATCACGGAAGCGTCCAAATCGAACTTTTTGTGTTTTAAAAGTTCAAACCTGTTAAACATGCAAAAATAACTAACGAGCATTATTTGTTATAAAACGGCCAAAAAACACATTAAAAGTGTATTTGGCCACACTACAAAATCTACAAATTTTTCTAAGTAAACTAGCTATAAAAATGAAAAAATGAACTAAGTAAGGCAAGCTAGAAATCTTGCCTTCTTAAGATCTTTGCTTGCCTCTTTAAGAGATAGCAAGCAAATGTTTAGGCACTATATTGCTTGATGAAACTTTTGCAAATATGAAAAATGTTCGATCTTGCTTTTTAGATCTAATTTAAAACTTTCAAAATAGAGAAATGACAACTTAGATCTAGATGCTCAAATAAAGTATAAGTATTAGATTGCAATTTTATTTAGATGTATTTATCAATATAACTTTTCAAATCTGAGGTCTAAAATGGGTCTCCTAAGGAAAATAATAAAATAATAGTTAAAATAATGAAATCATAGTCAAAATAATAAAATAATATTTATTAATTTTGGAGGAAGAAAGAAAAAAACTATTTTTTTGTTCGTATCTTCAACATATCTCTCTGTGTTTTTACTCAAATTTTGAACGGGAGCACTCATTGGATGCGGAATTAAATTCTGCATCCAACGAGTACCCACACTGCATACTTTTGATGGACACTGCTTCCCCAAAAACAATAAATACCTGAAAAAATTTACCCATGTAAAGACATTTCATGAATTTGACAATGAGATTCCACATCTTGAAGGAGGGATCCCTATCTTGGATCAATCTTTGGAATCTCCTTTTGCAGCACCATCTACCCCTCATGAAGAAGTTCATGCCACTTCACCAGAACAAGAGGTTCAATTGGATGATGTGATTGAGAGTATTGAAAGACTAAATCTTGAAGAAAATGAACCACCACCATCTAAGCAACTTGGACCTTCATGAAAAGTTCCAACACGAAGACACTTGAAATTGTTCATCATGATGAATTCGAAAAGAAAGGAGCCAGAATTTCGACATGGAAAGAATATGGAGGAGATGTATATAATTCAAATGTAGGTGACGTAGAAGATATGGATGTTTCATATGATTGTGAATTAAATTTATCTGCGAACCTTGAACCAACTTCAATTGAAAAATTTGTTGCTCATGATGAGTGGGAAGAAGTAATGTAGAATGAATATGATGCACTCATCAAAAATGGGACATGGAAGTTGGTGGACCCTCCATTTGGAACCAAACCAATTGGATGCAAGTGGATCTACAAGAACAAGTACAAATCATATGGCTCGCTTGACAAGCATAAGGTGAGGCTTATGGAAAACGTTTTTTCACGGAAATAAGGCATTAACTATGAGGAAAATTTCTCCCCCACAACAAAATGGGCTACCATCTGCACTCTATTGTCTTTGGTTGCACAAAATGGCTAGAAACTTCACCAAATGGATGTGAAGTTTGTTTTCTTGAATGGAGACCTGAAAGAGAATGCCTTCATATGTTATCCAAAAGGCTTTGTTGTGAAGGGACAAGAACAATAGGTATACAAACTTATCAAGCCAATGTATGGCCTAAAACAAGCGCCTCACGCACGGTCGTAAAATCTAACTAAACATCTTTTGAAATTAAATTTCAAACACTTTAATCTTGATAATGCAACACTATTTGTAAAGAAAATTGGAAGATCTATTGTATATCTTGTAGTGTATGTAGATGATTTATTGATGACTGGGAACAATGAAAGCTACATTGCATCCATAAAAAAAGAATTAAAGAAATGATCTAAGATGACATTTTCGGACATCTTCATTACTACTTGGGAATTGAAGTGACCTAGAATCCAAAATAGATATTCATCTCCCAAAAGAAGTACAATGGAGAATTGTTGAACAAGTTTGGCATGGCAGAGTGTAACCCTCTCTCTACTCCAATGGAACAGAACCTTAAGCTCACATCAAAAGAAGGGAGTGAATTTGAGGATGCAACCAAGTATAGACAACTTGTGGGGAGTCTTATATACCTTACCACCACCATACCATATATTTCATTTGATGTTGGGATTCTCTCTAGGTTCATGCAAAAACCCTGTGAAGGACATTGGTCTCCTACAAAAAGGTTTATAAAATACTTGAAGGGGGCTAAAGATGTTGTACCCAAATATTCTAAGGTGGAGGACTTCAAACCAATTAGATATTCTTATTCAGGATTTGATGGCAACAAAGAGAATGGAGTGTCTACTTTAGGATACCTCATGAGTCTTGGATCAACAAAGATCTCTTGTAGATCATGCAAATAGTCTATTCTAGTAGATTTCACAACATAAGTACTGAATATGTAGTTGCGGCAAAAGCAACAAATGAGATTGTGTAGATTAGGAAAATACTTGAAGATTTCTAGGAAAAACAGGTGAATTATACTCCTCTACTGATTGATAATACTTTTGCAATCAAGTTGGCCAAGAATACTATATTCTATGATTGAACCAAGCACATTAACACAAAGTACCATTTGATTTGATATCATGTAAAGGCCAAGACATTCATCTGATACATTGTTCCACAAATAAGCAAATTGCAGACATTTTCACCAAAGCGCCTAGAAGAGAAAAGTTGATATGGCCCAAGGGGGGGCATATATGATATTAAATGTATATAGTATGATCCCATATATGCCCCCCTTGGGCCATATTAAAATCTTAAAAAGTTTAAAAAGATGCTTGGACTCATGAACACCCCTTCAGATTGGGGGGGGTTTGTTGGAAACCTAATACGTAGGTTTCAGTTGTAATTTATAAATTGTAAATATTTTAGAAAATGAATAGTCACCTTTGGAACCAGAAGTCCAAGGGTCACCACATCTTGTATAAAACAGTTATTCCCATTCAATGCAAGTTACTTACCATTGGATGTATTCCTCCAGGCCTAACATCCAAGGATAAAGCAAGTTCTACATAAAAAAATCCACTTGATCATAATCTAAGTGTTTTGTCCATATATTGAATCTATTGCATTTCTGGCTACACATTTGAGATTACATTTTTCTAGTTTGAGCACTAACTTTTATTAATTTGTTATATACTTATTTTTTTAATAGGTTTTTCTAATTCCTGTTATTTTTAATTTTTTTCAGCGGAAAAATCACCTTCCTGCTATTCCGAAGAATCAAGGAAAGCTTGAAATACAATCATTACAATAGGGCTCAACAAGAGCATCATATCACTTACAAGAATTGAACCTGGGTGGGGAGGGCAACAATCTTTCCTCCCAACCACCCAAACTACAACCAATGGACTCCTGTCATTTTTAATTAAATTCTATTATTTTAATAAATGTTATATTTTTAATCATTTTAATTTTTATTGATTTTATGTAAAAGTTACTAATTTAAAATATACTTATTTTTTATATAACAAATGTAAAACATATATATTATTATTATTATTAGGTTATGAATAAAAAATATAATTATTTGTAACCATTAAACTTTTAAATTTTATTATTATAATAATTAATTTTTAATAAAAATCAATTCTATCAAATAAATAACAAGAAACAAAATAAATAATTTTCATCATGGATATATAAATTCCAAGTTTTTGTGTGGTTTTTGTAAAGAAGCATGTTTTAAGAGTGTATAAATTGGATAAGTTGCCTTACATTAATTGTAGGGCAGTCTACATGGAGTAGAGCAATTGGTAATGAGTAATTGAGATGAGAAATTGTAAATGAAAGGTCACAAGTTCAAATCCCCGTGAATACAATATGTTTTAGATTATTCTTCACAATCATTTGTATCATTTTGAATTAAGTCAACTCATAGAGATCATAAGAATTAGTCTCAATTTTAATTAATTCATTTTGTTTTACACAAAATTCATTTTAATTGTCCACTTATATTTAAACGTCATACTACAATATTGTTTTTTAAATGCTTTTAATATTTACAAGGAATTATATATTGTGTAATTGTTTTTAATGATGAAGAGAGAGATAGAAACAAACTACTCTATTAAAAGTTAAAATTTCTTTATTCTTTTATATGTGAATGAATATGTCAATGGCATTTGGAGAGTAAGCCATGAAAATAAGGAATAAATTTGAATTACTAGGCTTATTAGACTTTATTAATGTAAAATAAACACAAATGGTTTTATAGCTTTTAAAGTAGAGATTGAAACCATAAAAACAATGTTTCATATTTTAAAACTAATGAAGAAAAATAAACCGTTTATATTTATTTCCTTTTAATATGAATTTGGATTATTTATTCATTTTCAAAGATTAAATATATTATTATTTTATATTACTATATTTACTTATTTTATTGTTTAAATTGATGAAATAGGTATAAATCTTGAAACCGCCCTAAAAAGAATAAAAAAACAATTGTTAATTATTGATGCATTTGGTATCCTACAACATTATAATCAAGGATGTCATTTCTAAAATGAAATTGATGCTCCTCCACCTAAAGATTATGAATTAAATAGCCATCAAAGAAGCACAAAAGAATATTCAAATCTAAATGGAAGACAAGATTTGTGTGGGCTTATGTTATAAAAGATTGTAATGATAATGAAATGACTAAATGTTCTTGGTGTGTTAAATTTAAGAGACTCCATTTGCTAAAGAGAGAAGTAGCACTCTTCAAGTCAATGGTCTAAATTGCCATGTAGAATCAAAAGCTCATAAATTTTCTTTGCAATTTTTGGAAGGAGAAACCAAGCAAGGCAATCTTCCAATTACTAAACCTATAGAATTAATGGTAGATGCTCAGAAAGAGAGAATTATATTAGTAATTGAAAACATGTATTTTGTTGTTATACATGATTTACCTTTAGAAATGTATAAGTCAATTTGTGACTTGAATAGGTATAAGTGCACTCAATGCATGCCTCTAACATATGAATACTCTGCATACACAAATACAACATTTGGAAAATAGTTTCTCCAAGTTGCTAAGGAGGTATATTGAAAAAAGCTAAAAGATGAGATTTCCCATAGCCCATTTTACTCAATTTTACTTAATGAAAGCACTTATCAAACTATGGAGCACCATCTGATTATTTATATTGCATATTTGACAAATGAAGGAAGAGGTCAATGTGTAATAATATTCATATGCTTGCTTCAATTAAAATATGGAACAACTTAGAGTATGTATGATGTAGTGAGAACTCTTTTATTAGAGATGGATCTATGTTTGATGAAGTTAGTTTGATTTGGCTCTGATGGGGCATCTTCCATGAGGGGTAGTTGTGAAGAATTATCTTCTAAGATATGTCGTGATGCTCCTCATTTATTAGATGTCCATTGCATAGCTCATAGAGAAGCATTAGCTGCAAATGATGCTTCATCTCATTTTCCAGAGTTGCAATTTATAGATAAATTTCCAAACAAAATTTATGCCTGGCTTGGAAAATCAGCTAAAAGTCACAGAGAACTAAAAGAGCCAATCGAATCATTTCAAATCACTAAGTTAGAGGTTTTACAAACTCATCAAATTAGGTGGCTCTATAAAGGAAAGGTCATGGAAAGGCTTGTTAAACTCATGCATGCTTTGTTAAAAGACTAGGAGTTAGGAGAGAAAAAATTGTATGAGTTGGAAACAATATTTCAAGTGCAATTTTGCATCCATTTACTAGCAGATGTTGATATTACCTCCATTAGAACTAATTTAGATGTTACTATTAGCATGCTTCGTGAACGGTTTTTAGGAGGCATATTTGGGGCAAGTGTGGTGCACATCTTTTTTAATTATCTAGCATAGGGGGAAGTCTTGAGTTTGCAGATAACACAGGTATGGTATATTTACATCCATTGAGGTTTGAAAGTATGCCAAAGATACAAAGATCAAGGACACTAGATGAGTGCATTCTTTTGGGAAAATGTTTTGTTATGAAGGTGATTGAATCTCTAGATAGGAGGTTCACAGATCTACCTATGTTTAATGCTGCTATTTTTTTTAGTCCTAGACATTATTATGAAGAAATGGATTATAGAGACTCTCAAACAAGAAGATGGTTGAAATGTTTATATGAAAACTTTAGCCTTGGGGAATCACGTATTGTGGATACTGCCAAATGTTTGGGTGAAATGAATGAATTTATTTATATTATTTATAAGGCATGCCCTAAAATAAATATGTTTGTAGCATAGGGTCTATGTGGAGATGAACTTGAATGGTTTGAAGGCTTTCCTTGTTTGATGCAATTATGGCAAGTTATTATTGTTATTCAAGCAAGTCCACCAGTGTGTGAAAGAGGATTCTCAAAATTAAATAGGATAAAAATTAATGATAGATCAAGACTTTCATTGGAGACATTGGATATGTTAATGTTTCTCTCTCTCAATGCACCTCATGCTCTAAATGAGGTAGATTGGAATGCTACTTATGATGTATGGAAACAACTGAAAACTAGAAAGCCTCTTCCATAAGCTAATAGATTCATGTTTTCAATGATGTAAGTTGGAATACTTTTGAAGAATATCAAATGAATCAAAAACAAATATGTTTGTTTATCATTTTTGTTGGAATGTGTTCATTTTTATAAAATAATAATAGTTTTGTGGACACTACTATTGTATATTTATTAAGTTTTAATGAAAAATTATTATTTTTTCATGTAGCCATCATTTAATTGTTTAAGATTGTAAAGACTTGGAAGGGCACTGCTTGATTTTTGCATTTTTTAATGAAGGCTTTGCTTAATTTATATTTGTCAATCAAAGTGCAATTATTTATATCAATCTTCTTTGAAGGGTTAGATGAATATATGCCCTTCCAATTGAAATGAAGATCCGCCCTTCAAATTTGATCACTAACCACTAGCTCACAGTGGTGTAAGAGCGCACAACATGTTGATAGATTATGGAAAGGTCAATATACATAAATTCTAAACAATTCTTTTATGCGGTGTATGTGGGATGATCATGTGCAACCTGGTCGAAGTGAACTAGAAAGAATACCATTTACCAACTCTATGGTACTCAAGCTGCAGTATTGGCTAGAATTTGTTTGTTTGCCCAGCCATCATGGTATCTTCCAAATGTGGAAATTCTTGATGTCATTGAGCTCTTTTCCAAGGAAAAACTCACAAGAAAGTCCAAAAGATGCCTTCTGACATTCATGAATGACATCACTAGTAAATTTATTGGCATATACTAGTGCACCTAACCCGGGAGAATCCAAACCTGACACCCACTAGCAAAGAACTAACCAAAAATCAAACAACATCGACAACAATGAATTAAACTAGCCCCTTAAATTTTATATTTTTTTTTAAACCTACAAATATTTATATATTTTTTGTACTCTTATTTATATAATAATAACTTATCTTAAAATGATAAATTATTTTGAAAAAATTATAAATATCAATGAAAAATGATCATCTATTTTTATATATAAAAATTCAATAATAATATATCACCCCTACAAAATGTAATCTCATCATTTTAAAATTATATTATATCAAGATTTTCCAAAATCTTAAATTAACCCAACAACTAACTTTAAAAAAATAACATATAAAGATTTTCCAAAATCTTCAATCAACCCAAATCTTGGCCACTCACATGGAATGCTATATGAATTAGGTGTTCCTCGTTCAGAAAGAACAAATGAGGAAATATAGCGTCGTAACATTTTTTTCCTCATAAAATAATTCACAGTTTCATTATATTAAAATACAACCACTTTCGCCCAGACAAAAAGCTTTACATCAAAAACATCATCTTATCAATCGTTTGGAGCAAAACATAACCCATATCCAAACAGTTAATCCACAACCTAGATCCTTCCCAGAATAATAACCTCAATAGCACCAAGACTTTGAATCTTGAAAACATCAAAAACAGTTGAAAAAAGGGCCACAGTTATTTAGATAGGGAAAATTCATAGATGGTATCCCCAAGGCCCTACAAAGAAAAACTCGGAATTTCCATCAAATGGGTAGAGCACGGGATTGCCTTGTTCTAAGTGACCCCTTTATAGTAAGCTGACGACATGCATGAACATCCAAAACCGCTTGTTCCCTCACTTGAGCCAATGCTGATTTACGCCCCCTTAGCCTATAAGAGCACTTGGGAGAGTGGCTCCACAAGAGACCTCCATGAATCCCATCCACTATACTGGAGCAAAAGGCTTCCTGGGCCTTAGGAAGTATCATTGAGGATCTGTGACAGATCTAAACTTTTGTCCATAATCAAAATGCAAGCAAAAATTTGAAGGAATTTTGGGAGTCTCTTACACAACATAAACATCAACAACCTCCCCTTTATATGAATCTTCCAGAGGTGGCATAGCCAGTTCAGGACTAGAAACCGGAAAACAGGATGATGATGATAAAACCAGTGCACATTATGATAATATAGACGTAACATGATGATAAAGCCAGTTCATTATATAGACATAACACATAATGAAGAGATAGCATGATTTCTTTCTTTGGTTGATTTTAACATTATATTTATTTAGTAGTGAATTAAATTTTTAAATTAGATATATAGTTGTTAATTAAGTAGGTATAATTATTAAGAATATGTGTTTTCTCCTAAGAGATTAATGTTCAAATCCATTAGAGGTAGGATATGTACGCTTTCATAAACTTTAGTCATCAAATCATTACACGAAGGTAAAATTGAAATATTATGTCCCTACATACGTATAATTGAGCAACTTATTTTTCACAATTCTAATGTTTCACATCCCATTTCAATTTTGATATTAAACTTTATTTCAAAATAGATTATTTATTTGATATTTCATTTGCTTAGTCCTGTTTCCACTGGTCCGATGATCCTTATCTCGATTGTTGATTCCCTCCATCCCATGGGCATGGAGCAAAGTCAACCTAAGCTCAAGGGTTTCCACCACCCTCGAGCCCTAGAGCCGAAGTTGTGGCAGGAGAGAGAAATCAACGTCTCTGCAACCTAGATTTCTAATCACTCCGTTGTTACTATAAAACTAGGAAAAGGTGGAAAACAATGAACTTGATGGAAAGTGATGCCGCCTTTGAACTTGAATGCATCATGTGTTGGGAGGATTTCCAAGAAGTGGGGGATAGTGGGAACCTGATTTATACCCATGCCTTGGGCTTAATTGGGCTTAATCTATGGGATAAATATTTTCGTGGTTCGGCTAAGTGAGCAGCAGCAGGTATTACTTTGCTCATCACAAATCTGCTCCCGGTTTAATTTATTCCTCCCATGCACTTCCTTTTCCTTTTCGTACTGAGAAGAAGTCATGCACCCACCCACAAATTCCATTTACTAATGCCATCCTCGCCCACGGATCTCACTCCCATATTACAGATTAAATTATGGTCTCAACCAACCATGAAATGGATATCTTATAGTACAGATCATAGAATTGAATCACCTTATAGTACAGATCATAAGAATCAGAGTCCAACTCATCACAATCTCAATCAGAATGGGGACTTTGCCTCAAACTCATCAACTGCTAGTTGCTATTAATATTGATTTTAGCTGAAGTAAGCAAGCAAGAAGAAGAGACATCACCCGCTCTGATTGCATTGTCTCATTTTTTACGATTTAATGGATTGAATTCATGCATTTTTCATTTCATAAACAGTCCATTTTAACTTTTGTGTGCAAACCTTCTTATCCCCAGTTATTGAATGGAGCCAATGCTTAATGGCTGGCTTGCTGACCTAATGGCCTTCGTCCATAACTCTGTATGTATGTATTTATTCGCTCTTTATATTCTTCTGGTATTATTGGTATTGGGGTCTTTTGTCATGTCATTAAGGATACTCTATATGTAAACTGTCTCAAGTGATACTCAACTTTGCATTGCATTCCCTTGAACCTTTAGCTCAAAACATTGGTAAGCTTAAATCACCATTCACTTAGTTTGCCTTGACCTTAGCAAGGTTATTAAAATGTCAAAATGGCATCATCGTAGTGGGTTAGAGTTCAATCCAATGTTTATAAAACATTGCAGTAACGAGTAATATTCTGTTAATGACAAGAAACGATGACCTAAGCATTTATAGGCCTGAGTAAATGCACGCTAATGCTCTATTGTCATTCTTGCTCTATGTTGCGGCCTAATACACACATGGGGGAATGCGGCATGAAACCTTCAAGCCACTCAGTGTGTCCTTGGGGGAAAGTCAGAGTCAAGTGTTGTCACCTGATTACTTGACTCCTCCGTCTAGGCTGCTCCTAGCGAAGCCAAGGGGGTGGTCCCTATTAAAAATTATCTAAGGCTTTTAACTAATAAAACAAGAAAAAAGCTATTTCTAGGAGTTAATATGATGGATGTGAAAAAATATTACAAGTAAGCAAGATTTGCAATTTAAAATTTAATTAGATAACACAACACATGATATAGATTTATTCACGACATTTTATAATTGAAATTAAAACTTTGAAAAATAAAGAACAGTGTCGAGAATATGATTGTGAAATGCTTGTTGTGTTGTGTCGTGAAAGTATTGCAGAGGCTTGTTGTAAATTTTAATTTATTGATGAGTATTATGGGAATGGGCTTATTCTTGGTTTGTCCCAACTTCGACTTACTTCCTTGGAATGGTCGTTGTGATAGTTCTACCAAGTGTCCAACCAGGCGAGGATGAACCTTCTTACGGCAACCTGCTGACTCTGTAGTAAACCTCACACGACCTCCTGAATCCATAGAATTTAGACTTAGTAGGATTTCCCTATTAAACTAGTCACTCTACACCTTTTTTCTGATTGAGCCAACTGTTCAGATTAAGCTGCAGCGGTCAAGAGCATACTTCAGGTTTCAAGCCTTGGTTGATTTTATTTAAAAATGTGAGGTGAGTTATTTAGACTAAACTAAAGCCTCGGGAATCTCTTTTCCACACAACAAAGAATGGTGTAGTACTTCAGGAAAGCAAGGGGAAAAATTTATTAAGTTTGTTTTGAACAATTGTTGAACAAAGCATCAAACATGAGATAAATAAGTCAAAATCAAATGGATCATTTGAGGACGTTTGTCTGCTTTGTGATGTGATTTAATTACTACTAGCTTAAATAAACTAATCTAAAGTAAAAAAGGTTAAAAAAAAAATGAAAAATTGAAAAAAGTGTGAATCCCCCCTGGGGGGATGGGGGTAGGCGCTGGAATAGCATGTTGTGCTCTTTTTATTTTTTTGTTACAATCAAGGATGAGAAGAACTAATGTTGGTCCTTTATCATTAGGCACCAAAACAGTTTACAATAACTTGCAGAAAGCAAAGGGGTGGTTGAATAGGTTCTCTGGATGGTCACGGGAGCCTTCGAATCCAAAAATTTTATGACCAAAATGTTCAAACCTGCTAAGCATGCGAAAAAACCAGCGAGGTTAGTTTATTAAAAAGTGGCCAAAAACACCTTAGGAATGTTTTTGGCAATACTACAAACTTGCTATGAAAATTCTAAATAAACTAGTAGACGGTCGAAAAAGGCTTTCCGAATGATCACAGAAGCATCCAAATCGAACTTTTTGTGTTTTAAAAGTTCAAACCTGTTAAACATGCGAAAAAAACTAGTGAGCATTATTTGTTATAAAACGGCCAAAAAACACATTAAAAGTGTATTTGGCCACACTACAAAATCTACAAATTTTTCTAAGTAAACTAGCTATAAAAATGAAAAAATGAACTAAGTAAGACAAGCTAGAAATCTTGCCTTCTTAAGATCTTTGCTTGCCTCTTTAAGAGATAGCAAACAAATGTTTAGGCACTATATTGCTTGATGAAACTTTTGCAAATATGAAAAATGTTCGATCTTGCTTTTTAGATCTAATTTAAAACTTTCAAAATAGAGAAATGACAACTTAGATCTAGATGATCAAATAAAGTATAAGTATTAGATTGCAATTTTATTTAGATGTATTTATCAATATAACTTTTCAAATTTGAGGTCTAAAATGGGTCTCCTAAGGAAAATAATAAAATAATAGTTAAAATAATGAAATCATAGTCAAAATAATAAAATAATATTTATTAATTTTGGAGGAAGAAAGAAAAAAACTATTTTTTTGTTCATATTTTCAACATATCTCTCTGTGTTTTTACTCAAATTTTGAACGGGAGCACTCGTTGGATGCGGAATTTAATTCCGCATCCAATGAGTATCCACACTGCATACTTTTGATGGACACTGCTTCCCCAAAAACAAGAAATACCTGAAAAATTTTACCCATGTAAAGACATTTCATGAATTTGACAATGAGATTCCACATCTTGAAGGAGGGATCCCTATCTTGGATCAATCTTTGGAATCTCCTTTTGTAGCACCATCTACCCCTCATGAAGAAGTTCATGCCACTTCACTAGAACAAGAGGTTCAATTGCATGATGTGATTGAGAGTATTGAAAGATTGAATCTTGAAGAAAATGAACCACCACCATCTAAGCAACTTGGACCTTCATGAAAAGTTCCAACACGAAGACACTTGAAATTGTTCATCATGATGAATTCGAAAAGAAAGGGGCCAGAATTTCGACATGGAAAGAATATGGAGGAGATGTATATAATTCAAATGTAGGTGACGTAGAAGATATGGATGTTTCATACGATTGTGAATTAAATTTATCTGCGAACCTTGAACCAACTTCAATTGAAAATTTTGTTGCTCATGATGAGTGGGAAGAAGTAATGTAGAATGAATATGATGCACTCATCAAAAATGGGACATGGAAGTTTGGACCCTCCATTTGGAACAAAACCAATTGGATGCAAGTGGATCTACAAGAACAAGTACAAATCATATGGCTCACTTGACAAGCATAAGGTGAGGCTTGTGGAAAACGTTTTTTCACGGAAATAAGGCATTAACTATGAGGAAAATTTCTGCCCCACAACAAAATGGGCTACCATCTGCACTCTATTGTCTTTGGTTGCACAAAATGGCTAGAAACTTCACCAAATGGATGTGAAGTTTGTTTTCTTGAATGGAGACCTGAAAGAGAATGCCTTCATATGTTATCCAACAGGCTTTGTTGTGAAGGGACAAGAACAATAGGTATACAAACTTATCAAGCCAATGTATGGCCTAAAACAAGCGCCTAACGCACGGTCGTAAAATCTAACTAAACATCTTTTGAAATTAAATTTCAAACACTTTAATCTTGATAATGCAATACTATTTGTAAAGAAAATTGGAAGATCTATTGTATATCTTGTAGTGTATGTAGATGATTTATTGATGACTGGGAACAATGAAAGCTACATTGCATCCATAAAAAAAGAATTAAAGAAATGATCTAAGATTACATTTTCGGACATCTTCATTACTACTTGGGAATTGAAGTGACCTAGAATCCAAAATACATATTCATCTCCCAAAAGAAGTACAATGGAGAATTGTTGAACAAGTTTGGCATGACAGAGTGTAACCCTCTCTCTACTCCAATGGAACAGAACCTTAAGCTCACATCAAAAGAAGGGAGTGAATTTGAGGATGCAACCAAGTATAGACAACTTGTGGGGAGTCTTATATACCTTACCACCACCATACCATATATTTCATTTGATGTTGGGATTCTCTCTAGGTTCATGCAAAAATATTTATAAAAGAGGACTAAATCTTTTATAAAATATTTATTCTGTGGAGGACATTGGTCTCCTACAAAAAGATTTATAAAATACTTGAAGGGGACTAAAGATGTTGTACCCAAATATTCTAAGGTGGAGGACTTCAAACCGATTGGATATTCTTATTCACGATTTGATGGCAACAAAGAGAATGGAGTGTCTACTTTAGGATACCTCATGAGTCTTGGATCAACAAAGATCTCTTGTAGATCATGCAAATAGTCTATTCTAGTAGATTTCACAACATAAGTACTGAATATGTAGTTGCGGCAAAAGCAACAAATGAGATTGTGTAGATTAGGAAAATACTTGAATATTTCTAGGAAAAACAGGCGAATTATACTCCTCTACTGATTGATAATACTTTTGCAATCAAGTTGGCCAAGAATACTATATTCTATGATTGAACCAAGCACATTAACACAAAGTACCATTTGATTTGATATCATGTAAAGGCCAAGACATTCATTTGGTACATTGTTCCACAAATAAGCAAATTGCAGACATTTTCACCAAAGCGCCTAAAAGGGAAAAGTTGATATGGCCCAAGGGGGGGCATATATGATATTAAATGTATATAGTATGATCCCATATATGCCCCCCTTGGGCCATATCAAAATCTTAAAAAGTTTAAAAAGATGCTTGGACTCATGAACACCCCTTCAGATTGGGGGGGGGGTGTTGGAAACCTAATATGTAGGTTTCAATTGTAATTTATAAATTGTAAATATTTTAGAAAATGAATAGTCACCTTTGGAACCAGAAGTCCAAGGGTCGCCACATCTTGCATAAATCAATTATTCCCATTCAATGCAAGTTACTCACCATTGGATGTATTCCTCCAGGCTTGACATCCAAGGATAAAGCAAGTTCTACATAAAAAATCCACTTGATCATAATCTAAGTGTTGTGTCCATATATAGTATTTGGTTGCCAAGTTGATATCTATCGAGAAACCCTTTGAGAAATCAATTTCCATGTAGATTACAGTGAATGTGGTGATAGGTCATTGCTTTGTTTCTTCACCCCTAAAGTGAAACTTGCTAATAACATTTCCCAATTTTTGTGGTGGATAAAAAACCTTGAATTGAAGAGGGAGGTTGGGAAGCCTTACCCATACTAGAATTGAGGAGAGTGAGTCTAATTCTGGGTTGAAAGTAGGGAACCAAAGTTTCAAGCAAAGTTCAACACTGCCTTAGAACCTGTAACTCATATTAAGGATGAGATTTTGATATTTTGGAGAATCAAACTCCACCGTGGAGAATCCCTTAGTATAGGTGTATATGTAGGTTTTCTTTTGAATTTATGGCTTCCAAGTTGCATAAATCAATTTACAAATATCCACAAGTTTTTGCCAAATTTTGTTGAACATGCAAATTAATACATGCCTCAATTTACAAATATCCACAAGTTTTGGCCAATTTTTGTTGAACATGCAAATTAATACATGCCAAGTCTTAAGACAATACTAGGCAAGCTTAAAGGAAAAAACAAATTTGCTCAAAGTAAGAAAATTCATGGAGGGGCTCCATCATTCTTCATAAGAAAATAATGGGGAGAGTAGTTGCAAGTGCAACAAATAGTTTAGTGTTTATAATAATAATAATGATGATAATGATGGTAAAATATATATTAAGAAAAGACTGTGAAAGTCTAAACAACCAAATATTACATACTATGCATCCATGTCCATTGTAAAATTTGTTCTTCTGTGTTGTAATAATAAAAACAAAATTTCAAGGGTAGAAGGTGTGTGGAGGGGTGCTTTTCGACCTCGTAGCAAATGCATAATAGACATACGCTTGGGATTAGAAACCTCAACAAGTAATCAAGAGGAGGCTCTTGTTCTATGGCAAGGATTTTCGACCTCGTAGCAAATGCAGAACAGACATACGCTTGGGGATTAGAAACCTCAACAAGTAATCAAGAGGAGGCTCTTGTTCTATGGCAAGGATTAAAGCAAGTCGAAGGAAGAAGTATATGGCATATGATCGTTGTGGGTGACTCAATGATAATGATTCATCATCTAGCTCTTAAAACACTTCCAAAGGACATGATACTTAGTCGCTTGTTTCAAAGAATATACTCATTGTTTGCCAGTTTTGTTTTGTAGACATGAAAGTCTATCATGTCGATTGCAAATTAAACAAGAAGGTTGATTCAGAAGAAAATATGGCATGTAATCTAGCACAAGGCATACTGGAAAATTGCAAATTAAACAAGAATATGGCATGTAATCTAGCACAAGGCATACTGGAAAATTTTGTGAGGGAGATAATTCTCTCCATCATCCCCTAAGTTGTAATTCTTAACTAAATTCCATGTATTAATGAGCCAATCCAACAAGTGTCATGGCCAAAGCATGCCAGCGGGATACGACCCTCATCCAAAACCATCTAAGGTCTTTGGCATGCAGAATTCATTTATGGAGAACAGTCTCAAGGAACGTCTCGCATATGGTAAATTTTTCATTAGCGAGATGGGATTGTCATTTCATCCTTTGGTCCAGTCTGCCATTGCAGAAGAGAAGGGAAAATTGCTACGTTTGGAAATAGCATGGAAACAATGTGTTATTTCTCGAGGAGTAGTAGAGAATCCTCTCAACAATGGTGCGGTAAGGATATTGACAGAAGGTTCCATCATCGTTAAGCAAGAAAGGGTTTTGTCTCCGACTGACAATGATGAGGAGAAAGGAAATACATATTAGAGTGCAACGAGGAATTGGAAAGAAGTACCTTCCAACATTTGTTTCAAGGTGAAGGGAGTATTATTTCGCTCTATAATAAACTAGTTTTGTATCGTTATTCAACCTGTAGCTATTGAGAATTCCATTAAGAGTTGTGAGGCATTGAATTTAATTGAATTCTCCACCATCGTCAAGCAAGAGCGGGTTCTGTTTTCGACTTTCAGGGTTGAGGTGAAAGGCACTGCAAATCATTGTGCAATGGGGAATCTGAAAGAAGGATCCCTTATCACCTGTAAGAAGGGGAATTTGACAGAAGGCTCTTCCCTTATTAAGCAAGCGTGGTCAACCAACGATTGTGTTAAATGTGAGCATCTTCATAATGAATGTAGTATGCAGTGGCAAAAGCAATGCAAAAGATGGAGACCTGACATAAGAATTGGGAAACAGACTTAAGAGAAAATTGGTAATGATAAAGATTGAGGTTGAATGTTTGAAATATAAAAATGAGGAACACGAAAAACATATCTGAGTTCTACAAGACAAAGTGAAATTTCTCAAGCTGGAGAGATATCTTGGTTTTGTAGCTAAAAGAAAGGCACCAACACCAGAAAGATCTGTTGGCTCCTTTGGATTTGAGCAGAGATTGGATTATGAAGAGCATACAGTGGTCCGGGTCGAGATGGACATACAACGGGAGCATACTTCCAATCTCTCTTCAATAGCTGGGCACATGGTGGAAGCTCTAAGGAGCTAGGTAGTTATCATGATTAAAATCTGTTATGTTTTGCTTGTAGGACAATTTACTAGGCTTTACTTTTGTAGACGATATAGTAGTAGTGGCAAAAAAAAGCAGGTTATGGACTTTTTGAATCAGAAATTTTGCCAATATTACACAGTACGTTTAATATTTGTATTAGAAAATATCAGTTTTTTTGTATGACCAGGTTGAACGGTTCGGCTGCAACTTTTTTTTATTTAATTTAAAACAATGATCGTATATATATATATATATTTGCACAATCTGTGATTGTGTTATTATATTTAAAACTATAGTGCCTGATAAACTGTCCAAGCAACTATGAGCATTAAAAAAACATATAAACTTATCAGTCAAAGTTGTGCCATGAGTGGGCGTCCTCTGCTGCCATGCCATTGTGTATAAGCATGAAAAAAACATGTAAACCTATCAGTCAAAGTTGTGCCATGAGTGGGCGTGCTCTGCTGCCATGCCATTGTGCTCTATTCTATCTTCTGGGTTGAGTGGCTACTTTGGTTTTAAAAAGTTATATATTATAAATGAAGTTGTCTAAATATTGGAAGATTTTGATTTTTTTGGTTTTATTGGCAGAATCCTTGATTAAATCAAGGAAAATTTAAGGATCCATAATTTTCTCAAAGTGTAGAAACATTGAATTTTACTAATTCTTAAATGTACAACCATAAAATGTAAAAAAAAATTATCCATGGAAATTGGGTGAATAATTTTCCAATAAAAAGACAAATTGGTGAATCTTTTTTGAGAAAAAAGGTCTAAAAATAATCCAGGGCTAAATTTAGCCCATTAAAATCCGAAATCTAGTTTTGATTGTAAAAATTCGAAATCTAGTTTTGATTGTAGAAAGGAATCCAATATCCTTGAATACTGTTATTATACCCAAATTATGCTATCTCAATAGCTTATATCTGTGATCACTCCTATCTAAATTTTGAAAAAAAAATCAAAAAATAACCCATAAAAATTATCCAAATCTTTAAAAAATCAAAAAATAACCCATAAAAATTATCCAAATCTTAAATTCTTTAGACTATTTTACTGTAAATTGTTTTCTTATAATATCTTAATATTTAAAATCAATTTATTTTTTATAATATTACACTAATTTGAAATAAAATTTTCCAATTAAATCAAATCTTAAAATTGTTTTCATCGTGACATATTTGGAAGAGATATTTACTTTAAGTGAACCAAATATTATTTTCATAATTATAACTTCTAACTCTTTTCTTTTTTATATATTCACATTAGTATTAAATTAATATTAATTTTCAATGGTAATGTCATTAGAAGATTCGAAGAAAATGCTTTAAGTGAAAACTTTTTTAAATAATTATTTATTATTAAAACTTTCACAATGTTATTAAAAGGTTATATATCTTCGATGAAAACATTTTTAGAAATTTATTTACTATCAAAATTTTCATTTCTTTTATAAATCTTTACTTAAAAAATGTTATTAGAAGAACAAATACTTTAAAGTGAAAAGTTTTCTATAAATCTATTTACTATTAAATATTATATATATTCTATTAAATATTAAAAGTTAGATCTTATATTCTATTGTTAGAAAATTTACATATATATACATAGAGAGGTGGCCTTGGGCTTTCAAAAAGGAGAAGCTGCCTAAGCTCGGTTTCAAAAAAAGATTATAAACTACTTCCCTTAGGCTACACAAAAATTATCATAAACTGCAACTATTAGGCTACAGCGAGTAGGATTTAGAGAGTTGAAGATGACCAAAATTCTTGTAGACAGACCAAGAGGAACAAAGAGATAACATTCAAAAACTACAGAAGTAAACTGAAAGCAAATTCACATATCGAAGTTTCGAACCCATGAAAGCGCAATGCCCACCCGACTATTGAAGCCCTGTAGAGGGGTTGGGGTCTAGGCACGGACGTTGCTTGGGGGGTGTTATCCTCGAGATTTACCCTTTGGTTGTGGAAGGATGACCCTAAGGTAACTATTTCAAACCAAGCTTTAGGAGGAGAGTTGGCTTCTTTTCTACCAGAGAGGGCTCTCTCAAAAGATGAATACGATGGCCAGAAACGTTTTTCAAGAAACCGATCTTCTATTTTAAATTGGCTGAAAACATATGAATCACATTGGGCATGGAGTCATGTCTGAGATTTCTAAAGACCAGCAGAAAATCAACAACATAAATCTTGGTGAAGGCAAGGTAATTGTTATCCCACAGTCAAGTTCTTTTAGCAGGCGATATTAGAAAGAAAGCAAAATAACCCATCAACATTAAGCATCAACACAGATGAATTTAATATCGACTTTAGAAGAAAACATGAAATACTTAGGTGCGATTAACAAAGTGCATGATTTACATGAATTCTGGATTAAATAACACGTTCACCATAAGCATGAGAAGAAAAACAACATGGAAATATTTTCACTGGAAAATACGATTCACAAAGAAAAAGGAAAATACAAACTGCAACACAAACAACGCATGAACCTTCACCCTTCAAAATGTGCTTTATTTCTGCACAACAAAACTTTACAATCACAGAGGTCTTCTCAGTACCAAAATGTCCTTCTCTATTACAGGTTTCAACCGTTTACAATGATGGCCTAATAGCCTTTTTATAGCGCCTCTTTGAAGCAAAACCCTAACTAACTTGTAACTGACCAAGTAAATATTTGGGTTTTCACTTTTACATTTCACTTTGGCCAAAATTGCACACATGTCAAAATTTCCAACACTTGAATATCCTCGGCGCCCTGCTTGCTGGATGGAGACTGTTTGCTGAAGTTTTGGGCCTGAATCTTCAGGAGCGTAAGGTGTATTTCGTTTTCCCATATTTCTCCGTTGTCTTCCACTGATCTGTCGTGGGCAGCTCATAAATTGTCATCTCTTTCACCAATACCTTCATTTCTATATGTTCTGCAGTGTAAGTTTGTGGTATTCTTTCACCCATCACGGCCAATTTATGCAGAATTTTGAAATCACTTGAGAGCTTCTCCAATAAAATCTTACCAATCAAAACATGGGTCAAATTCTCAAATTTCTCATGGTTGGTCCTGGCTTCAAAAAGAAAATCCTTGTGAGTATTTTGAGAAATCAAATAACCATTCTCATCCCAGAACGAAGGCAACCCCTTCTCAATCAACTTATCAAATTTCTTCTTGGAGTCTGTAACTTGCTTCTTCATGTGTTCAGCTCTAGCTTGGACACCTTCCACATGTGCGTACTTTCCGAGCACTCTCCTAGCCCAGCTTATAATTGCTATTATGTTCTTTATCTGCATGGTCTTCAGATATTCATTGGTCAGGGTATTCATAAATTCCACTGTGTTTTGAGTCATATCTTTGGGCTTTCTAACCAAACTTTCCCTCATTGTTGCACAACTCTACAAAGCATCATTCGACACTTTTCCATTTTCTTTCATAAAACTTAGGTAGGGTCTGAACTTGGTAACTTCAACTATAATGGAATACCAAATCATGTGCTTGGCACCCTGCATTGGGGTCTGCCCTGTTACTTGTGTTATAAATCTTTGGTTCTTGTCCACCAAATCCTTATTTTTGTCCTTTAATGCCTATATTTCTTCATCCTTTTTCTGATTCTCTTATTCAAGCTTCCTCTTTTCTTCTTTCAACTTTTTTATCTCTACTTCTCTTAAACTGAACTGGGACATAGCCTGAACTAGGCCATCTGTACTGGTCTCTTCACCTGCTTGATTAGCAATTGGCTTCTCTTGTGCCAAAGCCATCAATTTCCCCTTGACATCTTCAATCTGGTTTTTGAGGCTTATTCAGTCTTTCTCCCACTCAACCTCTTTCTCTATAAATTTCTGTGATTTTGCTTTGTGGTCATCTAGCTCTCTGGATAAGTTTTCTCTTTCTTGCTCAAGCACAGTCAATTCAGAAGCCTGTATTAGCTGTGTTGTTGGTATTTTGAGCTTCTTCTTGAGCAACTGAATAGTTCTCTCTTTCTCCATCAACAACTTCTTGTTGCCTTCACCTTTTCCTGCTCCATCGTCAACCAAATTTATTTGCAGATTCTTAATCTGTTGTTGATGGGCCTTATTCTCAGTCCTTTCTTGCCTCAACTGGATCCCCAATCTGTTGACAGTACTCTCCAATTTAGAAATCTTTAGGGTATCTTTCATCAAATCATCGTATATTACTTCCTCAGTCTGCCTTTGTAGTTGAATATTGTCAGGGACTGCTATCTTTTTCAAGTTCAACTTCATCTCGGTTACCTTGTCATCAGATGACATAGCCAAGTTCAAAGTATGTTCGGAGACATCTCTACTGGTAACCAAAGTGACTAGTAAATTTTCCGTATCTCTGACTCTAGAAAATAAGGTGCAGGTCTTTTCTGAGCTCATGTGTATGTCTTTCCCATACTTCACATACATCTCATCTCTGGACTGGAACCTCTTGGTGTCACCAGCCTCCTTGGCTTCCTGAAAACTATACCGATGTACCTGAATTTATGGAGCTATGTACTTCTCCTTCTTCTTCTGTTCTACCCTAGTGGATATAACCAAATCACCTGTGGCATCTGCTTTGAACCTTTTTCCTCCTTCTGACTCCTCTATTTTTGTCTCAGAGATTTCTTCAAAGCTCCTCTTGCTTGCGTTCTCCAATGCACTTGGAAGTATCACTTCGGACAAAGACTTTTCTGGGGCATCGGGATCCACATGCGAGCATGTTGGGACCTCTTCATCTGATTCATATTATAGTAGATTCTCTCTTTTGGATAATCCTTCCACCTCTTGATGATCAAAGGCTCTGTTCTTATTTTGTTGCCTTCTATCAAAGATTATATGATAGGGGTCATAACTGACAGCAATATCCTTTTTGAATTCTAAACCTTCCAATTGATTTTCTATAAGCACAAGGGCATGTTTATTCTTCACAATGAAGGGACCCACTTTTAAGGGGAACTTGATATCATAATATTTTTTGAAGGTCAAGAAATGATCATCTTCAACAATCAACTTCTGTCTGATAAATTCCAACGCAAAAACCCTTGAGGTCCGAAACGATGGCAATATGTAGGGCTCTTTCACAAATCCATATAACATGGTAACAATATGTTTCTTGTATAAAAACCAGTCACCAACTGCTAAATCCTGCTTCAATTGCATCGAGGTTTTCATTTTTGGAAAGACTCTTGCCAATTCTTCTCCAAAGACTAACTTATAGACTTCTGACACATTAAAGTTCATATAATTGAACATGTTGTCTTCCAATGAATTTGAAAAAACCTCCAGTCATAACCTTATAGCATTTTCATCAGATGAGACTGGAACCGAAAATGACGGGTATTGTGGAAATCCACTAGCTGAGAATGGATATTCTCAACTAGGAATTCGTCAAACTTAAGGCATGGTACTTGATGGTATTCCATCTCTGGTAAAACATAGCTTATTCTGAAGAGCAGGAAGAGTTGAACCTCGGTCACTACAGCATCACTATCAAGTCCTAAGAACTGGGCAATCAAAGACAAGACCAACTAGGTGTTTTCATTAAAGAAGTTTAAATCTAAAGGATAAGGTGTGTCTTGGATTTCAAGATCCGGTTTGAGGCAACTACCGAGGAAAACTTATTTGACTTCGGGGGAGGACCGGTGATAACTACTGACCAGGGATTCCTCGGAAAAACTCTATGGTTCATGGGACTACGATGGGGGTACCTCAAGGGAGTTCCTAATGACAGTGGGCTCGACAGGGCAGACAATCCCGGATTTTTGAGCATTCATGACGACCCTTTCGGCTTGGGAGTAATTTTCTGCACACCATGAAACGTATTCAGGGAATCCATGAGCTGGTCTAGGAAAAAGTATATAAAGGATGACTAGAAAACCCTATGGACATCAGTGCCTTCTTTATTTAACCTATCTAACTCTTCCTTTACCTCCTTAACTGACATTCTAACCACTGTGTCGAAGACGTCTCTATCCCTATCCTCTAGGGCATCTTCAATCTTGGTATTATCGACACTTAAGGCCTCTGTAACCTCTTCCATTATAAAAATAATCCTTTTCTAATGAATGCACGGGTTTCAGAACCTACATGACACCGACAACTTGTAAACCTAGTATCTTCTATCACTTTCTTCGTTGCACACTTGTCCAGAGCCTTCTGACGCTGACGCTTAAAGAACAAATGTCAGCTTTCACGTGCTCCTCGCTTTTTATAACCCGACCCCGACTATTTTCCTTGCTTCTCCTCCGACAGACATTTATCTCAATCGTTGATCCCCCCTGCTACAATCTGGGTCGTCGTATCTGCGGTCCCTTTACCATCACCCCCGTGTGATCATTACCTGCCGTCGGATCTAACCCGCATCATTTCTCAAACATTGATTTTTAGCACTACCATTATCTTGGGTGGTTTCGCATGGCAATTGGGCGGGTTCCATTACCGTTTTTCAAGTTGCGGAACGTCAAGGAGTTTCCGCGTGTCCAGCGGTTTTGGATTCCGCAACTGCTTCCTCCCTCAATCTGTCTCGCACCTCCACAATACGGAAATATCAACGCACCATCGATCTATCTCCCGCTGCCTGATCAACGGTGAAAGTCGCTCGTTGTTTAGACCCGTCTTATTTCGCCTTTCTGTCCAATCCCCTGCTATTCATCGTGCTCCTTCCCCAGCGGGGAGTCCTTCATCACCGTTGGTTTCTCTTAGCGAAATCCGAACCATCTGATTGCTTTTTACCTTTTTGTGCTTTAACCAACCCCACCTTAGCCGTAGATCTCCCCTGCCTTCCCTGTACCTTTCGAAAAGTGGTTCCACTGAGCCTCTAAGCGGTTTCCCAAACCGCTTTTCCAATTTGCGAAACCCTGTGGGGGCGACATGTGGCGGGTGGTTTACAATTCTGCAACCGCCTACACTGTCAATCCTCCTTGCATCTTGGCGTCATGGAATTCATCATGGACCATTGATCCGGAGATCAACGGTCGATCAATCACTGAAGTTGCACACCACTTAATCATCCTTTGATTTTCCGGGTGGGGTCCCATCGTTATTCATCGTGCTCCTCTAGAGGCAAAAATCAACCTCCGTTGTCGATCTCTAGCGGCAAGATCTGGGCCATTGAAACCTCTGACCCTTTAACCTTTCCTCTATGGACATTTTGGGAACTACTCTCTACCGTAGATCCTGCTCTCCGCTTCGATCTCAGCCATTGGTTGCCTATTTCATGACCTTCCCAAGCTATTTTGCAGGCCTTTCTCCTTTCTTTTAAATCCAGCCAGCGGTCACATGGTAAATGCTTTTTCAAGGGACTGGGTGTTATCCCCCACAAAGCGTTGGATTATATCAGCCACAAATTTTCATTTTCTATCACCTCATCCATGCTTTGAAAAATACCTGTGCTAACAGGGGGTTCTAGTGGAGAAATGGGAGCTTCCTCATGAGTCGGGCTGGTTCCATGAGCCTCATCCATGCGGATTTCAGGGAAAGCCATTTGCAGGTTTTGTATTTGTCATCGTTGTTATCGCGATAGGCTTGATTTCCTCCATATTTATATCTTGCGAATCATTGCCAGGGGAAATAGATGTCGGTGCATGCGCGGCCATCGTCATAGCTGAGGAGGGAGATTCTAGGGCTAGGATGGCCACCTCAAACTGTTAGATTTTTAATATAGCAGTAATTATTTGCAGCATAAACAAAAATAGGATCACTAAAAGATAACCGATGCACATAAACAAAGACACAAGGATTTTATCCTAGGAAACCCTTCTACACAAGGGAAGAAAACCCAACAACCTTTCTTATGAGAAAATTAGTTTAAGATACAAGTACATCTAGATAAAAGAGTAACCGGATACAAAATTAATCCCAGGATATCAAACCAATAAATTATCCTTCTTTTGCTACTTGAGAAGAACCTGAAACAATTAATTGATAAAATACATGATATATCAGGTCACAGAATATTTTTATTAATCGCGGGCCACTTCGAGGGGGAAACCTCCTTCGAGCAATCTCAATACAAAATAACTTCATGGTGCCTTCATTGGACTTAACACAAACTTATATACTAAGTCTAGGCGCCAATACCATGGGCCAATACAAACTATGGATCAACAAATACTACGTGACGACTTACAAAGCATATGCGTCTAACAACAATAATAGAAACTATGGATCAACAAATACTATGGGACGACTTACAAAGCATATGCGTCCAACAACAATGTACTAACAAAGTAAAGAGAAGGGTTGACATGGGTTCCTAACATCCCCTCCCCCTTAGAAAAAGCTTTGTCTTCAAAGCTTTAGATGTGGAAATTGTTGTTGAATCTGAAGGAGTGGTTCCCATGTAGCATCCTCTGGTTGCATTCCGTGCCACTGAATTAAGACCTCTGTGATAGAGTGAGAGAGAAGCTGATGAGTGCGCCTCTTGAGGACGGCCTCCGACTCCAAAAGGATGGATCCTTCATTATCCAGTTCGGGTAAAATAGTTTGTCCTCTGATGTTGGTGCCAAGAACTTTCTTCAAATAAGAGACATGAAATACTGGATGAATGCGGGAAGAAGGAGGAAGTTCCAATTTATAAGAAACGGACCCAATCTTCTGAAGAATCCTATATGGGCCATAGAACTTTGGAGCGAGCTTATGACGCCCTTTGAGTTTCAGGGAGGATTGCTTGTAAGGCTGGAGACGAAGAAAAACAATATCACCTGCTTGAAAAGTGCGCTCAGAACGATGCTGATCGGCTTGTTGCTTCATGCGATTTCTTGCCATGTTAATATTGTCCCGCAAAATGCGAAGAATCTGATCGCGGTTTCGAAGGACCGTGTCAACTGCCTGAAATGGTGAACTGCTAGGGGTGTATGGAAGAAGAACTGGTGGTGTCTGATCATAGACTGCTTCATGTGGAGTTATTTTAGAGGCAGTGTGGTAAGAGGTATTGTACCACCATTCAGCGAGAGGGAGCCACTTTGGGTTGTTAGCCAAGCATTGGATGATTTGAGATAATGAAGATTCATTGACATAGCCCTCTTGAACAGATTGCAACCAATTTGGAACAGGTATAGAAATAGCTGAAAGAGAAACTTGGTCATCAAATGTGCGAGACAGAGCATCCGCCACAATATTGTCCTTACCCTTCTTGTAAGTGATCTCATAATCATACCCCATGAATTTGCTAACCCATTTCTGTTGTGCTGGGGAGGATACACATTGTTCCAAGAAATATTTCAGACTCTGGTGATCAGTCTTGATGTAGAAATGATTCCCTAGTAGGTATGGTCGCCACTTCTGTACTGCATGCAAAATAGCCATCATTTCCTTCTCATATGTAGAGGCAGCTAAATTCTTACCTGAAAGGGCTTTGCTGGTGAACGCAATGGGATGGTCATCTTGAAGGAGAACAACACCAAGTCCATTACCACAAGCATCACTCTCAATAGTGAAGGGCTTGGAAAATTCAGGCATAGCTAGAACAGGTGTAGTACACATAGCTTGTTTCAGTTTGTCAAATGCACACTCAGTAACAGGTGTCCATGTAAAAGCATCATTTTTCAATAGAGTAGTTAATGGAGCTGCAATCTTCCCATAATCCTTGACAAACTTGAGGTAGTAGCCAGTCAACCCCAAAAAACCACGAAGGTTCTTGAGTGTCTGAGGATGCGGCCAATTATTCATGGCAGCGATTTTGGTAGGATCCACGCGAACCCCTTGTGCTGAAATAATGTGCCTGAGATACTCTACTTCCTTCTGTCCAAAAACACATTTAGAATGTTTGGCGTGGAGATGATGGTCAAAGAAAATTTGCATTACAAGATCCAAATGTTGGAGATGTTCAGCCCATGTTTTAGTGTAGAAGAGGATATCATCAAAGAAGACTAGAATGAATTTCCGCAAGTAGGGTCGGAATATTTTATTCATCAATGCCGGGAATGTGGAAGGAGCATTAGTGAGGCCAAAGGGCATGACCAAAAACTCATAGTGACCATCACGTGTGCAGAAAGTTGCTTTAGGGATATCATCCTCATGAACCCGAATTTGATGATACCCAGAACGAAGATCCAACTTGGAGAAAAAATGAGCACCATGAAGCTCATCAAGAATCTCATCAACAACAAGAATCAGAAACTTATCCTTGATTGTGCGGTGATTAAGTGCTCGGAAGTCAATGCAGAGGCGCCATGACCCATCTATTTTGCGGACAAGAAGAACTGGTGAAGAAAATGAACTAGTGCTTGGGCGAATAATAGCTTTCTTCAGTAAGTCCCGAACGAGCATTTCAATCTCTGTTTTTTGGTGAAATGGGTAGCAATAGGGCCTGATGTTGGGAGGAACGCTTCCAGGAAGGAGCTGAATACGATGGTCATTTGGCCTTGAAGGTGGCAATCCCACTGGTTCAGCAAAGACATCTGTATATCGATCCATAATTTGTTGTAGATCCAAAGGAATAGTGGAGACCGTTGATGGTTGCATCGGACTGGAATGGATCTGAGCGATGACACCATGTGAATTCTTCTTAAGGAGTTTCTCCATGCGATGTGAACTGATGATGCTGAGAGACCCTAGTTGTCAGCCTGTTAATGTGTGTTTTTGTCCATTGGGTGAAAACTACATCCAAAGTTCCGCAAAATCCCATAAGATGGGGCCAAGTGTGCATAGCCATTGAGTTCCCAAAACCACATCACATCCGCCTAAGGTCAAAGAAAACATGTCAGAGTGCAGGTTATAATCTCCCATAGAGAGACACACATTGCAACACTTCCCTTTGCAATGTAAGGTGCCCCCATTGGCAACCATGACTTCGAAGTTGGAGCAAGGATGGACAAAACAATCAGCCTGTTTGGCGATCTGAGGGTCATTGAAGTTATGAGTGCTACCAGAATCAATGAGTATTGTAAGAGGAAGATTCTTGAATAACCCCTGACCCACATTGTTTGGGGGGTGGTGATTCCAGCTAAATCATGGAGAGATATCTCTGGGTTGTCATCCTGAGACGGAGGGTCAATAAGCGGCTCCTGAATGTTGACCTGATCATCTATTGTATCTGGAGCTTCTTCACCAATTTCAGAGGCAAGCGGGAATCCACATCCAAGAGATAGAGCTTTTGCTCAACACATCTATGGCCCCGAGTGAATTTCTCATCACAATTATAACAAAGCCCTTTTTCTTTGCATGCTTGCATCTCGGTTTCAGATAAATGCTTGATAGGAGTTGGTCGAGGAGTTGGAGGGATGGGAGGTCGTTGAGAACCCATATTTCTGAAGGGAGAAAAAGTGGGTTTGGAGCGCTGTTGGGCTGCAATCTTGTCTTCTGCCAACTTAGCCAACCCCGGGGCTTCTATCATTGTGTTGGGACAAAACATTTTGACCTCAGAGCAGATTGCATCCTTTAGACCACTGATAAAACAACTCCTGTAGAAGTCATCAGGCAATCCTTCGGTGTGGTTGGCTAGTTTCTCAAATTCGGTTTGATACTCTCTCACAGTGCCAATTAGGCGAATTTTAGTGAGGGATCCTGTGAAGTCATCAAAAGCACTAGGACCAAATCGTTGCAAAAGGAGCTGAAAAAAATCTGGCCATTTTGGCTCTTCATGAGCCTTGATATACCAACGGTACCATTGAAGAGCTTCCTGTTCCAAATGAAAGGATGCAAGGGGAACTTTGTTGACATCAAAAGTATTATGCAGACTGAAATATTGTTCTGCCCGATAGATCCATCCAATCGGATCAGTACCATTGAAGCGAGGAAAATCAAGCTTCGGACCACGGAAATTGCTGGAAGAAGAGAACCCATTGTCTGAAGAAGACTCCGACTGTCGTTTATTATTCATGGCTGAATGCTCAAGATGGAGGCCAAGAAATTTTTCATCCAAATCCTGGAGTTTGGTTTTGAGGGCTTCAAGTTCTTCCTCCATGGTTTTTTCTCCTGCGCGGGTGACAACCATAACCAGGAGTTTTTTTTTTTTTGAGTGGGTAGAACAACAAAAACAGAAGCTGTTTTAGTAAAGGCAAATCTGGATTTGGGAAAAAATCTGATGGGTAATTTGGGTTTGACTAGGTTTTGGACACTTTCGAATAGACATGGAAGTAGAAAAGGAGGATTTCAGAAGCGGGGTGAAAGAATGAGAAAATTTGGCAGAGAGGGACAAATAAGCAGAAATAGGAAATGAACACTATGGTAAAATTTGAAGGCGATTGGGTGAAGATCGAAGAAGTTATGGCTAACCCTAAAAATAGACAAATTGGGGATTTGTGGCTTTGGGATAGGGTCCTTAGGAATGAAATATGCAGAATGGGATTGCAGGAGTTTCAAGGAAGTTTCAAGGGAAACAGAGTTAAAACAAGGGAGATATGGCGAAAAAAACATTTTTTTTTTTTGTTTTTTTTTAGAAATGGATCTGCAACGGAGCGGAAGGGATCGACAACAGATGGATCTGCAGCGGCGTGTAAGGGATCAGAAACATATGGATTTGAAACGATGCAGAAGTGATCGACAACAGTTATGGACAGAGGAAATATGCGATTTATTAGTTGAAAATAGATATGGACCCTAGGTATGCTCGGCTTCCTAACGGTTCAGGGGATTCACTCGGCCACCAATGCCATCTGACGGCTTGTGTATTGGGGCAGTACCCCTCACTCCACGGCTCAGGTAAAAGTGATAACCGCTTTGCCACAAACGACAACTCTTAGTTTACCTCACGGGTGGGAACTAGTCAATCAGGTAGGGGTCATTTCCCTTTTCGCTGGCAGGTACTCTCAATGGGACAACTACCTCGGGGTTCCTGTGGTACTCCTCACAATGAGTTTTAGGGCTTATTACCAAGTACTTCCCACAGTTAAGCGGATAGGGATTATTCCTAGATCCAAACCTATAACAGATGCGAAATTTTTTTTTTGCAGAAATTTCACCCAACGAGCCCAAGAAAGTGCTTTGATACCAGATGAGAAGAACCTGCAACAATTAATTGATGAAATACATGATTATCGGATCACAAAATATTTTTATTGATCGCGGTCCAGTTCGAGGGGGCAACCTCCTTTGAGCAAGCTCAATACAAAATAACTTCATGGTGCCTTCATTGGCCTTAACACAAACTTATATACTAAGTCTAGGTGCCAATACTATGGGTCAATACCATGGGCCAATACAAACTATGGATCAACAAATACTATGGAACGACTTACAAAGCATATGCGTCCAACAACAATAATAGAAACTATGGATCAACAAATACTACGGGACGACTTACAAAGCATATGCGTCCAACAACAATATACTAACAAAGTAAAGATAAGGGTTGACATGGGTTCCTAACACTACTACGTCCTTCTCTTCCTTAGTTGCGCACTTGATCAGATGACTTAAGCGAATTTCTTGGTGTAAAATTGAGAAATGGGTCCTCTCTATTTATACTTGATTGGTGATTGACTTTTCCACATTTGTTGGGATTGACTTACACACTTAATATATGATAATAATTGTTTATTATTTCTTCTTTGGGCTGACTTGAGGATGAGACCTCCCGAAGCTACAAACACCAACACTCCCTCTTATCTAGGGAGGTATCAACACGCTATAACACATCTGGATTTCATCTGGGCATCACGTCTTTTCTTGATCATCTCTTCATCATAAGAAAGGTCTTCTCTCATCCATGTGGCTACAACCAACATGACGACAATGGACTACAACCCATAAGTCTCCCAACCACAAGAGTTGCTAGGCACCAACCCAGTAACAAGTCTCCCAACTAGAAGGGCTGCTAGGAACCAACCCAATAACTCAACACAACTCAGTCCATCGAGAAGTGTCAATTCAACTCAGTCCATTGAGAAGTGTCATACTCAACTCAATCCATCGAGGAGTATAAATCAGCTCAACCCAGTCCATCGAGGAGCATAATATCACATGGTAACTCAACTCAATCCATCGAGGAGTGTGCCCATGTATCTCATGGTAACTCAACTCAGCAAGGAGTGTGCCCATGCTTCTCATGGTAACTCAACTCAGCGAGGAGTGTGCCCATGCATCTCATGCATCTCATGGTAACTCAACTCAGTGAGGAGTGTGCCCATGCACTCATGGTAACTTAACTCAACGAGGAGTGTGCCCATGCATCTCATGCATCTCATGGTAACTAAACTTAGCGAGGAGTGCTCCCATGCATATCATGGTAACTTAACTCAGTGAGGAGTGCACCCATGCACAACATATCAGTTCGTCAATATGTCCACAACATAGATATGTCCCTCTCATGGAGAGTTCCACCATTCTCACTCCAGGGAGAATATATCACTAATGCTACAAAATCCCTCTCAACGAGGGAGACATTCTCCACCACTCCAAGCCTATCTCAGAAGTACACAAACTTCACCTTGGGAAGAGATTGGGTGAGAATGTCGGCAATTAGATCATCTATAGGAATATACAGGAGTTGGATTGCTCCCCTCTGCACCATAACATACCAGTTCAAGCTACACTATTGGACGTTGTTGCTCCTTCATCAATGTTATCTCTCATCAATTGAATCTACTGATATGAGCCTCCTACTCACAAGATTTCACTCCAAACCTCCTCTGAATTTGTGCTGCAAACTCCCTCTGCAACTCTGCATCTGGCTCTCATAGTAACTGCACCGATGAATCCTAGTGCATCCTCTGCTCCAGATCTATATTGCACCTCCTCATAATTCCACTGAATCAAAGAGCACACTAACTCTCAACTGGAAGATAACTGCTTCTGATGTGGTCCCCACATGTCAGGTAGCATACTGAAGTAACTGAGAAACTTCATAGAATTCATCTGTTGCTATTGACTGCAATTCCTAATGATCACTGAAAGGATGAACATCTATAGTAGAGAGACCAACATTTGTTGTAGCCTCCTGCTCCCAATGGTCAATCTCCATATGACATCCTTTGGACCTGTGGGTCATGGGTCCACATATGACTGAATGTACTAGATCCACGTATCTCTGTTGTTACTACTGAACAATCATCAAATCCATTGTAGTTGCTCCCTCTGTCATGGAGGCCATCCCGGTTTTCTGGAACCTGAAGTGAGAGCCATGCTCCTAGAAGCCTCTCATTTCTGAGCATCCTGCTCCCTCTCGAACATTGAATATTAACGAGATCTGTAACCCGGTTGACTTCACATCCATCACTTGTGTATCAATGTTGTGTGTGTGTACGTGGATGGAGTTTACTTCCGCTGTTTATTTGTATTATGCATATTCCACTTTATTTGTTCTAAAATTTGAAAAATGATGATGGGGCTAGTTTTGAAAGCCTAGATTTAGTTCACATTCCCTCCCTCATGTCGGATTGATGGAAGGGGACATGACATGTAACCACTTATGAAGGTTAGAACTTAGCCAATGCTTTAGCACAACGCCCATCCACACCCCAACACAGACGGTAACTATATGGATGCTTTCCATCTCCACCAGAACATACCATCGGTAGCGTGCATTGCTCTCAATATATTAGCAAAGAGGTTTCATCCTGGACTAGCTCCATTAAGGGCTCAGAGGATGTTGTGCAACAATATAGGTTACTTGCTCAACATACACATAACATTCAATACATAACATGCACTACAAGAGCTTACTGCTAGTCAATCTTAGTCATGCATAAAAACGTATGTAACATGCTTCACTATACAGTATATAATAGGCACGACAAACTTCCTTATTCTAAGAAAAGAAAAGAAATGCAATAATTATAGTAAGAAGGGATAGAGAAGTTTCCCTCGGGGAATCCTACAGTCATGGCTGTCTTGCTTAATGGCCTTTGAATCAAGCCCAACACCTAGTGCAATAAGGGTTTCATTTAAAGTACTTTGCAATGTTTATTGCACATCGACAGCCTTGTCGCCCATAGCTTACTTAGTTAAAGTTCTACTGTGAATGCTTATAAATGTCTCGTGCTGAATTTTCACATGCCCAGGAACACCTCTGCAATTCATTGTCATAAGCTTTGCATGACATTTTCGTCATCTAGGAATCACAAGCCCTGTACCCATTTCATCGTCAAAATTCATTGTACTGTGATATATGGTTTCCCCAATTGCTCATTCCCTATTTAGTGGAAACCCTAACGAATCCCATGGAGTAAGTTGTGGATCACGTCCATGCCCAGTGATCTCAAATTGACAGTGCTCAAGATGGAGGACAATCAAATTCTTAATCGAGTAGCTTATATCAACCGATAATCTATCACGTGTAGATCGCAGGTCCTCCAGTGGATCTTTGTCAAGAGTGCACCATGCACAATATTACATTCACCTCGGCATTCCAATCGTGGCTTGCATTGACTGCAAGTCTTATGCAAATTTGTGGCTTTTACAATGTGGATCTTGAAGGGGATGTGGGCATTGACCAAGGGCTGGGCAAGGTCAGATGCCTTAGTCGACGTGAAGTAATTGAAATCATCGTCGAACTTCTGGTGGGACTCCTCGTCGGTGTTCTCCTCCTCGACATATATATTGATGGAACCCCAATCGACCCCATACAAAACACTGGTTGGCCTAACGTGGAGAAGGATCACATTATTTCCTGGACACAGGTAATTGACCGCAACCCATTTCACTGCGAAGACGCTCTCGTCGCTCGGAGGTAGGGCAGGATGGAACCAGTCTTTGCATGATTCACACTGCATCATCAAATCATCGGGATTGTAGGGCATTTTGCCTTTACAATACACGACAACCCTTTTAGGCGTGAACCCTCCCGTGGCAGCCTGCACTCAAAACGACCGAAATAATCCTCTGACCCTATCGACTCCAGTTTCATGTAATTCTTAAAGCTACGCACGATGCATTTACCCTCGATCGTGTGTGTGCTCTAGACATCGTAGTGATCCGATAGGAAGAGTTATTTTACGCCGGGAAACTGCAGCCGTCCACCGATCGATTCAAACTTGGAAGCCCTATGTGGATGTTACCGTTACCGTCTCTCGCAATGGTCTCTATTTAATTATTTGCAGAGGAAACAAAAATAGGATCACTGAAAGATACCCAATGCACAGAAACAAAGACATAAAGGATTTTATCCCGAGAAACCCTTTTACACAAGGGAAGAAAACCCAACAACCTTTGTTATGAGAAAATCAGTTTAAGATACAAGTACATCGAGATAAAAGAGTAACGAGATACAAAAATAACCGCAAATATATCAAACACAGAAATTATCTTTCTTATGCTACTGCATCCTTCTCTTCCTTAGTTGCGCACTAGATCAGATGACTTAAGCGAATTTCTTGGTGTAAGAATGAGAAAGGGGTTCTCTCTATATACTTGATTGGTGATTGACTTTTCCACATTTGTTGGGGATGATTTGCACATTTAATATATAATAATAATAATTGTTTATTATTTCTTCTTTGGGTCGACTTGAGGATGAGACCTCCTAAAGCTACAAACACCAACACATACCGCATTTATTTCTTCTTTGGGCCGACTTGAGGATGAGACCTTCTGAAGCTACAAACACCAACACAAACCACATTCCTTCCATGAAGTTTGGACGGGGAAGATTGAAGATTTCTGCTATGTCCATGCACTACTCTGCCACCACCTGAACCCTGTAGGCGAGGTCTTGTATCCTTGTTTGCATGTTGTTACCAAGGTTGCGCAGGTCATTCATGATATCAAAAAGTGTTTTTGTCATAGAGACCAAATGCCGAGCTAATGCAGGGCCATTCGTCTCCCTACTGTGGCCCCGATAAGAGCCACCTCAAAGGTTGGTGACACGCAAGTGTTCCCTAGCCATGGTAGTGCTTTTCTCACCAAGAACCTGTTGATTGCTCGATTGGTGATCATCTTACTCAGGTTGGATTTTGCAACGATAATGATTTGGGTGATGCCTTATCATGCGAATGGAGGCCATTAATGACTCTATCCTCATAATGGTGCTGCATCTGTACATCATTAAAACACAATTAATTCCCTAGGTGTCAAGGGACACTTATATGTGCGGAGGAGATGTGAGTTGAATGCCTAATTGCTTCGATCCCCGCCCCATATCCCCTCCTAGTCACATCGTAATCATTACACCAATTTTACCTTGAAATCACCTCAACCGAGGAGAAAATTAATATTTTGTTATCATTATGACTAATTCACAATAATTAATTTATTAATCATGTATAATGTTGTTTATAATCACATTTTAATAAATATTTATCTTAATGTTTTTGTATTTTTTAATGTTAATATTAAATATTTTAATTAGTGTTTTCTATATAATCAAAACATTATTAAGTTAAATGATAACTTAAAAGTAAGATTAGAATTGGAAAATCCATTTCCTTATTAATTTATTTAAAACTATGTTTGAATTTTAATAAATAAATAATTCTTTTAACAATATTGACAAAATATTTAATAAAAAACAATTTTACTATCAAATATCAAATTCTATACCTAATTGATGTCCAATATGAAATATCGCTTACCTTACATCAATCTAAAGTGGAAGAACATCTCTTATAAATCATTATCATAATTAGGAGTTGACCTCTTTGTATTACTTATACTATGAAAGATAAGGTACATGCTAAACCCCTTTAGTATAGTGACAAGTGTTTCAAAATCTCATTTTTAGCCTTACTTGGTGGCACTATGCTTGAACTAGTATTACTTTAACAATTTCCTTTCATGGTTTCTATTCTCATAATTTTTTTGTATTATCAATTCTCATTAGCCACTTTGTCGCTAATCTCCTTTATTTTTTAAATTAATAATGTTAATGGGCTTATCAAATTTGTTAACTTTTTCTAAAATAAGTTTAGATGGATTATGCCCTTAGTAAGTAAAATTATTTCAATCTTTTTTAATTTATTATTATTTTAATTAAGTTAAATAAAAATAATATATATTTTTTTTATTATATATTTTTAAATCAATATTAATTTTTAATAATAATGTTAATAATATTAATATTAAAAATTAATATTACCATCATCAAACTTAAATAGTTACTATCAAATATTAAACTCCATCCCTCGTTGATATCTAATATCAAATATCACTTAACCTACATTAACCTAAAATAAGGAACACCTCTTTGTATTACTTATATTGAGAGATAAGGTTGACACCCTCTGCATATTATGGGCAACTCCAAAATCATTTTGGATTGGGCAACTAACAAGAGCAGACTAAATGTCCCGAATCTACTATGGTGGAAGAGAAAAAATCAAGCTCTTATCTCATCCTTTGCTTCCTGAACTTTCCAGCATGTCTATCGCGAACTTAACCAACAAGTTGATCAGCTGTCCAAATCAACAATCCACAGTGCAGAAGACGTTATCTGTTTTGAAAGATTATGCGATGGCATTGTTAAGCACCGAGGCAATCTCCCTTTTTTTTGGTCCTTCATTCGATCAGACCTCTTAGATCAAGTTGACTCTATTCCTTACTCTGCACCTTATTCTTTTGCTGGAGTTTGTTCACTTTGTAAGTATTGATGTTGTTTTCAATTATCCAATGTAAGGGAGCGCACACCCTTGGTGTTGCCGACCAAGTACTATTTTTCTTCCTCTGTCTGTTTCAACTGCCTTTCTATGGACACATTATTGTATGATGTTTTGGATGGAATGCCTGATCAAGGCGCTAATCTTGACTAAGGACTGAAACTGTCTTGTTTTGGACTCGTTATTGTATGAAATTTTGGCTGGAATGCCTGATCGAGGCGCTAATCTTGATTGAGGACTGAACCTATGCACTATACATAAACTCCGTGTATACTTTGATTTAATGAATACCAAGTATAGCCTCTAATTTCTGGAAAAAAAGTTAGTGCTAAGCCCATAACAAGTGGTTTCAACTTTTCACCTTACTTGTGGCACTATGATAGAATTACATGTCTACTTTAATTATTTTCTTTCATTGTCCAATCTCATCACAATTGTTATGTTTATGCTTTCCTTGCTTGTATTGTCTAATTTCATTTTGTGGATTATGTTCTCTAAAATATGAGGTGATTTTAGACAAAATAAGACGATGAATTTTATCTTTTTCAATTTAATTAAAAAGAAGTAAGGAATCATTTGTATATTTTTTAAATTATCAAGAAATAACATTGTGTACCTATATTGGAAGGGAATTAAGTAGAGAAACAAATGTATCCATTAAAAGTTGGATATCAAGGTAATTAAGTAGAGAAACACATGTATCTATTAAAAGTTGGATATCAATAACATAATGTTATTTTGAAAAGTGTTTCTTTGCAAAAGTTATATGCTAATGACTTAATGTTATGTTGAAAATAGTTTCTTTGCAATATGATTTATGTTCTTGAAGTAGGTTGTGGAATTGAGAAAGAATACTGGTATTAAAATCTTAATACATGGTGTAAATGTAGCCAAGATGACTCTCTACACACATAAAAGTGATACATATGTTGAAAAATAATTATTAAGAGTAAAATAAGTTTTATGTTAAGTATATAAATTGATAAAGTAAAGAAAAAATCATAAAAATATAAAAAATTATAAAATTTATCACATTTAATTGTTATTTTAAAAATATTAAAACTAAAACATATAAAATATCAAATGAAAAGTTATAACAATCTTTTTAAAACAAAAATTAACAATAACATGTGAAAGTTACCCATGACATTTTTACAATTTTTATATATATTTTAAAAATATAAAAACACACACTCTTAACATATTTATATTCCAATTTTTTTTTCTTGAGCACGAATGAAATTATCTTTATAAAAAAATTAAAATTAATAAAATTGATCACAAAGCCATTGGTCGGTTATTCCACGACTTTATTCAAACAAGCTCTTGCAAGCCAACCGGGCTACTCCATTACTTTATTCGAACCAGCTCTTGCCAGCCAACCTCGTCAAAATACTTTTGTATTGTCCGTGCTTCATCCCAAAAACCAATGTCCACGTTTTTCACACGACAAATGTATATACTACCCATCCACATTGCAAGTTGCAACACGCAAGTAAGTGGAACCCAATTGCGACACCGAAGTAAGCGGAACCCATGTGCTGGATACCTGAGCGTGCACCCAGATGTGATTTTATTTCTTTCTTATTCCGATTTCAGTGAAGGGTTATGTCACTTTGAGACAACTGCCCCGCGTGCCAACCCATATGGACCCTACAAATCGGCGTAACGAAGCAATTTTTTTAGATACTGAAGCTATCGACATCTGGTTATCCTCTCCTAATCCCTTCCTTTTTCGGGTTCTAATCAAGCTGTGGAGTTTAGGTCCACTTTTAACGTCGGTAAATCCAATTCCATTTTCATGTCGAATCAACATTTGGGTTTCAAGTTCACTTTCACCTTCAGCAATGCATGCAAAAATCACTGATATTCACCAATCCCACCACCCGACATCAGAGCTATTAGATATGTGTTTAATTCAAACTGGGTGCAGCAGGGAATTCCTGATTTTTTCTCCATAAAATTGCTGCAAGGGATCTTGGCAGATGTGTGTCTGAAATTTGCATTGGCGTTATCGCATCCAAATGTCTAATGAATGACTGGTAAATAAACATGTCTACCTTTGGAATACCTTTGTTAGAATGTGTATATTGCTTGGGATGTTCTAGGTGGGCATGGAAACGCTGTATATACTCAGGAGTCCATGACAGTGAACAATGGGCACTTGCCAATATTGAGGAGTTTGAACCTATACCAAGGATTTGTAGAATCATCCTTGCAGTCTATGAAGATGATTTGAGAAACCCTAAATGGGCACCCCCAGGAGGCTATAGGATGAATCCTGATTGGTTAGTGAAGAGAGTAACTTATGAGACCACAGAGGGCAAAGCGCCACCATACCTGATTTACCTTGATCATGAGGCCCATGATATTGTTTTGGCCTTTAGAGGCCTGAATTTGGCTAAGGAGAGTGATTATGCTGTCTTGATGGACAATAAGCTTGGGAAACAGATGTTTGATGGAGGCTATGTGCATAATGGTCTTCTCAAGTCTGCTACTTGGTTGATCAGTGCTGAATCAGAGACATTGAAAGATTTGATTGAGAAAAACCCTTCATATACCCTGACTTTTGCAGGGCACTCACTTGGGTCAGGAGTTGCTGCCCTGCTTGCTTTGGTGGTGGCAAACAACAGGAAAAGTTTGGGTAATATACGCAGAAGTCAGATTCGGTGCTATGCAATCGCCCCTGCGCGGTGTATGTCACTTAACTTGGCAGTAAAATATGCAGATATCATCAATTCTGTTATATTGCAGGTATGCCTTTAGCATTTTGTCAGTCAGTTTCATGTTGAATGGGAAAATTAAAATTGCCTAATCGGTCAGGGCATTGAAAACCTGGTTTATTGCGTGCCATATAAGTCTCTTGGTTCGTGTTACGTGACAAAGAAATTTAGGAAAAGCCAAAAATATATGAAGCCAGTTTTGTTATCACTGAACAGTATCTACTGATCATATATTTATTTTCTTTTGAAGTAAAAAAAAATGATAATTTTTGAAGGATTTTTTTATTAAAAATATTAAATTTGAATAGATTTACATTGAGAAAAGAGGGGGGACTCTGTTGAGATTGCATTTTATTTATTTATTTATATTTCAGTCTCGTATTACAGAATTACAAAAAATGCATAAGTACAAGGTAGATGCCAATCGTAGGTTAGGTGATTGGTGCTGGGGCTGGATGTTATGTATGTATGTAATACGGATGCCATTGGCATTGCAGAAACAGAGTTAAATAATCTTAGCAATCTGGGCTATCGATATTATTGAAGGCATTTAAGCTGGTGTGTTTGTTCTTCTGCTGATTTAATATCAGGTGACCTTTTTGATCCTTAGGAAGCCTCCTGTATGAAACGTTCTAAAATTAAATTGGTATTCACAGAAGAAATCAAACAAGAAGCAACACAAGATGTTGAATTAACTAAGAAATCATGTTGGAGAATTCCATTGAATATAATTCAACTTTGTACTTTTTCTCATTTCATTTTGTGATTTCGATTTTATTTTTCCTCTTCCCAGACACCAGAAAATTGAAAAATCTGCTCGAGAACTATATGTAGCATTCTAAAATCAAATTGGTATTCCAGAGAAATCAAACAAGAAGCAGCACAAGGTTGAAAGTTTCCATTTAATACACTTGAACTCTGCTCCCCTTTCTCATCTCATTGTGTGATTTCACTTCTATATTTTCTTCTATTCCCAAATGCTAGAAAAGTGAAGAATTTCCTTGTGAAATGGATTTTGTAATGTTAAATCCTAAACTATATATTTTCAGCAGAGATTAATCCAAGTGGTTTGCTATTTTTTAGACCAGAAAAATAATAATATTTCAGAACAAGAAACTCATGGCCCCCCCGTGCACATATACATTAGCATGGTCCTGTGGGAAAATTGATGTGATATACTATGACTACTGCGAATGATCTTGTCCCACACTTGTCGAGTTTGGATGCTATCTATCTTCTTTTAATTTCGTTGATAATGTCGTCTGGTCGATGAGTGCTTCTTTGAAATATTTGTAATGCTTTACCATTAATAATTTTTTTAAAGCTTCTATCTTTTTTATATTTATTTTTAAAAGATACTTCCTATATAGACAGAAATTATTTACATCAGCAGTTGAAAATAAAAGAAAAAAGGATATATACAGTGAACTTCATATTCTCTTCCTGAGAGCAACTAAAACAACTATAAGGTCTGAATAAGAGTTCAGATCTAACAACTTGGCATCTTTAATCAACAAAGCTCCTTTGGCTATATGTAACTCATCACGCCATAATTGACAAAACGCATCTGAAGAACTAACCTCATTATCGAAAACATATTTGCAGCATAGCTTCCAAATGGTATATAAAGCAGAGACTCTCAAATAGTGCCAAATACTAGATAACGAATTCTGAATCACAAATCTGGAATCACCCAACAAAATTGCCCGCCAATGCAAATGTCCCTGTAGAATGTCTGCTAGCTGAGTTTGAACCTAGGCCCAACAAGATCGAGCAAAGGAACATTCCCATAAAATATGCTTTACTGACTTTGACCTCGAGCAAAAAAGGCAAAGGCCATCAGAAAGAGTGATTTTGGCCAACCGGTCTTTGGAGAGAAGACCTTGATAGATCACCAACCAAGCAAATACCCGCATCTTATAGGAAACTTTAATCAACCATACACCATGCAGCCGTTGAATCCATCAGCTCTCAGCAATGGAAGAAGCCCACCGGGCATTAAGGATAGGACCTAAATTATGCTGCTGAGACACACCATGGTACATCCAAACTATGAAACAATGGTACATTACCACACCATGGTACATCCAAGCTATGAAACAAGAATTAAAAGTACATGAACTACTATAGATAAGATAATATAAGATAATTTTATTAATGTCCAACAAATGACCACAAAAGTAGGCCAATGGGATTGTGCGGTATCATGATAACAATACAAAGTGGGAGCGTAAAAGTAGCTCCTATAAAAAGCTAAAAGCAGAACTCTAACCCAACCCTAACTCTATAAATGGAGAGTCGTTCTCGGAGAAAAATATATAAGGAGAGATATGAAGAGAGCTGATTCAAGAAAGGAAAATCTTTAAAGGGAGTAGATCTGAGAGCTGTGATGCAAAAAATGCGAAACTGACACTGTCATGGGCCACTAGAAGCACTATAAACACTGGAAGCAGTGGGAGTATCTTTCCTACCATCCAAGGCTGATTGAAGGAACCTCAAAAGAGTACTCTGTCTAGAGGAAGAGCTATAAGAGGAACTGCAATTGGTAGTGCGTCGCTACCTGGAGGAGGGTGCTTGATGCTGCATCTTAAATGAAGTCGTCTGTTTACCAGGATGGGGCTGAGATTGTCCTCGTCGCTGGTGTTTGGCAGAGGTAGAGGTGGACTGTCGTGCCCTAACTGAGCGGTCAAGGTCTGTGCCACCATATGTCTGTCTCTTGGTGCCCCCTAGAGGAAGGAAGCATTGGAAAGAAGGAAGTGATACTCTAAGTGGAGCTTGGTCCCGACTGAGAATGTCGTTGGAGGGTGAAGGAGCGAAGCCGAAGGGCCTCCTGCGAGTATAATGCTAGAAATCTCTAATCGAGGTATCTAAAGAATCTAGTCAAAGTCTGAAGCTCTATGAGAAGAAGGTCCCTAAAAAGAAAATGGAACCGTCCGCGGATCTTGTAGTAAATAGGACATCGAAAGATGAAGTGCTCCTCGGTCTCAACCTCTCGAAGGTGACATACTTTGTAGATCCTGTCTAACTAGTCGAGTTGGTGATCTATCTCTTACCGGAGAAGGTGAGAGCACACTCTGAAGTGGCCTAAAGGAATACGAAGACCATGTGCCCAATGGCAGAATGTGTAAGGGGGGCAATCAATGAGATTGTCCCTTAGATCCAAGAAGTGCGTAGCGTAGAAGGCCATCTTGGAACGTAACCCTCCCAAAGGGTTGATCCAAGTAACATGCACAAACTGTCTATAAATGTCATCTCTAGTGGTTCTGTTCAACTCTTGCCTGGTAGTAAGAGGCAGCCAGGCGTGTCCAAGGAATACCCAAAAGGAGGAAGCCGATCCATTGCAATATCGACAAATGCTAAAAGATATGCAACTCCCAAAAACCAACATCTAGAGCAGCTTGAAGAGCTGGATGAGGCGATGGCCTGTGAAGAGAGATAGGCCAAGTATGGGTACCAATCATGCCCCTTAGTTGTGTAGGCAAAGCTCCGAAGGTGGTATAAGTGAGAAACAAGACTAAACATAGCCTTAAGCCAAAAAGGTCGAGCACCAAACTCTACAAGTACGATGGGCGGAGGTACTATCTGTTTGCATCTGATGATGCAACGGAGGAGGAGGGTCTGCCCTCTCTCTATTGAGGCCCAATCATAGTCAAGTAGGCATGGTCCCCACACCTCAAAACCATAGAGGAATGTGGTTTGGATGAGAGTATCCATGAGAGACATCTTGGATGAGATGTCCTAAAACTGGTGTCTGAAGCACTGTTTCTCTAAAGGGGATAGGGATTCATATCCTTTACCAACTCGGGGTTGAAGAGCATGTCGCAGGCTGAAATGAGGTCCTATGAATTGAACCCCCAAATAGGTATAGGTGCTAGTGATCTCGACCTCCTCCCCTCTGTAGAATAAATGAAGATCAATAAGTAGCTTCTTTGATTCGTTGAAGATCATAACCTTGGTTTTACCCAAGTTGACCATCAATTGATGAAGATCACAAAAGAAGGCCAATGCATCTAACTATCTCTGCAAACCCTCTAGAGATGAGTCCAAAATAACCATGTCGTCAATGAAGAGCATAATAGAGATCAAGACCTGGTGGAGAAGGCACCTGTCGTTGTCCTGAATTTGCTCCTATAAGAAAGACTCTAGCTCATCGATGTAAATCCCAAATAGAGTGGGGAAGAGTGGGCACCCATACTTAACCCCATTGGTACGCCTGATGAAATCTAAAATCCTGTGGGCCATGTGAAGACGACCAAGGATTGACTCATATAATCTCATAATGGCAGTCAGAAGGGCCTCGGAAATGCCAATGTCTCGGAGCCTTTGGAATAATGCTACTTTGGGGACAGAGTTGAACGACTTCTGGAAGTCTACAAAGCATCAATAGATTTTTGAAGAGTGGTGGCGTGCCTCCTCATTGATGGCTCGGAGCGTAAGAATGTGATCTGTTATCACCTATTTTGTACAAATAGTTGAAACCTTATTGAGCCGCCAGTGTTGGAACACATCAGTGTTCACTTCCAGAGTATCTGGGTTTCAGAATGCAGCAGTTAGCCAGTTTTATTTTTGAGTCGACATGACCATGGCCCCATGGGGGTTTGTAATAAAGTGTGCTAGTAGGATCTGAGTGTCTCGGTTCCCCATGACTTGATTAAGCAACTAAGGTATTCCAGGGAGTTTTTTCCCTTGTCAATTATACTTTGCCTATAGCCGAGCTATAATCGATGAGGTTTTCTCCCGCTTCCTCCAAAGCTGGAATGCCCGATTTTGAAAATTTTAGCCATGGGGGGTTATTAGAGTCCAACTAATGTATATAAGCCTACTAGACACTATTATAATAGGTTTTGGTCATGTCCCAAGTCTCTAGGACCCTCAGAAAAAATTTTGAATTTTTTTTACCGGGTCTATCGAATTTGGGTTTTTAATTATTTTTTAAATTTTAATAAATTTCTCTATAGTTTAAATAGAGAAATTTCAATTTGTAATATGTCAGTCATCCGGAATCCAATTTCAGTAATTGAAGGCTCCAGACTTAAGCCAAAAATCATTCATGATCCCCGGACCAACTAACCCTAAGTTTCAGACAATTATTTGGCCTCATAATTAATATTTTCTCAAAAAATAAAAAAATGAGAAATATTAATTAGAATATTCAAAAAATAATAAATTGGAGATAATTTAAATCTCTCCAAAAAAGGCCAAATTGAATAAAGTAAAAGTCAAAATGACATGGCAAAAAGCATTTATGATGATTGGAATCTTCACCCACCTGATTTAGATCAGTTTCAGAGCATTCGGAGTGATCTACAGTTGAGAAAATTGCCCACCTTCATGCAAATTCGTTTTTGTGATTTGGCAATTGATTAATGGGTTGTTGGATTATGAAATCAATGCATGTGGGGCTCCTTCCTCAAATTATGGGCTCCAAACTCAAGTTTAAAGATGAGTTAAGACTCCAAGCTCGATTTGGTTGGTGTTGACATGGATTTGATTGGTTTTTGATGGAGTTTTTGGCTCTCTTCATCACCAATTCGAATTAGGGTTTTAGCATTGAGTTTTGTTATATAAGAGAGGCCATTTGGGCTTTCTCTTCATGGATTGTTAGGCAAAAAAACTCTGGAGAAATTGTAATTATTCTTATTCTTAATAAAGTTAAGACTTTGGAGGTCAAAAACGTGGAGGCTCTTGATGTTCATTGCTTCACTTGGGAATCAAGGTGATATTGTTTTGCATTATATTTGAGGCTTTTAAGTTGTAGATCATGTTCAAGATGGCTAACAATCTAGCACAAGCAAGCATGTATCTAATTCTTTTCACTTGAATGTTTTGTTTCATATATATTATCCCATGCTTAAGGTTCTTGCAGGTACATTTTCACTCCACATAAGGCCAAAGGAGTTCTAGCTTTATGGTTTTGAGAAGCAAGAGAATCTAGCTCTTCTCCATCAAACATTCAAAATACTTTCTCAATTACTAGTTACTTGGAGCTACCTTCACTCTTGTGGAAACCCTTTCCAGATCTTATTCCAAGGTTGAAGTTATTCTTGTCTTTAAAGCCTTAGATTAGTTTTGCCATAAGGTTGAAGTTCCTTCAACCTTGGGGAATAGCTTGGGATTTGTTCCCTTGTGCTCTCTTCAACATTTGTTTTTGGCGTATCACCGGTTAACCGTGTTATCACCTATTTTGTACAAATGGTTGAAACCTTATTGAGCCGCCAGTGTTGGAACACATCAGTGTTCACTTCCAGAGTATCTGGGTTTCAGATATTTGGGTCTAGCCAGTTTTGGCTAGCCAGTTTTGTTTTTGAGTCGACATGACCATGGCCCCATGGGGGTTTGTATCAAAGTGTGCTAGTAGGGTTTGAGTGGCTCGGTTCCCCATGACTGGATTAAACAACTAAGGTATTCCAGGGAGTTTTTTCACCGTCAAATTATACTTTGCTTCAGGCGAAATATAATCTCTTGGTTTTTCTCCCGCTTCCTCCAAAGCTGGAATGCCCGATTTTGGAAATTTGGCCATGGGGGGTTATTAGGGTCCAACTATAATGTATAAACCTACTAGACACTATTAGAATAGGTTTTGGTCATGTCCTAAGTCTCCAGGACCCCCAGAAAAAATTTCGAAAAAATTTTACCGGACGCATCGGAATTGGGGTTTTTAATTTTTTTTTTAATTATTTAAATTTTAATTAAATTTCTCTATAGTTTAAATAGAGAAATTTGAGTCTGTAATATGTCAGTCATCCGGGATCCGATTTCAGTGATTGAAGGCTCCAGACTCAAGCCAAAAATCATTCATGATCCCCGGACCAGCTAACCCTAAGTTTCAGACAATTATTTGGCCTCATAATTAATATTTTCTCAAAAAATCAAAAAATGAGAAATATTAATTAAAATATTCAAAAAATAATAAATTGGAGATAATTTAAATCTCTCCAAAAAAGGCCAAATTGAATAAAGGAAAAGTCAAAATGACATGGCAAAAGGCATTTATGATGATTGGAATCTTCACCCACCTGATTCAGATCAGTTTCGGAGCACTGGGAGTGATCTACAGTTGAGAAATTCACCCACCTTCATGCAAATTCGTTTTTGTGAATTGGCAATTGATTAATGGGTTGTTGGATTTTGAAATCAATGCATGTGGGGCTCCTTCCTCAAATTATGGGCTCCAAACTCAAGCTTAATGTTGAGTTAAGACTCCAAGCTCGATTTGGTTGGTGTTGACATGGTTTTGATTGGATTAAGATGGAGTTTTTGGCTCTCTTCATGCCAAATTCGAATTAGGGTTTTAGGCTAGTGTTTTGCTATTTAAGAGAAGCCATTTGGGCTTTCTCTTCATGGAGACTTTGATGCAAGATTACTCTGCACAAATTTGTAATATGCTTTGGCTTAATATTTTAAATAAAGATTTCGACTTTGGAGGTCCATGAGCTTTCGATCTTTGGTGTGAATTCATCTCTTGTTGAGGTGACATCTTCTCTAAACCCATCTCTTGATTATGCATAGTATTTGATCAATGGCTAGCTTGTGAGGACTATTTTTAGTACAATAGAGTAACCATTTATAATTCAAGTTGGTTATTTATGCATAGTTTATCAAGATCTAAATGGACATGAGTAGTTGGTTATACAAATTGTTGATCTAATCTTGATATTTCTAGCATACTAGCATTGTTGATCTCACTTGTTGGTTGAGTGGTTTGGGTTGTGATTAGGTGTTGCTTAAAGTGAAGAGGGGTAAGAGCTCGGTTGCATCAAACCCTTGTTCATCTTCAGGTTTTGGCCTAACACTTTGTGGTTGCAGGATCTACAATAATCTCAAGATCTTTTCATCTTAAGAAGGCTAGGAAGAGCTCTTCTCAGGTTTCTCATCAACCAAAAACTCTATTTTTAAAACCTCGTCACTAAAGGCTCTCTTCTTCAAGCCTCCTCATTTGCTCCTTGATCTCTTCTTTCCATTGATTTGCTAGGCCTATCCTCTCAATAGTTTTTCCTACTCCTTTCATTCGTCCTCCTTGCCCTAGTTGTGCCTCTCTCCCATTTTCCTTGTCTTTTTGCCTCTCATACTTTCCTCCAACTCGTTTTTAGCCTTCTCCTTCTCCATTCGCCCTTCCTCCCTACCCTAGTTTCTCCTCTCTACCATTCGCCTTTGTCTTCTAGCTTATCCCTTCTTCATTTTGCTCCTTCACTTCTTCATCTTTTCCCCTTAGGTTTCTCCCTTTCTCCCTTTCTCGTCCACTTCCAAAGTGCCCTAAAAAACCACATAAAAAGCAAAAAACGAATTGGGTAAGTTAGTGTTTGTTAGAGTAGTTTCTTTGGTGAGATAGATCTTAATTTGTTGCATCTTGTAGATCATTGGCATGCATTGAAAATATTAACTTTAGGAGCATTCTAGAACTCTCTCTTTGTCTTAATATAGCTTACATTCGTTCAAGTTTAGGTTTGCTTTCAAAAGATAGAAAATTTTGCACAAAAATATTTCAATTTTTTATACTTTAGATCTCATTTCTAGGACATTTCGAGAGTTTGTTGTTCGCTGGTCCGTTTCGCCATAGTTAATATTTTATGATAAAATTTCATGCATTCCACATTTTAGAGTTAAAATTTTAAATCTAGACTTAACTAGTTCAAGTTTGATTTTTTTTTTGCTAATGGTTAATGGGTGCCTTGTTTAGATGTTTTGAACTTGTGTAGGTCATTTGAGAGAGAAGTTTTTTGATAAGATCTTGAAACAGAGAATCAAAGCAAAACAAAGTGAAGGATCCATGAGAACGACTTAAACTTGATACACTTATCCTTTGTAATAGCAAGTGAAACTTGTTTCGTCTTCAAATTTTCCAAGTATTACCTATCTCCTAAAAGACCTTGCAAGGTTTTAAACCCAAGGCATTTGTAGTCATTTCAATAAAAATTTCAAGTGGAGGGGGCCTGCACTATTTTGGTCTTCTTCCCCATTTGGGGAAGAGTGTTGGGTTTTGTGGTGTGGTTTAGCTTAGATTTTGTGTTTCTCATGCTCTTAGTTTAATTTTATTTCAAGTAAGTCATTTTTGCTTATCTTCCATATTTACTTACCCCCATGCTCTCTCGAGTAGGGTCTTTGACCTGAAAGAGATTCTTGGGTAGTTTAGTTTTATTTTTCGCATTTATCATTATCTTGTTTCTCTTCCAAAGCCTTCAGCCGGAAGTTGTATCCTTGAGATTTCATCTCAAGGGCAGGACCACATAATTTGTGGTTACTCTTCCTTCCCCGTCGGTTTCCTTGGCAGAGCTTTCAGCTAGCTGGAAGTTCTCAAGTGCAGGCGGTTCTAGCGGTTGATCTTGTTCGGAGATCAATCCCACCTATTAGATTAAAACTTGTGTGGTAGAACACTAGATTTACTTATTTCCATTTTGTCTTGCAAGTAATATTGTTAGTAGTAATTCATATCTTGTCAATCAATACTATTGCTTAAAATTTGTTTCAAGTTAAGATATACTGCTACTACTTTCTTTTTGCTTCTTTAAAATAAATCAAAGTCTCTTGAACTTGGCCATAATCCAAGTCAAGAGCACCCTCTGTCGGAGGGCATTTTAGTTTTTTGCATCATCCCTGCATTAGGCATTTTAAGTCTAGCAAGTCTCTTGAACTGTGGTCATAAGACTGAGTCAAGAGCGCTCTCTGTCGGAGAGTTGAACAAGGTTCTTAAATAAATAAAATTTTCCACTCATACACCTCTTAATTAATTTATCTTGGTTTCTGTCCTACACCCGTATGCTCTGCCAACCGGAAACGGTTGGGCTAGTACTCAGAAAGGTGGAAGACTTGTTAACTTACAAGTGACAATCTAATTAAAACTTTCACCCCCATAACCAACGAACCGGCGTTGTCATAAAGTATTTTAATCAGTTCTCAGGGGAGGCGCCGGACCGCCCAATCTGCGACACGGTGGCTGGTTAGCATTGCGCGCCTCGCCGTGATTCCAGACAGGCTCCGACAGGTCTCTTAAAGGAGCTACTTAAAACTACTTTCCGGACACTCTTGAAACATCCTTGGTTTTAGCCCTAATAATCAAGACAATTAAAATTTTAAATTTACCAAGATAAGCTGCACAACGTTCTCACAAACTTTCCAATTCAAGCACTTGTATCAAGTTTTCACTTTCACATTAAATTTTTGACTCCATAAGGCACTGGTCCTTCATCTTATATTTTGCCTTCTTAAGTATCAACATTGGAGTATTTGCTTATATTTACGTGAAAAGTGATTTATTTATTGCCCAAGTGTATCTTTCATCTTGTATTTGCAACGTGGATTGCGGTATCTTGTCTTATATTTTAATTTTAAATTGTCTCTCATTTAAAAAACTCCTAAAAAAACACCCATCCGCATCACAACACCCAAAAAACACTATCAATACAAGAGCCTTAGTGAAACTCTCTTTTAGGGACGACCCCCCTTGGCTTCGTTAGGAGTTAGCCTAAACGGAGGAGCTGGGATTCAGGTGACAGTACCTGGCTCATTGCTTGCCCCCAAGGCCACACCTCTCTCACTTGTAGTGAAGAGTCAGCTTTCGAAAGATTTCCGCTGCTGGTGTGCATATTGGCGGACAACAAATCGGAGGATTTCCATAGCAGTGTTTCAAGCCCAAGTGTTCCACTTGAATCCCATCTCCATTCCAAGTTTCCTCTTCTATCCCATTCGCTCCTCCTTTGTTGTTTGTCTCTCCTTTTCCCATTCGTTTCCCTACTCTTTCCCTATCTTCTTCTCCTCTCGTCCCTCATCCTTTTTTCCCTTCCTCGTCCCATTTGCCCCTACATTCTTCTCCTCTCGTCCCTCCTCTTCCATCCACCAGCTGCTCCCCTTGTCCTCCCTTCCTCCCATTCGTCCACCTTCAAAAATCACAACAAAACATTAAAATAAATTTTTTTGCTAAGTTAGAGGTTAGCTAGTTGCATTTCTTGGGAAGGTTAGTAGTTAGATTTATTTTTGTAAATCGAATTTCATGCATTTAAAGGTTAGTTTAGGCATTTCAAAGGTCATTTAGGGCTTGCATCTAATCTTTTTCTTAAAGTTTTATAGTTTCATTTTAAAAGTAGACAAGTTGGTATATGAAGTAGTGTGGAATCTTGTGGTTGCATTCTCATTCCCATCGTTTTTTGGGGCATTTTAGCTTGCTGGTCCTTTTGGTTAAAATCAAAATTTAATTCCAAAATCTCATGTTTTTAACAACATAGACTTCATTTCGTAAATCCCAAAAGTTGTATTTTAAAAGAGCATTTTGCACATGCATTAGATCTTAGTCGTTTACATCTAGTTCAAGCTTATTTGATTTGATTTTTTGTTAACATTTAATGGGTGCTTGTTGAGGATTTGTTGAACTTGTGTAGATCTTTAAAAGGGAAAGAGAAGTGCTTATGTGAGCAAGGCATAAAAGTGACCAAAGTCACATTCAAGAAAGGAGCATAAATCGAGCAAAAGAACCAAAACGATTATCCTTTGTAACCAGGCATTAAGGGCTCTAAGAATCTCTCTTTAAAAGTTTATCTCAAGTCTGATCAAAGACCTTTCAAGGAATTTTCCTTAAGGCACTTGTAAAAGTTAATAAAGTTTCTAGTGGAGGAGTCCTCCACCTTTGGGTTTCTTCCCCATTTGGGGAAGAGTGTTGGGTTTGCTTAGCTTAGATTTTTTTATTTCTTGTTTTAGAGTACTTTATTTTATCTTGTCGATTCTCTCTCAAGTTTTGCCCAGAGTAAGCTAACTTTGGGATTGTATCCCAAAGACCACATAGTCTTGTGGTAGCTTCTCGTTCCTCCGTCAGCTTCTTGTGGACATCCAGCTAGCTGGAAGGTTTCCAAGACTGACAGTTTTAGTGGTTGACTTTGTTCGGAGGTTGATCCCACCTTAGTGTAAAATTGCTTGGTAGAACACTAGATCTTTCAGATATTTCATTTTATTTTGCAAGTAGCATGTTAGCAGTATTTCACATCTATTTGAGCTATCACATGATTTAAGTATTACAAAGTTGAAGTATCTTGTTATCACAACTGCTATTTGTTTCTTAAAACGAACAAAGTCTCTTGAACTTGGCCAAATCCAAGTCAAGAGCACTCTCTATCGGAGAGCATTGTTAGACTTGCATCCTTCCCTGCATTAGGCATTGTAAATTAGGAAGTCTCTTGAACTGTGGTCATAAGATCAAGTCAAGAGCGCTCTCTGTCAGAGAGTTGAACAAGTGCTCTAAATAATAAAATATCTCAACCCACATTTTCCCCCTAATTAATTTACTTTTGGTTGATCGTCAAACACCCGTATGCTTTGCCAACCGAAAACAGTTGGGCTAGTACTCAGAAAGGTGGAAGCCTTGTTAAGTTCATAAGTGATAACTAATAAAACTTTCACCCCCATAACCAACCAATCCAGAGTTGAGGGATAAGATAAGTTCAGTGGGTAATCTCTTAGTTGGGGGCACCGGGGTTCCATGTTCAACCTCTAGTTTGCTGGTTAGCATTGCGCGACCTGGCTAGAGCATTGGGTGGCCCGACATGTCTTTGAACGGAGGCACTTGATACTGTCTTTCCGGACTTTCTCTTGAATATCCTTGGTTTTATCCTAATAATCAAGACCATTAAAATCTTCAATTTACAAAGATAATTTGCACAACGATCTCACAAACGACATTTCTTCAAGACCCACACTTTCAGCATCACCATCTTTATTTTCCTTTGACTCCATAAGGCACTGGTTGTTTAAAAGCATATATATTGATCATGACCATTTGTCCTTGTGTTTATTTCATATTGTGAATGCTTTAGTAATTAATCAAGTCTTGAATCATATTGCCATCTTGTTATCTTATTTCGCAACGTGGATTGCTTATTATCTGTTGTCTATTTCTTCATATTTTTGGTCTCATCACAAAAACTCCTAAAACAACACTCATCCACATCACCCCATACAAAAAACATTTTGAAAACACAAGAGCCTTAGACAACTCTTTTTTAGGGACTACCCCCCTTGGCTTCGTTAGGAGTTAGCCTAAACGGAGGAGTTGGGATTCAGGTGACAGTACCTGGCTCATTGCTTGCCCCCAAGGCCACACCTCTCTCACTTGTAGTGAAGAGACAACTTTCGAAAGATTTCTGCTGCTGGTGTGCAGTTTGGCGGACAACATGATCAATGGTTTGGTGTGCTGGTCTGAAGCCTGCCTATCCTCTAACTCTGAGCCATCTTCTCTCAAGTTCACTAAAAAGCTGCATATGGAAGATTGTAGCATATAGCTTGGAGAAAGTGTGGCCAACCATGATCGTTCTGTAGTTATTGGGATCGGTATTAGGGCTTGATTTATGGATCAATTGAATAATATGATGTGACCATGGTTTAGGGAAGCCGGTACAAACCACATGGTTAAACGGACTAGCCAAGTGACAATCAAGTTCTCGAAGGCCATGTTTTAAGAGTTCAACCTGGTACGCTTCCTCATCCGCTACTTTGTTAGAACTCATGGCCCAAACAACCTCTTGGACATCATGGCGGGTGAATAAGTAACAAGAGGGGGGGGGGGAGGTAACTTGGATAAGGGGCTGCCCCAGGATTTCATAGAGGGAAGAGGTGTGGGAGGACATGGCTTTTGGATCAAGATCAAGTGAGAGATGGGAGTGGCAGGGAAGATGGTATGCCGTAAATGTTTAGGGGAATGAATAACTGAAATACTCAACTCTTGTTGCCTATGAGAGATGAAGAGGCGTTTCTTGTGGCGGAGGACACGACGGTAGGAAGCTTTGAGAATTGGGTAGGAGGGGTGACCATGGTTGAATGCATGTCGAAGTTGGGTGTGGAGGTGCTTGCAGTCATCGTCATACCATTGGTTCATGAGGTAGGACCTAGGATTTTGGGGGAGGGGGCTGGATAGGGTGGAGTGGGAGTATGTTTGAAGGGCAATCTCCTAGATGATAGAAGAAAGACACGTGTACTTGGCGGAGTGGACTCGAGAAAAGTGTTGCCTACTAAGTTGTACTTAGTCGGATTTTAAGTGAGCCAACAAAGTTTGAACAAGGATACTTGTTCATGATCCGAGTTCAGAATTCTTTCAGACCTTCTATGCCTTTTTTTAATATTTTCCATATGTTCATACCCCCTTGGGGGAATTGTAATGAAGTGTGCTAGCATGGAATTTTGTAAAGGACTTGGCTTTCCTAGAACTTAGATATCAAGCCGAGTATTCCAAGGTGTTTTTTCCTTGTTAATTATGCAAGGCTGAACAAGTCGTGTATAATTTTCAAGTTTTTCACCCGCTCCTCCAAAGCTGGAATGCCCGTCTTGGTGGTTAGGCCTTGGGGGTTTATTAAAGTTCACGTGTCAATGTATATTAACATGCTAGACACTATAATTGAGTCATATGGACATGTGTTAGGTCCCCTAGGATTTTTTTTTAAATTTCGAGAAAAATAAATTTTCCTGTAAAATTAGACTTTTTTAATAGTTTAATTGGAAAAATTAAAATTGTAATAAAAGTGTGGTTTGTGGGCATAATTTGTCAAGTGGATGCTCGTTTTCTAAGCCAGAGCATCCACTAAACCCATAAACCCACTTATCCTAAGTTTCGAGTGAGTATTTAACTCCGAAAATATTATTTACTCGAAAAAGGCCAAAAGACCAATTTAATTGGCAAAAAAGACATAATAAAATCAAATTGGAGATCCCACAAATCAAGGAAGTTTGTTGGATGCATATGTCCGATGATTGGCAATCAAATCCTAGAGAATATTGAACAAATGTATTAGGGATTTGATTGAGGATCGAGTCTTCTAAAGGGGGGTGCATTCCTCAGTAAAGGGGGGCGCAAATCTCATGAGGATGGGCGTTTTAGTGAGGTGGAGTTTTCTCATTGGGAGGTGACAATAACAAGGAAGGAAGCACCTTCCTCATGGAGAGGTGGCACCATCCTAGAAAGAGGAGATCATTCACATCCCACTCTCCACTCTAGAACTCGCCCTTGCTTCACACTGGGCTGCCACTTGTACAATTTGCCCTCCCTCCTTGAATTCGCCCTCTTGGGCTCTCATTGCTATTTAAGCAGGGTTCTTCCTCATTCTTCACATGAAGTGTGGAACCTTTGCTCCCATTGTAAACTTGCTTTTGAATATTTGTTAATGGAATAAGGCTTTGGAGGTCTCATTGTGTCTTCTTTCAAGTTGGATGATCATTGCTCCATGTGCTAAGTGAGGTAACTGTAGGATTCAATTTTTTCATTTGTTCTTGCTTTGTAAATCTTTAGCCTAATATGATTAATATTGATCAATAGGATTGAGTAGTGTTGTTTCATTGCTCAATTAAAATTTATATTTTAAAGATTTTGGATTTTGCATGCTTGTTTGTTGTTTTAGAGAATTCATCTTTGGTAGTGGGCATGGATGGATCGCCGGCGGGGTGGGGGGCATGAGGGATCAGTTCATATAAAGTTCCGGATTGGGAGTAAACAAAGTCCAGATACTGAGTGCGATTGATCGCCTGCTCTTCTGTAACAACCCTGCCCATTGCAACATCCCTAGCAATAGGTGGCGGTAATGACTTTGTGAACCAATCGGCTAATAATTGGTCAGGGATAGGAGCCTTAATCAACCTTCGGCATCTCCTCCACTCATGAATGTGATCTGAAATGTGACTAGAGGTGGATTGTCGCAGCGAAGTTAATAGGTCTGTGCCAGTTTCGTATCGAATGGGAAGCTGAAAATGCGTAAAAAACTGCATTGCAAGGGAGTTGAAATCTTTGAAAGAGTATTGTGGCAGCTCAATATACCATTTAGTTGCCGTCCTAGTGAGTGTGCGTTGGAAGAGCCGTAATCGTATGGAATCATCCATCAGTGAGTTTCAAGAAAACCAAAGATGGAATGTCATAACGTGATTTTTGGGGTCTTCCCCGGGTTTTGCATCGAATTTTGGGATATCCGATGGTAATTTGACAGGGATGGGTGGCCAATGTGGAACATGCCAAATGGGATCGTTTATTAATCTTGACAAATTGGGCAGGACCAATGTTTCCAGGAAGGGAAGTTTTCTATTCGATTGTGGGTACGAATAGTATTGGTGGGGTGCTAGAATACCCGTAGGGCCCTGCACTGCAAATTGTGGCATATTATACCCATACATGCTGCCCGCGGGGTACTGTTAGAAGTTTTGTGGGTTATGGACCATGGGGTTAATAGGTTGTTGGTTGGGAATCATAGGATTTACCAATTGATTCGAAATCGTATTGTACATCGGTTGTTGAAATTGCTGCATTGTGGGGTTGAATGGAGTAGATACAAGGGGGTGGTGGGACCCATGTATTGTTCACAAATCCTTGATTGGATGGATTGATCGTACCTTGAGTAGTGGGAGGCGTTTGAAGGGGTGGAGCCCATGGATTATTTGTTCCACCTTGATTAAGGGGTGGGGTTTGGGGGTGGGATCCATTGATCGTTTGAGATGCTAGGGTAAGGTAGCCCAGGATTCAGATTAGGGTTAGGGGGTAAAAGGATTGATATTGATTTGTTTGCTCCCCAGTAGGATTCTGGTTACTGAATGTATGTTGCCCCCCAGTAGGTGGGATTTGTGGTCCCCATGAAGCAAATGGTCCTAACAGAGGAGGTTGGTTATTGGTTCCGCTTGGGGCACCAATGAAAGGTTGTCCTCCAGAGATAGTGTAAATTGTGGCTGAAGATTGACTTTCAGTCACAACTGGTGTTCCAACAGTGGGAATAGACGGTCTTCCAACGGAAACATTGGAAGAGATTGACTGTGCAGGTTGGGTAGCTGCACTATTAGTACCGACTTGTGAAGATGGATGTGCACGAATTCCAGATGATATAGGCAACCGAGGGTTGTTAGAGTTTATCCCTTGACTAGAAATGTCCCCAACAGAGTGACCAAGAATTTCACTTGGTAGAATAAGTGGGGAAGGTTGAAGGGGAGTTTCTGGTGTTAACTGCATAGGTACTGGAAAAGTGTGCGGAAATCATTGAGGGCTTGGCCCAGAGTCGTGCTCCATAATGATGAAGATGGATAAAAAATGTTTCTTGTTCCTGAATCATTAGGTAGAGGTTCGGAATAGATCCAATTTGTGGGTGCAGATCGTCCTACGAACGAAATGCCATAGGTAGAATCATGGGAAGTGGATTGGGGGATTCTTGAATCACGAGGGTTCACCATTTCAGATGTGGATGTCGATGAAAATGCCGAGTTGGAAGCCATCATTTGTGCGGCTTCACGTCTAAACATGTCCGTTTGCTGCGTGTTTGTGGGCTAGACTAACAATTTCTACTCGTATGGATGCCATAATTTCATGGCCCGTAGGAAGATCAGGGGACGACATTCCGAATGTTCTGCTACTAGAAGATTCAAATTGGTAGCTGGGCATAACTAAGGTATTAGGAATGGCAGGTGGGGTAGGTAGCTGTACTAAAGGTTGGTTAATATTTGCAGCTAATTGAATCGTTGTAGAAGGGAAGGGGTTGGATTCCTCAATAATCTCAATATATCCTTCGGGGAGATCATTTTGTGATGGAATCTCCGGAGCTATGCTAGTTTCCGGAGTAATAATAACTTCCGATGCAACATCGGCTTGTGGTGGGATACTAATCTCAGGTGCTACATTGGTTTCTAATGTTGCACTAACTTCCGGTACTACACTAATTTCTGTTGGTGTAGGAGTTTGTGATACTGTAGCAACTGGTGGTATCACACTGGTTGATTTTGGGACAGTCCCTCGACCAGCTGGTCTGCTAGTAGGGGGAGTGGTGATGCGTGAAGGTGGCGGGCGAGTGACTCTAGGCACAGATGGTTCAGGACTCATCCCCTGCTGTCTTCGTGATTTCTTTGGATCCGCCATGGAACAGGACTAGGTGATATGGGCGAAGTCTCGCTAAAAAAGAACTCAAAAACCCTTAGGCAATCGAGTGTGCAAAAGGGGAGTTAGAAGAAAAAGAGGCGCATAGGCCAAAAAGCAAGCTCAAAAAACTTTACTGTGATCAATGCCACAACAAGTGGTAATAAAAAAGAGGTCAGAAAGCCAACAATCAACACTTAAAATAAAAAGACCCTCTACAAGGTATAAGAGCAAACAATCATCCTATCTAAGATTCGGAGACCTCAGCAGATCGTATCCTCTGCAAGGTGATGGAATCCAAGTTGGACAATATGAAGTGAGAGATCAATATATATGAAGGGATATCCCTCTACCGAAAGGGATCTCGGGTAAAAGAGCCCTAGAAGGATGGTCGCTAGGATACCTTGTTCATGACACATTTGAGAAGGTTTACTGGAGCTTCTACCTTTTGTCCCTTGTACAACCAGTATGGAAGCCGAAAAATACAAGGAACACAATGGATTGATGTCCTTAGGCGCTAAGTGGAGTGCGGTATTCCACAAATTCCGTGCGGAACCAATCGTCGCTGCTTACCTCCGTGGAACGGGAGGCCCCCCAACAAATTGGTGTATAACTGTGTCAACAAATACAAGAGGATTTTAGCACCCTAAGAGAAAACAACTATGTCTTAGATGTAAAATGACAAGGGGGAATTATTTGGATTCCTATCCTCGATGTCCTACCTAACTACATAGTTCTTTTATGTCCTCAAATGAGGTTAATGTGTGTTTAGTCAGGGTGTGAATTTTAAAGGCTTGTTTTACTGAGGGTAGCAGAAGTGCAACTTGGTGGTGTGTAGACTCTACTCAAAACATGCAAATATGGATGAATCTATGCAAATCTTTTCCTTTCGATGAACTTCTAGCTACAAAGCGAGAGAGTTCTTTTCTGTTCCCAAATGCAACTTTTTGAAAAAGAAAAATACTCACTTTCTGTCTTTTCTTTTCAATTTTATGTGCCAAATCAAAATATGCAATACTCTTTCACACTAAATATATCAAAAAAATATTGAAAAACAAACTTTTTGCTTTCTTTTCTACTTCGAATGAGCCTAAAAATGACAAGTAAATGGGAGGAAAGTTTCCAAGCAAATTTCAAGAATTCAAAAAATGCATAGATTCTTCACAAAGTAATAAATTTCCAATAATCTTCTTCAAGGATGCAAATTTGTGTGCCATAATTTCCTTGACTTAAACAAAATGATCACTTTTGCAATATACAACAAAAGAATCCAAGTAAAAGATCTATTACTCTTGTCACTTCAACTCAAAAAATCCAAACCATGAATGAAAGAATCGAACAAACTAAGCAAACCTTTAGACCTTTAGATTGGGAGCAGAGGAGTTTGTGCGTTATCAGACCAAATTCAAAGGTTAAAGAAGGTGACGAATATGGTAGAGGTGGCTATGACAGTCCTCTAATTTTCAACACACTAGTAACTTTTGCAAATTCACTCTACAATCCAAGTGAGGGCTAAAAAGCAAACCAAAATATGGAAATCAAGATGGGATCACAGGGACCTGATCAAGATCAGATGGCTGAAATCAAGCCAAAAACCAAAGCCAAACACCAGTCAAGCAAAAACTTAGTTTCAAAGTTGGTTACAGGGAATTTCCGCTCCCTGGAAGACCACCCAGGCGCGAAAAATAAGGGATTTTCGTGCTCTAGACTACTGCTGTGGCACGAAAATTCAAAGATTCTCGCTTTGTGGTACACAGGAGGGACGCGAAAATATGCTGTTGGGAGGCAAGGGCGAATGTCTGAGATGAAAATTATCAATTTCTGAAGTTTTAAGACTCATAGAGCCCAATAATGAAGATCAGGATGGAAAATAAAGATAAAAAACTGAATAGTTGCAGAGGTAGGAGATCGAATCTTAAAGATTTGATGGCAAGTTAAACCTGGGATGTCCCCAATGGAGTCGCCAATTTCTGTTTTAGAGAATTCGTCCTATGGATAGTTAAACCCTCCCAGAGATTGAACTAAGTTTGCAAATGTTCAATCTATGACAGAAACAAAACAAATGGTAGTTTATTCTCCTAGATCTAACACAATACATTAAGCATAAGAAGAAAAGGAAGAATTGGGACTTACCTCTAGTTCGTTGGTTGTCTTAGCTCCAGCTCCAAGTTTGATTTTCAAAGGTTGAACCTGATTGAGCAAAACAAAAGGCCAAAACCTCCAAGCAATAGATGTATTGATCTAGATCTAATCTATAACATATCATGCATCAAAATGATAAGAGACAAGATATGGGAGAATAAGCCAAGTTATCATTAAGAAAGCTAGAGAAGATAATTACAATGTTATACTTTGATTTCCAAGATGATAGCACCTCCTTCCAAGCTCTCCTTTGCTCTACCTCTGCAAGACTTCTGAGATCGTAAGTTTGATGCCTCCAAAGTTCCCCCTTTAGCTCATGGATGGCCTTCTTCTTATAGGATTTGGGAGGCCAACTACTAAGAGAGAATGATGGATCTAGATGAGTAAAAGATGGATCAAGGAGCTGAATCATACCAAGGAAGGAGGGTGAGATGAGATTCGAGAGGAGTCCTTATCCCATGAAAATCTCCTCGAGATTCAAGATCCTAAAACCAAGGAATATGTTTGTTGAGTGTTTTTCGTGCCCCCAGGACTGAGCAGAAAGCGAAAAGGTTGTAATTTTTGCGCCCCTGCAGACATGCAAAGTGCGAAAATGTTGTATTTTCGCGTCTTGCACCACTAGCAGGGCGCAGAAATATTGGCAAGATGGGCTTGGTTAAGTGGCATTCGACCATTAAGGGTTGGATTTGCCTCCAAGTAAGATTAAGGAGGGGACCAACATGATGAGGATGGGTCTCAACACTTCTTAGGAGATGTGACCATTACGTCCTTCATGGTGGTATGACACGAAGACTCGAAATGGTGCTCAAAGTGACTATTTGAGGTATAACATTTGTTTATGGGTATGATCTCCTTGTTTTTAATCTAGGATTTTACTAAAAGATTTAACAAGTTTTGTGCAAGTGTGAAGGGATCTGTAGGTACTTCGTTGGACTTTGCAAGAGGCCTTGTTTGCTTCTCTTGCTCTCCAAATTTTTTGTGAGAAGCATAGTCTTTCTCGGAGCTACAAAGTGATTCCATTGCCCATTTCTCAAAGGGGGCACTTCTTCACCTTCTTCTCTCAATATTTCAAACATTTTCCGGTTACTTCCTCTTGTTCTTTAGATCTACATTATTTGAAAGTTAAAATCTTTTTTAGATATGATTTATAAGAGTAGAATGCATAGATCTAAAAGTTCATAAAGTTTATCATTCAAAATGATAGATCTAGCTTAGAAACTAGTTGTTTTTTGCAAGTACTTTAAAAGCAAATTTTTAGCTTGTTTAAGAACTTAGTTTCTTTTGAGTTTAAAGAGTTGAAATCTAGCATTTGAGTGCATTATTGGCTGCCTCTTCCAGGCTGTCCAAGACCCTAAGAGGGTTGGCTTTCTAGCCAATTCATCTTAGTTGCATGCTTTATTAAACTAGCTTTTTAACTTAGATTTCTTAAGCTTTTTTCTAACTTGTCCAAGTCACTTTTAAAGTGATTTTGGGTACTTTTGCTACTAATATTGTTTTCTGGTTTTTGTTTTATTGCAGTAGAAAAAGAGACATTGGAGGACCTATTTTGACGAGATCAAGCAAACCAAGACCTTCTTGAACCATCTCTTTTCTTCCAAGCTTTTCCTAAGAGCTTTGTAACTTGTTTTTCTCCAAAATCTATGAGGAGAAAGAGGAGTGTTTTTCTTAGTTTAGTTTGCATTGTAAATTTCATAATAAAAATCGCTTTTGAAGTGAGCTCATAAGAGCTTGTTTCCCATCCCCCTTGGGGGGATTTGTGTCAGTGTCCATTTTATGGTTTTTTGTTGCTTTAGTTTTCTAATCTTTACTTTAGTTTAATTTGGTTAAAATTAACTTATATTAACTAAACTTTACCATCGTGGTCCAATCCAAATATTGGGCCATTGAATCACTCAAGACATAGGAACATTTGTAACTTTTGTTTTGCAGACTGTATACTTTGACAATTACAATTTTCTGTTATCTTTTGCAAAAGTAAAACGGATATTAAGCCACTACTACATTAGTGTAGTAATTAGATAACCTTTATTTTTCAGTCTTTTTTTCGGTTAAAATAAACCCCTTGCTTTCTCGAAGTACGGATTACAGAATAAGGGCTTGCCCGAGTACTGGCCGGAAAAGAGACTCTTGGGTTGTTAAACAACAAAAAATTTGTTAAAAAATTCTTAAAATTAACAAGGCTTTGTCTCCTTGTACGCTCTGGATCTCTACAGCCTCAACTGAACAGTTGATCAAATAAAAAAGGGACTTAGTGACTAGTAATTAGTCTTCACATTACTCAATTAACCTCCCAAGACAAATATCCAGTGTCTCCTTTTGCCTTTGTGTGGGCAAATTTGATAGAGAAAGCGGGAACAACTAGATAGTGACCGCGGGGCCTCGTCAGGCTACACCCTTGTTAAATTTTCGTTAGGATTAGGGTTTGATGCAGAGGATTAAAATTCATGTACTTTAATGCAAAATTACATTCAACAAACTAGTACTGAAATGAAATAGTACAGTAGTAAACAACAAATGTAATTTAAAACATAATTTTCATTTCATCATCTTTAACACTACCAAGTAGGTCCCCGTGTTAAAGTAATCTTTAGTAACATATAATCAGCAATAGCAGAATAACTAACATGTTTAAATAAAAGAGACAAGTTAGGATACTTCCCTGGAGTGTGAGACCCTTCCTGTTTTATACTCAGAAGCATTAACTTTCAGAATGAACTGAGCCTCTCAGAGGCCAGTCTATCACTAGCAACCAGCTGACCCTAACTTAGAGGGTAAGTACAAACCAGAGAGAGAGAGATGATAGGTTGAGGTACAGTCAAGTAGAGATGGTCAATGACAGTCAAAGCATAGTACAAGACTCAGCACAAATAAGATCACAATAATAGATTGACACTCAATAAGTCTCAGCACCATAGATACAAATAAGTCTCAGCAAATATGTTTCAACACAAAGGTCTGAATTCCAAGCAACAAATAAGGTGTAAAGATCCTTAACCAACTAACTGGACTTGATCTACATTTTTAACCTTTGGCCTTACCGCTGCTTGATAAATAAGGTTTGTTCCATCAATGCCTAAAAATTTAAAATTGAGTTTTTGTGTATGAGGACTTCATTCATCACACACCAGGTCTGCTGTAGCTTTAAGTTAACCCAACTAATTTCTCCTCTCCTCAACAATCACTGTATACTGCTGTAAATACTTTGTTGTAATTGTAATTTGAGTTTCATATTTGATGCAAGGTTTTTGTCTCAAGTAATGATCAATAAAACAGAGATATTATTGTGCATAAAGGATAACAGAGAATTTTGGAACAGATTTCAAACAAGCATGTTCAGATCTGAATATTAAACTTTAAATTTGTATACATGCCTGGAGATTGTCATGAAATATATAGAGCTGACTATGATGGCAGCAATAAAGAGTCCTCCCTGTAGAGAGCAGCAGATTTCAAGCAAACTGGGACTGATCTTTGATGGATAGAAGGGGGATGCTTGTCTTGACAGCCTTCACACCTGTACAATGCACTAGAACATCCTGTAGCAGCCTTAGATTTAGATGCAGTGAACAGACCTCTAAAGTCTAAACAATATGATTTGGGCATCAACACTTGTGAGGATGTTAGTTCTGGTAATTAAATGCCTCGATAATCTTCACACCCTTTTTCCCAACATGAATAATAGCAGCAGTATGGATGTACTCCTTCAGTGACAAGTTACCCAGTGCGCCTTTCTCAAGGAAGCAATGACCAAGGAATTGGATATGTGAAATATTGATGGCTGCAAAAGAAACGATATATATATATCTCTGATCCAATTCTTCTATAGCAATGAAGCAGCTGCCAAAGAGTATGTGCTTCTTCCACTACCTAGTGCGCCCTCCTCTTCATACTAACACTGTAATTTGAGAGTGCGCCCTCTCTTCATCCAGTCACAGTCCCTACTTCTTATCTTGCATAATGACCATGAATGGGCCTTTGCCCAGTTCAGTAGTGATGTGGCTAAGTAGTGATCTTCTGCAGGGATGGCGCCCTTCTTTCTTGCACCTGTGGACTGTAATACGCCTTCTCAACTCAGATGGACATGCCAGAAATGAGTGCGTCCTCTCTATGGGCCAGCAGCTAACCAATAGGGATTCGACCTCCTCCCAAGAGCAGAAGTTCTCTTCCCTGAAGTGCGCCCAACATTCAAGAACTCTGAAATCTCCATAAAACCCCAAAAATCTGAAGATAACACCAAATCATGAACCAAGAAAATGAAGCACAATTGAGAAATCTGATTGACCTCTCCTCAAGCAATGGCTAGGATAGATTGTTTCACTATCGAAACCATTTCCTCCTCCTAGGTTTCCGTCCAAGAGAAGCTTGGAGCTCAAGAGCTCTAGTTTTTGAAAATGCAATAGACAATAATGGAGAGAATGAGTTCTCATGTCCTTTTTATATTTTCTCATTGACCCTTTTATGACTCTTCAACTTCCCTTGACCAATTCTTTCATTAAAATATTTAAAAAGTGACTTTATGGAGAATATGACCCCCTTTTTATTTTAATTTCACTTTGAACCCCTTTTTACCCTTTTGCATCACTTTATAACTCAAGTGACTTTTATAAAGCCACTTAGGAATTAATTGTTAATTGTCACTTTATAAAACACATTTAAGCCTAGGTGACAATTCAATAATTAATTAATTCCCTTCTATTCTTGACTATAGCCTACGGGAACTAAATAGGCTAATAAGTCGGCCCCATGGTGGTCATCTGGAAAGGGACATGACAGTCTTCCCTTCCCGAGATTGCTTGTCCTCAAGCAACTGCAAATTGGGGTGCTGCATAATCTGCTCACTCTCCCACGTAGCATCTTCTACTGGCATATGCCTCCACCTGACCAAATATTCCTGGATCACCCTATTTCTCAGACTTCTCTCCCGCATATCCAGAATCTCCTCTGGATTTATAATTAATTACCCCTCTTCATCCAGTGGGGGTAACTCCGCAGAGGCTGTAACCTGCTGTCCTAATACCTTCTTGAGGCATGACACATGGAACACATTATGAATCGTGCTCCCCTTCGGAAGCTCCGGCCCATATGCTACCTCTCCAACCCTCTTGACTACTCTGTAAGGCCCGTAAAAACGAGCCTTCAATTTTTCTGCACCACCTTTCTTCAGTGAAGAATGACGATAAGGCTGTAGTCTCAGAAACACCAAATCCACTACCTCAAAGCTGCGCTCTGTTTGGTGCCTATCTGCATATATCTTTTGTTGATTCTGGGCCACTTGCAAATTTTCTTTGAGAACTCGAAGGATGTACTGATTTTCTTGTATCCAGTCCTTTGCTTTGGGTGCTCTACTATCACCAAAAACCAACTCCACAAATGATGATGCATCATACCTGTACAGTGCTCTAAATGGGGTCATGCCGATCGACATGTGGTGGGTGGTGTTATAGCAATACTCACCCAAATGTAGCCACTTGATCCATGTTCTCTGCTAGCCAAATACATAATTCCGCAAGTACCCCTCAATCCACTTATTCACAATCTCAGTCTGCCCATTGGTTTGAGTGTGGTAGGTGGTATTAGGAGTCAACTTAGTACCGACCAATCTGAAGAGTTCCTGCCAAAAAGCCCCTAGAAATCTACTGTCCCTGTCGCTGACAATGTTCTTAGGTAGACCATGCAAACGAAATACCTCTCTGAAGAATACCTCTGCTACCTGGGCTGCTGTGTAGTCTGGAGAAATTGCGAAGAACTGTGCAAATTTCGTCAACTTTTTTACCACCACATAGATACAATCCCGACCCTATACTCGTGGCAACCCGATGATGAAGTCCATGGAGATACTCCCCCATTTTTGCTCTGGAATAGGCAATGGCTATAGAAGTCCTGCTGGGTGAATCTGTTCGGTCTCGTTCTACTGACAGACCATGCACTCTCTCACGTGTCGTAGCCCATCCTCCTTGAGGCCCTTCCAAAACAACCTCTCTCTGACCTGCCTGTATATTTTGAAGAACCCTTGATGTCCTGCTGTAGGAGCGTCATGAGTAGCCTGCAATATCTTCTCCTTCAGCTTGGACTCCGGTACCAAATATATCCGGTCTTTATATAGAATGACGTCATCAACCACCTGGTAGTGGTACCTATCATCCTGTACGAGGCCATCCATTATTTCACAAGCAAATTTATTCTTGGAATACTCCACCAAAAGGTGAGCCTTCCAATCCGATGAAATCTCCATCAGAGAACAAGCAACTGGCTTCCTGGAAAGTGCATTAGCAACAACGTTTTTCTTCCCCTTAACATATTCGATATCAAAATCATATGCTTGAATTCTGTTGACCCATTTTTGTTGCCTCTCGTTCAAGTCTTTTTGCTCCAAAAAATATTTTAAATTGTTGTGGTCTGTCCTTACCACAAACCTGTTGCCCACCAAGTACTGTCTCAACTTCGCCAATGCATGCATGATGGCAAGCATCTCTTTGTCATATATGGAGTAGAGCCTCTCTGGTTCTCTGAGTTTCCTGCTTTCAAAAGCTATGGGGTGTCTGTTCTGTATCAAAACCGCCCCAATGCCAATGCCCGATGCATCACATTCTAGCACGAAAGGCTGGCTGAAATCTGAGTGCTAATACCGTGCATGTGCTCATCACTTCCTTGAGCCTGTCAAACGCCCGCTGCGAATCATCCATCCATTTGAAAGCCCCATTTTTGTAAGATCGGTGAGGGGTGCAGCCAACTGTGAAAACCTCTTCACAAATCGTCTGTAATATTGGCTCAATCCGAAGAATCCTCACAAGGGACTTCGGTGTAGGCCAATCCAAAATATAGCCTGGATCTTTTCCTGATGAACTTGTACACCCTGTGCAATGATCACATGGCCTAAGTATAAGATCTCTGTGAGCCCAAACTCACATTTGGAGGCCTTTACATGTAAAGATTGTTCCCTCATAATACCCAGTATCTCATTTAGATGCCTCATGTGCTCCTCCCATGTTCGACTGTATATGAAGAGATCATCAAAGAACACCAGCATGAATTTTCTCAACTGCTTCCGGAAGATATGGTTCATGCATGATTGGAAGGTGGCTGGTGCGTTGGTTAACCCAAACGACATAACCAAAAGCTCGTAATGGCCATAATGGCACCTGAATGTTGTCTTGTGCACATCCTGCTCATGAACCCTGATCTGGTGGTAACCTGACCTCAGGTCAATCTTGGAAAAGTATACTGCTCCGTGCAGCTCATCCAACAACTCATCAATCCTAGGAATGAGATACCTGTTCTTGATAGTCTTCTTGTTCAAGGCTCTGTAGTCAATGCACATTCTCATAGTCCCATCCTTTTTCTTGACCAACACCACTGAAGATGCGAATGGGCTGGAGCTGGGTCTGATATGCCCCATAGCAAGCAACTCCTTGATCGCTTTCTCAATCTCATCTTTAAATTTATTCGGGTGTCTATAGGGGGTGGTGATCACTGGCTTTGCCCCCTCCTCCAGCTCTATGGTGTGTTCGAAGTCTCAATCTGGTGGCCTACCTAGTGGAATCTCTCCGAACACCTTGTCATGCTTTCCCAATAAGTCCTGTATGTCAACATGGTACTGCTAGCTGTCATGAGATGTCTTCTGTGTGGTGATTAGGCACTCTGCTGCATAAGCTATGTCTCCATATTTGAATAGTGCCTCCATCCGTTTGGTCGAGACAACTCTTGGGGCCCCATTGGACATGCCTCACAATACTACTCTGGTGCCATCCAGAGCATTGAACCCCATCTCCATGGTTTGGTAGTTCGTCATGATAGGTCCCAAAGTGCTGAGCCATTGAACTCCCAAAACCATATTGGTGTCTGCCAAATCAACAATATAGAAGTCATTTGTCAAACTGTAGTTCCCCATCGTCACTGTCAGCTGGGGAGCCTTGAATAGGAGAGGCATCACTCGACCTCTGACCACCTCCACACCAAAGCCCTCAAACTGCTCGGCGTGGATGCCTTTCCTGGCTACCAAAGGCGAGTCAATGAAGTTGTGGGTTGCCCCACCATCTATCAGAATCGTGACTCTCTGACCCCGTACAATACCCCTAACCCAGAAAGTGTTGAACTTGGGAGTAGCTGATAAGGTGGCAATAGTCCCTCTCTGCGGCTGTACCTGTGGCTGCTGTGTCTGGGGTCCTTGTACCGGCGTCTTTGGTGTCCCCTGTCCTTGTGGCTGCTGCTCTATCCCATCATCCTGCACTTGCTCATTCCCCTCATCATCATCCTCATCACTATCTGATACTACCTCGATATAGTGGACCTTTCCCTTCCCCATGCACCTGTGCCCCGGTTCCCATGGTTCCCTGCAACTGGAGCATAATTTCTTTCTCCTTAATTCATTCCTGGTCTCATCGTCCAATTCGTTTTTTCCAGCTCCGCTTTTCTGGGGAGGCTTCTTGTCCTTGCCTTTCTGGGGAATGAAAGGTTTGGACGGGGGTTTATTCTTTGATGCGGCACCCTCCATGTCTTGTACTCTAGAGATGGCATCCTGTAAGGTGGCAGGCTTGAATGCCATGATCCAACCTCGTAGAGGCTTAGACAGTCCCTCTGTGAACAACATAATAATCCTGGTCTCGGAGATATTTGTCACCATCACTGCCAACTTCTGGAACTTTGTGATATAAGCATCTATAGTGCCTGTCTGCCTAACCTATGCCAGTTCTCGAAAATGCAACTTCGGATCCTTCCTATCGAATCTATCCATCAACCTCTGTGTGAACTCCATGTATGATGTGATGCTGGCATGCCCCAGCGTAACCAAACCATGATACCACCACTCATGGGCCTCTCCCTCCAGATGCAAGGTGGCTTACTTAATGGCTTCAGCTTCTTTCATAGGGTTGAGTTGGAAGTAAGTGTCCAACTTCTGAACCCAAGCTCTCGCTGTGGATCTGTGGGACCCATCAAAAGAAGGAAGGGTAAGTTTCCCCATCTTCCACTGCAAGCCATAATTTTGAGATCCCCTGTTAAAGTCTCTGGGCTTGTTTCTGTACTTGATGTTGCAGAAGTCCTGGAACGACATGGCGGCATGGAACTCACCTCCAAGATCCTGGTACTCTCTCAGATAATCAATGAAACTATCTCCAGGTAGTGGTTGTCCCGGTTGACCCACCAGCTGCTCGTCGGTGAATTTAGGCATGAGAGGTCTGGGTATCCTTGAGCTAGATGCTCGGGTGTTTGGTTGGTTGGGAATGTTGGTGTTGCTTCCTTCCCCATGGTTCCCATTGCGGCCATTTGTACCTCTAGTGTCATTGTATCCCCCATCAGGGTGATCTGCCCTGTTGTGCATGAGTAGCTGAGTCATGATGTCAACCAACTGTTCCTGTCCGCTTGCCACATTGTTAGTTAGGAGGTTGATTAACTGTTGTTGGCCTCTAGCCAAGTCATTCAGAATGTTCATGGTACTACCTGTGGGGATGTCTTCCCTGCCTGAGTCTCTGCTTCATTCATTCCCATTACCTCCCACGGGGCTGTTCCTATCACCCATTTCTACTTCCTCTTCTGATATGAATTGCTCTTCTTCCTCCTCAAAGAACTCTTCTTCTTCCACGGCTGGTTCTTCCCTAAACTCAGATAAGAAGATGCTTCTAGGCTGATCTCTCTGCCTCTTGTAGATAAATGGGTTACCTTCTCCTGGATTCATAAAATAGCATGCACTTCACAGGCTGGGAGGAATGCACGCTCTGATACCACTGTAAAGATCCTTAACCAACTAACTGCACTTGATCTAAATTTTTAACCTTTGGCCTTACCGCTGCTTGATAAATAAGGTTTGTTCCATCAATGCCTAAGAATTTAAAATTGAGTTTTTGCGTATGAGGACTTCATTCATTACACACCAGGTCTGCTGTAGCTTTAAGTTAACCCAACTAATTTCTCCTCTCCTCAACAATCACTGTATACTGCTGTAAATGCTTTGTTGTAATTGTAATTTGAGTTTCATATTTGATGCAAGGTTTTTGTCTCAAGTAATGATCAATAAAACAGAGATATTATTGTGCATAAAGGATAACAGAGAATTTTGGAACAGATTTCAAACAAGCATGTTCAGATCTGAATATTAAACTTTAAATTTGTATACATGCCTGGAGATTGTCATGAAATATATAGAGCTGACTATGATGGCAGCAATAAAGAGTCCTCCCTGTAGAGAGCAGCAGATTTCAAGCAAACTGGGACTGATCTTTGATGGATAGAAGGGGGATGCTTGTCTTGACAGCCTTCACACCTGTACAATGCACTAGAACATCCTGTAGCAGCCTTAGATTTAGATGCAGTGAACAGACCTCTAAAGTCTAAACAATATGATTTGGGCATCAACACTTGTGAGGATGTTAGTTCTGGTAATTAAATGCCTCAATAATCTTCACACCCTTTTTCCCAACATGAATAATAGCAGCAGTATGGATGTACTCCTTCAGTGACAAGTTACCCAGTGCGCCTTTCTCAAGGAAGCAATGACCAAGGAATTGGATATGTGAAATATTGATGGCTGCAAGAGAAACGATATATATATATATATATATCTGATCCAATTCTTCTATAGCAATGAAGCAGCTGCCAGAGAGTATGTGCTTCTTCCACTACCTAGTGCGCCCTCCTCTTCATACTAACACTGTAATTTGAGAGTGCGCCCTCTCTTCATCCAGTCACAGTCCCTACTTCTTATCTTGCATAATGACCATGAATGCGCCTTTGCCCAGTTCAGTAGTGATGTGGCTGAGTAGTGATCTTCTGCAGGGATGGCGCCCTTCTTTCTTGCACCTGTGGACTGTAATAAGCCCTCTCAGCTCAGATGGACAAGCCAGAAATGAGTGCGTCCTCTCTATGGGCCAGCAGCTAACCAATAGGGATTCGACCTCCTCCCAAGAGCAGAAGTTCTCTTCCCTCAAGTGTGCCCAACATTCAAGAACTCTGAAATCTCCATAAAACCCCCAAAATATGAAGATAACATGAAATCATGAACCAAGAAGATGAAGCACAATTGAGAAATCTGATTGACTTCTCCTCAAGCAATGGCTAGGATAGATTGTCTCATTATCGAAACCATTTTCTCCTCCTAGGGTTCCTTCCAAGAGAAGCTTGGAGCTCAAGAGCTCTAGTTTTTGAAAATGCAATAGACAATAATGGAGAGAATGAGCTCTCATGTCCTTTTTATATTTTCTCATTGACCCTTTTGTGACTCTTCAACTTCCCTTGACCAATTCTCTCATTAAAATATTTAAAAAGTGACTTTATGGAAAATATGACCCCCTTTGTCTTTTAATTTCACTTTGAACCCCTTTTTACCCTTTTGCATCACTTTATAACTCAAGTGACTTTTATAAAGTCACTTAGGAATTAATTATTAATTGTCACTTTATAAAACATATTTAAGCCTAGGTGACAATTTAATAATTAATTAATTCCCTTCTATTCTCGACTATAGCCTACGGGAACTAAATAAGCTAATAAGTAATCCCCATGGTGGTCATCCGGAAAGGGACATGACATAAGGTCTCAAGCAAGTAGCACAAGGAATATGATCACAGTCATAGATCAAATATAGGTCTGGTCAAAAGCAAGTCTCAGCATCAACAAATAGTCAAAGGTTCAGTACAATACTACAAATTACAAACAGTCTATACAAACTGCAGTCTCCACCATTGAACTGTCAGTAAGAAGGTCTAGATCAAAGAAGGTTACGCCCTCCACACTTGAGCACACAGTAGGGTTAGATCAGACCCTAAGGCCTGACGGCCTCCACAAGTGTGCCACCATCAAACTGAAACAAACTCTAAAGCCTTATGGCCTCCACTACTGAGCAAATATATAATAGATCAGACCTCTTAATCAACAGATCGGACCACAGGTAGACCAGTAACAGCAGATTGAGGCTTATAGGAGGCAGATGTGTCCTCAACAAGGCATGCGGCCTTCACAAAGTCTGAACAACAGACTCACAATCCTTACACAAGGTCACGACCCACCTAAAATAGGCTCATACGTGGCAGTACTGACTCCAGAGGCTCACGGATAGGTTAATAGGAACAGATCAGACCTCAATTAGATGGATCGAACCCTTAAACAAGCAGACCGAACTCCAATCAGCCTTCACAGTTAGATCGACCCTCAATTAGACTTCAACATGCTTGTTGTTAGTAGATTGGTCTTCCTCAGGGTGGCGGCTAGGTCAGCAATAGCATAAAAAAAACTTCCATGTCAACCCTATATCAGATCTGAGATATGAGAAGATATTCAGCAGGTGGGCAGCCTCCAAAACCAGTAAGCAAGCAACAAAACCTTTGATGTCAAGCAGAGAGATCAGAGCTGAGTTGTGTGATCAAGTGTTGATGATAATTGAACTTGAAGAAACTTTAGATCTCAATAAATAGGATCTTAAGATTTCTAGAAAGATCATAATTAAATTCTTTATTGAGATAGGGTTCCAATAAATTAGGATGGGTACCAATAAGTTAAGACATCACACCACTTATAACATATAATTAATACGACTTAGGTGGGTGCCAACATATACGGGTTAAGACACACAAATAACATAAATTATAAATAAAGTGTCTTAGGTGGGTACTAGGGTCACATATAATTAATTAGGTGAGGGTACAAGGAATCATTAAAACAAGGATGGGTACATGACCCACAACCCCTAGGACCAAAGGGTGTACCTCCAAGGTGGGCAGTCAATCCTAATACCTATAAGGCCAAAACATCAAGGTGGTATGACCCGTCTAACTACAAGACCAAGAACCAACAAGGTGTAAAGACCAAGGGTGAACAACCAGGGTGGGGTACAACCAATCATCTCTCTCTCAAATGTACAAGTGTTCCATACACAACCTGAAAGTTCATCATCACTGTATAAGGAAGGTCCACACTGGATGATGTGATCCTGTGATCCTCCAAACTGCTCCTTAGGTCAATTGCTAGTGGATCCATCAAGGGGTGGCCAGTCCCTTGAGAAGACCATCTAACTCAACCATCTCAAAGACCTAGGAGAGGAGGTCATCACGCATCATCATCTTGGTCCACTGACCAAGATCCACCTGGTTAACTGACCAAGTATGTACCTGCTGGAACTACTTGGTTCCCGTGACAAAGAATCTACTTGGTCCCAAACCAGGAGGTCTCTGTCTCAACTTGCAGGACCTGCTTGGTACTCGTGACCAAGAAACTGTCTGGTCCCAGACCAAAATACCCTAGAGACAAATAGGGGCCCTAGCCACATGCTAGGGACTTTGCCATGGCATCAACCTGCTTGGTCCCTGACTAAGAACCCCATGAGACAGCTGGGACCCTAGGGTACCTTCTAGGGACTTACTCTTTACTTCTTCCTAGTTAACTTGACCAGGAACCCTAATTAACTGACTAGGGTACCATCCTCTCTGAGAATGGGTCTCGCAATTGCACTAACTTTAACACGATTGGTGTAGTGTTGGACACACCCTCGTGATTCCGATCTAGTCCACATTTTCTTGTGTGGATCCACACTTAGCGAGTTTGGACATATTCCCAGTACCTTTGTGGTATATCGGGAATCCCTCTCCCTAATAATCCACTCATCTTTTCACAATAAATTAAAATTGACCAAGAGCATTCGCGATACTTTTCAAGCACTACAACAACACTCCATTTTACTCCATTTTCAGCACTGGTCCTTTACTGTTATTTTACAATCTTTATTTGAAATCTATCATGTGTTGAGTGACTTTGTGATTTATTTGATCTTTATGCTGTTGTGATTAAATTTAATATTGCATTCTCTTGTTTCAATTTATTTGCATAAAACTCCTAAAAAACTTACTCATCCACCAAAACCACTAATTAGCTTAATCACCTTTAGTAACTTTTAGGGTCCACCCCCCTTGGCTTCGTTAGGAGTTTGCCTAAACGGAGGAGTCAAGAATCAAGTGACGGTACTTGACTCGAAGCTTGCCCCCAAGGACACACTTAGTGGCTTGAAGATTTTTGTCACGTTAATCCCCAAGTGTGTGAAAGAAGGCAACAAGAAGCAAATTGAGATATGAAAGGGAGCATCTAACAGAGGGTGGAAGTAAAGGTGTTGAGGTCTCCCTCCATAAAGAGAATATTGGTTTGAGGTGGACCCAAGGTTGGGGTCGAGGGTGTGGGGGTGCCAATCTGGAGAGAGAAGGAGAGGAGAGAATGATCAACAAAAGGTATGGAGGTTACAATGAAGTGATGAATGAAGGGGAGAAGGTCCTGATTGGAAAGGACATAATCCACCACACTCTGACCACCACTGTGAGGCTGACAAGTGAAAGAGCGAGAAGTCGGGAAGCAGGGGAGGTCGTTAAGGATTAATAGCTTGTGGGATTCTCCAAGCCATAAGAGGTGCCTGTCGTACCCTGTTAGAGGTCCCAAAATATCATCAGATGATTGGTGAAGACCCATAGAATTTGGATTGATCTTTTGAATACAGAACACGTCCACAGAGTGGTCATGCAGAGGGACTTGGAGGGCTTTGGTGCGTGCATTAAAGTCACCCAATAGGATGACCTCTTAGACTATCAAATGCTAGATGATGCCAGAATATAGATTAAAATATGGGTTGTTGTTAGGTTTTCCATGGATAGCGAACTGTGATGAGGCTAGGGGAAAGAAACAAATATGAAGATATCTGTGGGGAAAGTGGGTAATCTATTGAGCCAAAACCACATAGGCCTAGCAAACTCATCCACTGCCAAAGAAACTCTATCTCGAACATACTCTCTCACTAAGCATGCCACACCACCAGAACCTTGAACCACACTCGAAGACTAGGTTTCCTGACAACAAGTTGACAACTAGTGATAACTTGTAATATCTAGAAGTGGCCTGATTGGACTCTCATGGGTCTCGATAATAAAAAGGAGATCAAAAGAACTAAGAGCATCTTGTAGCATGCCCGACGAAGATCAAAGAAACCCATTACCAGTCCAACATCCCACTAAAATCCCACCCCCATATCATCTGCTCCATCTAGCTAGTCATTTATAGAATCCAGGACGAGAGTACCCGGGAGGTGGGGAATCTCAAATGATGGCCCGAAGGTCTCGGATGACTATCCATTTACCTTCTTGTCGAGCTACGACAATGAGCTCCCTGGAGTGTTTTAGCTCCGCCATGTGGGACCTAGTAAGATCAACATCTAGAAAAATCTTGGTAGGGAGAGAGAATAGGCTACACTTAGCCCAAAGAGCTCGAATTCGGTCACCCACTGATCTGAATTGGATAAACAGTGTAAAATCATGACCAAACCAAGCTCTTTCAAGAGGAATATCAATAAACTCGAGGTAATCTCGGAGAAACATGGCACCAACCTTCAAATTCAATTCATGAGCCAGTTGATTCCGCTCTTCAAGTAGCCTGGCTTGGACAACTTCTTTGATTGCAACAAGAGGGGTTTTATCCCCACCCTTGACAACCCGTGGCCAAGAATTAATATGTGTTTCTTCTCTTGTTTGAAAGTAACCTATTGTTGGTGGATCTACTCATGTTTGTTTTTAAGGTCGAGGATTTCAACATGTAAGGCATCGTTCGAGGGTTGGAGGGCTTCCTGTCCTTTCCCATCATCTAGTAATTTCTTGAGGGTGAGGTTTTCCATGTCCACTTCAGATACCCAGTTTGAAAGGGTGAGTATTTCTTGTTGAGATTGTTGCAGGTTAGAGTGACACTTGCAGTTTTCAATTTCTAGGAATTCCATCCGTTTTAGTAGTTTTTTAATTTGGGAGGCCCAGAATGAGAAGTCTGACTCCAAAGCTATGTCTGTGGGGCTGTAGATTGGTCCCTGGTTCTTGTCGCAGCTGTTGAAATACTCAAGGTGGTCTCTGTTGCAAAATTCGCTAGACTCCAAGGGTTACATGTCTGTTGGCTGAGTAGAGTCCTCCATGGACCCCCTTCAACCCTCAAAATTCCACAAAATACCCACGATTCGGCTTGGTGCCACAACCACCTCACTCCAAGCTTCAGCGTTAGTGCACCTACGTCTATTCTTGCATACACGACGGCTGTGTCAGGTTTTCAGTCCCATGGCTTATATCTCCAATCGTTTGAGGCTGAGAATACCCATAAACACGGGTAGACTTCACGACAGGTCAAGCAGACTCTTTTCTTCTCTCGGCGGCCTGATGTAATACTTAATTCACTCAAGCTTCCTCTAGGGATCGATACCTTGAATCTACGACAGTGGCTAAACTTCGATGGTCCTTTTTCTTTCATGCCTGACCAGACATGGGGACTCTTTCACGTCTTCCTTTACGACTCTCTTATGAATTGGCAGAGGCCTCTGAATTCTATACAAAAACGACTGTAACATCATTTGACCACTTGTGGTCATATCCCATATACAAGAAAGCAATCTCATGTGTCAATATATCCTGGCATATGTCATAACACTGGTATCAACTGCACCAAGGCCCCAATCATCTTTGGAACAACAGTGGTGATCTAGCAAGATGGAAATTTCTCTAGCAAATATCCATGGGTAAACCATAGATCTCATCTATGGAACTGCTGGATGTGATGGAAGATCACACAGGCAGTGAACATCAAGTCACCCCTACATGTCAGGGGGTAACATGACCAAAGGCCAGATTAGATCAAGTTTGATAAAAGTGTGGACAAGGGCCGGATCAAGATGTAGCTGTGATACCAAATAAAATGAACAAAGTTCATTGATGAAATGTGAACAAAGGTTATTTACTGGATATCCAATATAAAAAGGACAATAAGTTAAAATCCATAAAGGATATGTAATGTAAATAACAAATATGAGATAGTTATGTAATATAAATAATAAATATGAGATAGATGATCTGATGATATGATATGTTTTACGATGATGAGTGACCTTGGCATTTTATTGGCCTCAAGGTGACCCTTCACATAAAGCTGTCTTTGTGTGGTGCACCTTTTGATGATTAATTACTAAGTTCTATAGTTTAGGTATTTGTATTTATGAATAATGTTTATTTTTATGTACATAATAGAACCCTGGTGGGCGGTATGAAACAGCTTTACCATCTAAGTAAGCCTCTGTTGACATTTCTCACACAATTACAGCTTACAGCTTCTAATATCCCTAAGTTTTTAAGGTGGTTCAACCACCTAACCCCTAACCACAACATCTAGATGTTACATTGTCACATGCCACTAAAAGTGACCATTATACGAAAGTATTTTACTCCCAAAGTAGTATTCCAGCATAGATCCTGCAACAGTTTCTTTATACCCTACTGAGTACATAATGATTGCTGATTCTGTAATCAACGATAATCTTTGGCAATCCCATTTTCTGTTCTGCAAAAAAGGTTCCATTTTAAGCTATAGTTGGTCAGTGATTTATTAAATGTACTTTACAAAGCAATTCTCAAAAGTTGTTGGTTTATGTTTTCTGAATCTGTTCCAGGATAGTAGGTTTTCCTAATATATTTGAAGCTTGGTTTAGCAGTGCTAAGGTTGGTTTTACTTCAAGTTTTGCCAATGGCCTCTATTTTGCAACATTATCTTTTTTGTTTTTCATTCCAAATCAAATATGAAGTAGTAGTTTGCAATGATCATAAGTGACTATTATGGAAATCTATCACACCGGTGCTTTTCTGGCTTTATATCTATCTATAGATGTAGAAAGATAAATTTATGGTATTGCATCTTTTTCAAATTCCTCCAGGATGATTTCTTGCCAAGGACTGCTACTCCCCTGGAAGATATTTTTAAGTCTCTTTTCTGGTATGAAAATCTTTGCACTGGTGGTTTTAAATTTTAATAGATGTTAGTAGAATCATCTTTGAGCCATTAGACCAGAATTGCATCATATAAACTTCCAAGTTTCTTCATGACCAAAATTTACTTCTAGTTGTAGTTAGCATAGTGGTAATATTACATTTCCAAACCATACCAATTAAGAAGTTTCTCGTATAATAATTACCCATGACCATTGCTTCTCTTTGATTATTCTAGTCCCATAATATATCATTCTATTCAATCAAGAGGCTAAAAATCTGGGTGTGTTTGGACAGCTTGCCTTGTTTATTGTGTGTCAGATGCATGAGAGATACATTTACGTCAGAAGAAAAAAAGCTCAAAGATCCACGGAGACTATATGCCCCAGGACGGTTATACCACATTGTGGACAGAAAGCCTTGTGGGTAAGAATCTTGAAACCTCTATCAGCAGTCAGAATATAGCCATATTGGTGGCAGTGAGGACCAATTGGTATTGTGAAGGAATTACTCTTATCATGGAATTGGAAGCAAATTTGTTAAAATATGTCCAAAAATATGTTATAACTTGTGATGTGCTCTTGTTTGGTTCAAACTTCTACATCAGTTCTCAGTTCTTTCACGAAGAGAGAAATTTTTACCTAATACTATAGGGAGGGCTATAGAAGCTTGTCATTTCTACATTTTCTATATACTTATTTACAACATTTTTTTCTCCTTCTGTACAACAGAACTAGGCAACTTTTGTCCAAGTCCTATACGTTATGAACCCAATTGGGTGGCTTGAGAGATTTTAGCAAGCTTCATAATTAATTTTAGAATTCAGTTTGCAGTATTCAGAACTCACTGAAACAGCAACATCATAAAATAAAATCCACTTATAAACATTGCTGGAAAGAGGCTAGCTGCAATATTATACTAAAGCAGAATCTGTCAAAGAAGCAGTAAAATGCCATAGATACTTTAAAAACCAGACAGTGGAAAAATTGAAATGCATAGATTTAGGAAAAATCTGTTCCTGAATGATAAGGACAATCTGACAAAGGCTGCTACATTCATGTGAACAAATATTTGAATTCTTTAAGAATCTGTCCTCTAGCTAGTCTTTGGGCTCATTAGAGGGAGGTGTAAAGTTTTGATTGGACTCTTCTTTCACATACTGCCATTGTCATTAATAGTTAACTACTCTATCCATCCTTTATGCATTTATGAGCTGCCCTCGGAGCAACCTGTTACTGCCCAACCCGTACATGTGTGGGAAAAGTCTCAACCCACTAGCGCAACTAGATGGCAACAAAGGTTGGGTGTCACTTCCACCTCAACACACACAACCTTTCACTTTAGGCTTAACTCTTTAATCCAAAGCCAAGGGGCCTATCCCTAACAAATTAATGATTTATATATTTTATGGTCTACACTGAAAGATTTTATTAATTTAGAGTTGTCTAGACTAAGTACAATACAAAAGTATGGGCAATGAAATAACTTGCACTTAGTAGAAACTTAAACAACATAAAATATATTGAAAGAATGTACAATAGATTAATAATTTAATACTAGATTCAAAGGAAAGTGAAACGAAGAAAGTTCATTTCCTAAGAGAACACCCAGTGTAAATAAGATAAATACTCCATATATGGAAATAATATTATATATATTTCATTCAGTTGTCTTGGCACCTGTTATCACATCCATAGTAGCTGGGCTACCATGGTTGCAGAGCAGGTCATTGCATATTTTTGAGCTTGGCCTTTACACAGTTCTAGTGAGATCAGCTATGATGAGCAGTATTATATGATCACTCACACATCACAGCAGCCCCAGATCAGACATGCAGTAGACCTTATGCCAAGGCTGAGCCTCTTGACATCAGATTTGATGACCGAGATGACCTTTTATCCCATACAAAGCGGTGCAGTCCCCAGAGTTTCAGCGACAGTGTTTCAGTGGTTATTGATGATCCAGGTAGCAGTTATAGGTATATGGCCCAGCCGGTATATGATGTGCATTGGTTTTATCGTCTTGCTCTTTTGGTCATTTTGATAGCTTGACTTGGTTTCTAGTGATCATCATCTGACAGTATATTTGTATGAAATGAATTTGGTTGTTATTGATTATCTAAATGGTTGCATTACTTACATTTAGAAGCTCTTGTTTTATACTTGTTGGTTTCACCCTTCTAGGAGTGTGGACATGATCATTCCCACCTTTATGGCTTGATCGCTTAGGCATCACCTTCACATTCCCCATCCATCTGTTATCTTTCCCTCTTTTGGTTTTTACCCTGACTTACACCTTAGCCTGTGATATGGAGGACCTCCCCACTTTTACCTCTATGTTGGATAGCATCCCTGTTAGTTTGTGTCTCGGCTCTGAGTTGGCAACAAAACTTACCTTTGGTGAGTTAGATTTGATACCTTGATCACTCTAGTCGGTTGCCCTGATGTTTGGTCTTGATTGTGGAAAGTCCCCATAGTTGTTTGAGTTGTGTTGGCTAAAACCTGAAGCAAATTGTACTACCATCATTACATATGGAAATTATTGTTATATCTTTTATGAAAGCCAATGAGAATACTTTAAAAATTGTGCTTCTCAGCACAATGAAAGAGGGCTGTGAAATTAAATGGAAACTTAAATGAAAAACACCCTGGATGAAAGCTTGAGTAGTTGTGCTTCTAATTCTTAGCACATGCAAAATCCCCAAAAGGGTTATGAAATGAAATGAAATGGAAACTAAAAGCACCCTGGATGAAAGCTTTAGTAGTTGTGCTTCTAAGCACATGCAAAATCCCCTAAAGGGTTATATAGGCCTGAAGAAAGCACTGGTTAAATGAATGATAAATCCAAAGATTGTTGGCCAAGGAAATGAAATGTAATGATTAATTGCTCACGAAGCCCACGGGTTATGATGTGAGATGGAGTAAGGGACAACTAATTCTAAGTGTCCGCTAGAACCTCAAGTTACGGTAGTCCATGGCGGTTCTAGAAAAGATCCTCACAGAGATGATACAGCTTGGATGTGAGTTGTAGACATTTGCCAAGGTTGAATAAGCATTCATTTGAACAACTTATCCCATTTGTGAGACATTGCCATTCCCTGTGTGTTTGTTATCCGACATATGCTTAAGTGTGTATTCCTTTTCCCTTATCCAAAGTATCATAGTGTTGTGGCTAAGTCATCCCTTTGCCCTAGCCTTGCATTCTTCACCCTCATCCTTTGCTAGCAAAATGATCATGTCTACAGAATGAGTGTATCCTTGAGGTTCTTTTGTAAGTAAATAATTATTTAAACTTATGCTTGATATAATTATTTATTAAATGCTAGTGAAATGATGCTTAATACTTTAAGTCTTGCTATGAGAATAATTAAAAGAGCATGTCTTAACCATTTGCACTTGCAGCAATAGGCTTTTCTAGCCTAGGTCATATTTTGATCTGTCAAACGTAGTTTGACCAAGTCAACCTTGGGATCCGTGATGAGTTGGACCAGTGATGTTGTATGATGATGATTTATGGTCCTTTGATACACCTTTGATGGATCCATACAGTGGACACAGGTTTTAGATGATGGTTGATGCACTTTTTTATTGGTTATTATTATTTCCAGACCATTATATTATTATTGTTCGGGTATGGTCGATGCTACAGATGATCTTACAAGTTGCCACAGGGTGTATTGGTACTCATATCTAGTAGATTTGGACCTTCAGAGTCTATTGAGACACTCGTTTATCAGTTTCAGGCACTCTTAGTGATGATATAGTCAAATTTCCACTTTGATCCGGTTTTGTCATGCAGAAATGGCCTGTCCAACAGTTGCTTTGATGTGGGACGTTCACCTAGGGTGCTACAGAGGGGATGGGGGGTCCAACCACTTGTTATTACCATATTACCCCATCTCCGGACATGTTGGTATAGTCAGATTTTGTGCCCAGGGACCAGACAGTGAGCTACAGGCAGTTTGATGGTTTTTCACATGGAACAAAAATGGGATAGAAAGGTCATTGAGGAAATCGATTTGGGCTATTGAGGCAAGGTTTTGGCATGAGGTTTTTTCAGAGGTCACCTATGATGTATCCCACTCCTTCCAAATCAGCTTGCAGCATTTAGTGGGGTCCACACACTCTCTGGGTTGTGATTTGATGTATTATTCTGTCATTGGGGGGGCCACGATTTGATCATTTAGTCACTTGGACATGTTATTGAGTCATATTTTATATCATTGTGCCATGGGGTGATGCTAGTGAAGGATAATAAGACCTCCTAGCCCCACCATGTGCTCATAGTCACTTGTCCTAGTCACTTTATGTGGTACACTCTTGTCATAGTCTTTGTTATGTGGTGCGCACCCCCCCTAGGGCCTCTTTTAGTGAAGTGCGCACCCCCTCTAGCGAGTTGATCCATGTTATATTGTGCTGACTCATCTTAGTCGTTGATTGTATTGTATTTATCTTTTGATCTCCACCACTCGTTTGTAAAGTGGTTAGGCTTTTGGTCTCTCTCCTCCTATTTAAGGAAGAGGCCCCCCTATTGTAAAGGCACCTTTGGGCTCTTGAACTCTTGGAATAAAATATTTCTTTTGCAGATCTACTTCTCTAGTCTTGTTGGATGCTCTTGCAAGTTGAATATACAATCTTTTCTCTGTGTTATCATTGTGGATCTTGGGCTTCAAACGTTTTCTCTGCAGGGAGGCCGTGTGGGTGAAGAGGAGGACGATTTGAGGGGACGCTATTGTGGGGAAACCCCATATCTTACCTTTGGATTGTTCTTTGTCTCAGGGAGTATCATTATTGTATCTTTGTGACATAGTTGATGCTTTTTGTCTCATCTTTTCATCTTTATAGCTTCTTCCATGTTTGATTGATTCTCATCATAGATCGTTTTGGACAGGGAAGGGCGCATTGGACGACTTGGAAGGATAGCGATTTCACTTGGAGCACTTGGATCTCTCTCTTGATTGCCTCACTTGGGAAAGATTATCAATTTGCAAGATGGCCGCAAGCTTGTGAGGTATGTATCTAATTTCATGCATTTTACCCATTGGTCACTTCAAACCCTAATAGCTTAAAACCCTTAATTTTAGATATGATAGATCTGGCGAGAATTTGGGCTTAAAACATAAAACCCACCTTTAAATAAATTAAAGAACATCATAACTAAAATTTGGTTTCATTCCGACTCCATTTGGCCCCCAATCTAAGGCACTAGTCCTCTCGTGAGGGGGACGCACTTGTGGGTTTTATGCATTTTTCCGGATCTATCTTGTGGGTTGTGCTACTTTTGCCTCAAAACATCAGATCTACTATCTAGCAACCCTTCTAGTGCCAACTCAACTTGATTTTCACCTTGTGGACCCCATTTTGACCACTTCCCATATTTTAAGGGTGGGCCCCACTTGGATCTTTCTATTTGGCTTTAGATCTATCTAGATCTACTAATCTAAACTCATAAGTGGCTTAATCTTTCCTTGGTTGAACATTTATCCATCTTATAAGCCTCTTCAACCAATCCCTAACTCCTTGGGTCCACTTATTTTTCTAGATCTAGATCCGTTTCTCTTGATCTTCTCCTATTTTTCACTTTTACATTTCCCTAGGAGGTTTTGAGTAGGTTCGCTAGCCTCCATTGGTTAGCTAGGGTTTCCCCCTTGGTCTTACTTAGGCTAGATCTCAAGTGAAGAGTGCCTCTGTTATCGTGACAACCAATTGCATTGGGAACCGTGGCATCTCTTGGGTTACCTCTTTAGTTTTCCAATGCCTTTACCATCCTGGATAGGATCACCTTTTGGGACAACTACAAGTTGTGTGATATCAAGACCTTTACAAAAAGGCATGACTTTTCGGTTCTAGATAATTTATTTATTTGATCACTTTTATTATTTTGATTTATTTATTTGATTGCTTTCTTAATATTATTTTATATTTATATATATTTTTATCTAACATTGCCTTCCTCTTCAGAAATGCTTTGTCCTCAAAGCATATTTATAGAAGACTTTTATCCCTTATTCTTGCTCGTAACGCTTTCTTGTGATCTTCTGTGTTGGTCGCTGCAACACTTGAAGAAATGAGACGGTGTGTTCTTTTAAACATCGAGTGAAAATGTTGTGTCATTTTTGTAGTGGTCCATCCGAGATCTAACTTCATTGGAACTGTTTGCTGATCGATTGTTCGGATAGAACTTCTCATTTTCTGCTTCCACCCAGTTTGTTGATTTGGTCTCCATTCTGTTTTGAAATCACAACTCATTTGTTTATGTTCCTTTTGACTTTGTCATTGGTCATATCGATTTTTATGATTTGGATGACGACAATGCATCGTAATCTTTTGTGATTGTTCTTTGGAACTATATTGTATTGATGTTTGTAGTGATTTGTTAGTATAAACATTCATCTGAATTTGGTCTTTGTTTGATTCTGTATTGGTTCCCCTTTTTGGTGTTCGAATTTGAGCGTTTGATGACTTGTTTATTGGGTCAATCATCATTTCCTTGTCAGCTAATGATCCCTTGTGATCTAACTTTTCTTGTAAAGATTTCTTATCATGCTTTAGTTTTCTAATTTGTATGAGTAAATCTTGATTGTGTCTCCTTAAGCGTAAGAGTTCTTCATTATAATCTGACTTGTCCACTTCATCTTGACCATCTTGATTCTCTTGTTCTCCTTCTCTTAACTTTTTCGTTTGTTTTAGCAATTCCTGATTAATCGTCCTTAAGGAGGAATTTTCTTTGTCTTTTCTTGATGATTTTTGCTAGAGGTCTTGAATCTCCTTTTCTAACTTTTGATTGCATTGTGTTTTATCCTTCGTTTTCTTGATTTGAAGAAGCAATTTCTAATTATGATCTCTTAGATGAGAGATCTCGTTCTTGTATGTCCTTGTCAAATTTGTTTCTCGCAGTTTCAAATTCCTTAATTTTTGTGGTGGACTCCCGAATACGATCTTTCAATTTGGAATTTTCTGTCTTTATTAAGCCATTAAAATACTTCTCTGTCATTTTCAAATTGTAAATTTTTATTGCTTTCGTTGTAATATTGTAGTTCACCTTCCAATTTCTCTATTTGTGATTGCAATTGAGAATGTCCTTGATATTCTTCCATAATAAAATGTTTGCTACATATTGGACAGGGGTGGTTGCAATTTTTAAAAACTGACACATACCCAAACTCTAATTCGCAATGAAGGCACTTAGCCCAAAATTTAGACTTATATATGGAATCCATAATTTGCCACTCACTTCTTCAATAAATACACAAATATGCTTCAATAACATCCTTCGATATCTTCTTTTTTTGTCCAATAATTATTATTGCTATTATTAAAAGTAATAATAATATTATACCAATATGGAATACATTGAACTTTGTAAACCAAATAATAATAAAATTTGATAAAGAATATATTCCAATAAGACCAATAATATATATATTATATAATTAATAAACTTTTGAATCTCTCTTTTTTTTTTATTTTAATAAAGGGTTAATTTATATCCCCTTTTAGCTCACTGTTATCACACCATAGTAGCTGGGCTACTATTCTTGCTGAGCAGATATCTGCACTTTCAAGAGCTTTGTTTTTACATAGATTAGCTATGATGAACTTGTTATTTGAGATCACTTATGGATTAGAGCAGTATATTGTATCAGACTTTTATTAGACCTTGTGCCAAGGCTGAGCCTTGAGAGCTTAGATTTGATGACCGATGTGACCCTTTGTTCCATACAGTTTCAGTTTAGTGCCCAGTGATTATATTGCAGCAGTGTTTCAGATGTTTATTGATGATTATTATGATGTAATGTGACCTATGGACTTCTGACTATTGGCTTTGGATTATTATCTTGTTGTTTTAGTCATCTTCATAGCTTTAACTTGGTATATGATTCATGATGTGGCAGTACTATTTAAAATAAAATAAAATATCTTGGATGATGTTATAAATATAAAATGGATGTATTACTTGCACACTTAGGTTTTTTGACAATACTCATCGGTTTCATTACCCTCCTATGAGCATAGATACGGTCTTTCCTGACACTCTTGTCTGCTAGCTTAGGCACCACATTCATTTGACTCCATCCATCCATGACCTTCTTGATTTGGCTTTCACCCTTGACTTGCCTTCTTGACTTCTTGATACTGAGGACTTCCCCATTTCTACCTCTGTGTTGGACCACATCCATGTTTGTTTTGTGTCTCGGCTCTGAGTTGGTGATAGAACTTGCCTTTGGTGAGCTGGATTGTATGCCTAAATCATTTTGGTCGGTTGTCCCGATGTTTGGCACTGTGCAGAACTCCCCCTAGTCACTTGAGATGTTGTTGGCTAAAACTGAAAGCTCATGTACTACCTGTATTGGAAATGTTTTATGAAAGCCTGTGAACTTAAAATTCTAGAATGTGTTTCTTAACACACGTGGATAAAGGCTATAGCAATGCACTGCTAAAATACCCCTTGAAGGGTATAAAAAGGTCCAGAAAAGCAATGGTTACTCAAAAGTTATATCGATTATTGTTGACCTTATTGATGTGAATATGCCTCGGATGCAAGCTGCGATTAGTTGTGCTTCTTAGCACATGTGAAATCCCAGAGGGGTCATATAGGCCAAAAAGGCCATGGAAATGAAATGAATGATCCTAATGAACCTGGATCAACTTAATGTAGACATGATGCCTAAGTTGAATAAACACTCTCTAAACAACTTATCCATTTGTGAGGCACAACCCTTCCCTTTGTTATTTTGTCCAGCACAGAGTGTAGCTCCCCCATTCCCCGTCCAAAGTGTCACTTAGTTGAGCTTGGTCAAGTCATCCCCTTTTGACTAGCCTTGTCCTTAGCCTTCATCCTCAGCTAGCAGTTAGACGATGTCCAATGGGTGAGTTTCATTAAAGCTTTTGTGTAAGTAAAATATAAATAACATTTAAATATATCTATGTATTAACTGCCACAGAATGATTTTTATACTTTAAGTTAAGCTGTGAGTATGATATGAAGGAACATGTCTTAGTCGTTGTCATAATCTTGTCCTTGGTTATATTTTGACCTAGTCAAACATAGTTTGACCATGGTCATTCTTGGGATCCGTGATGAGATGGACCACTTGTGCTTATTGATGATGATTGGTGGTCCCACATACACCTATTGATGATTTCATATGTTGGACATATGCTTCAGATGATGGTTGATGCAGTTACTCAGTTTTATTATTATTTCCAGATCATCATATTTTACACTGTCTGGGTATGGTGGGCCTTACAGTTGACCCCACAGGTCAACCCATGATGTATGAGTACTCATTTCTAGTAGATTTGGGTCTTTTGGATCCATTGAGACACTTATCTTTCAGTTCCGGGCACTTATGATGATGATAGCAGCAGTTATCCGCCTGTTGACCAGTTTTGGGTATGCTGATCCAGCCTGTCCAGCAGAGGCTTGGAGGCCAGTTGTTGCCTAGGGCACTATGTAGTAAGGGGGTGGTCCAGTCACTTGTTTTTACCATTATGCCCCCCTTCCAAACAGCCTGGTGCACTCAGTTTGACAGCATAGGCACCCTGGGTGGCAGTTTGAGCAGTTTCAGGGTTTTTCAAGAGGATTACAAATGGAATAAAAGGGTCTCTGAGGAATTCGATTTGGGCAACTGAGGCAAGGTTTTGGCACTTTGTCTTCACAGAGGTCTTCCAGGGTGAACTCCCCATCTTCCAGTCAGTTGGCATCAGTCAGTGGGGTCCACAGTGGCCACAGGAGGCCTTTTACTTCATGTCTCTCTCAGTTTGGAGACAAGATTTTGATCATTTGTGTCATTTGGACATGTCATGGTCCTATTATTTTATATTATTGTGCCATGGGGATGAGCTAGTGAAGGATTGATACCTCCTAGCCCCACCATGTGTGTCTTGAGTCATGTCCATGTCATATTTGGTGGGCCCATGTATCGTAGCCCCTTTTGGAGGATGACGTCACCCTCACTTAGTCACTTTTAGCTATGACGTCATCCCTCTTTTGAGTGATCCATGTGATATTATGTTTTGGCTCATCTTAGCCATTGATTAGATTGTGAGATCTTTTAATCTCTACCACTCATTTCAAAAAGTGGTTTTGAGGTTTAGGGTTTTGGTCTTTGATATCCTATATAAGGAGGAGACCCCCCGATTGTAAAAGCACCTTTGGAGCTCTTGAAGATTGGAATAGAAAACTATTTTGTGGATCTACTTCTCTTGTCTTGATGGATTCTTTTGCAAGTTGAATATACAGTATCTTCTCTATGTATCATTGTGGATCTTGGACTACTAGTTGTTTTTCTGCAGGGAGGCCGAATTGGTGAGGACGACGATTTGAAGGAGGCTATTGTTGGGGGGACCCACATATATTCTCTTGGGTTGATCTTTGTGAAAGGGAGTATCATTATTGTATCTTTGTGACATGGTTGATGCTTTCTCTTACATCTCTTTACCATTTTCATAAATTTTCTACTTGGCTTGTTTCTAACTTGATCTTGTCTTGTAGGAGGAGGATGATTTGGCCATCTTTGGAGGAGGACGTTTTGGCTTGGAGCATTAGATCTCACTCTTGAATATACACATAGGGGAATGCTATCAATTTGCAAAGTGGCCACAAGCATTTGAGGTATGTTCTACAAGGTATGTACCTGATCTACTCTTCTTCTTCATTGGTCATCAAACCCTTAAAATCAAAACCCTCATTTTTACTTTTTTTCTAGATCTACTTGGATCTAGCTTGGCATTGGAGATAATTTTAAGAACCCACCTCTATAGCATCCACGACAATTTAGATCTATAGTTTGGTGGTGATTGGCTTCCATTTGACCCATTTTCCAATGCACCTAACTCTCCTTGAGGCAATTCGCATTCCTTGAGGAGAGCTAGTGGGGCTAGTTCCAAGTTGTGGGTAGGTGAGATCCCACTTGATTTGCATAGATCTACCTTGATAACCTACCCATAGTGCTTCACCTCTTTGATTTTTGCCTTGTGGGCCCCATTCCTCATTTTGAGGGTTGAGCCCCACTTGGGTCATTGGGTGATGCATTTTCAACCTTAGATCTATGGAGATCTAGCTCATATTTGGGCATGCCCTTTCAAACCCACTTTGATAATTGCCTTAACTACCCCGATCTACATTTTGGTGAAGTTTGGACTCCATTTGCCCCCTCAATTTAAGGCACTAGTCTCCCTTGGGTAAATCGCACTCCTTGGGCTAGCGGTCTTTTGGCTAGATCCCATATGTGGGTGTTGCATATCTCATCTTAGATCCATAGATCTACTTTTTCTCACACCCCTTGGTGCCATCTCACCCCTAACTCAACCTTGTGGGCCCCATTTGGACCATTTTCCCTATTTTAAGGGGTGGGCCCCACTTGTGTCTTTTCATGGTACTAGATCTAATTCAACTGAGCTTCAATAAGTGGCCTTAGTCATTCATTGGTTGAAACACTTGTCACATCCTAAGCCTCTTCAACCACACTTAAACTCTTGGGTCCACTTAATCTAACTCAAACATTGGTTTCTGTAACCTAATTTACACATTTCCCTAGGAACCTTTGTGTTAGCTAATCTTCATTGATTGGCTAGGGTCTCCCCCTTGGTCTTGATTCTTCTTGATCTAAAGTGAAGAGTGCTTTGGTTATCGTGACACCCAGCTTGCATTGGGAACTGTGACCTCTCTTGGGTCACCTCTTTAGTTGTCCGTCTCCTCTACCATCCTGAATGGGATACCTTTAGGGACAACTACAAGTTGTGTGATAACACTCACGATTAATAATATATAGAAAATTCTCTTGCCATCTGTTACGATGGTATTGGCACCAACTTACCTGCAGAGGTGCCCCACGGAGAGGGTGTCTTTTTTCTAACCAGGAGTGGTGTTTAGCCAGCTCATTCTGAGGTAGGGGAATGGCCAGACCCTCTGGTTCCTCCTTTGGAAATACTATGGCTTTGTGGCATCGCTGACTGCCTCATGAAAGGGTTTAAAACCCCAAGGTTGGTGTCCGGGGCTTCCAAGGGTGGGTCACTGGGTCACATGACACCGACCTGGTTTTATCACTCTAGCAGCATGTTCTTCGACACTGTGACATTTACTCATCCTTCAAAGCACCTCCAACACCCTCTTGGCCCTCCAATTCACCAACGCCCTCTCTCTGGGTCCTCCTACATAGGATGGCATCATCTTCCTGGGCAGACTGTAATGCTTGATAAGGGGGGGGGGGCCGTTGAGGGTTTTTCATCACTGTTTGGGTTAGTTGGGGCATGGTGACCCCCCCTTACACAGTCTGGCCTTCAGTTTGATAAAATATGGCTTTGTTCAGCCATTTTGCTCATGTTTGGGTCAAATCTGGGGAAAACACCCCAATTTACCCACTCTTATCATTATTTTATATTATTTTTGTTATAATTTTAAGTTGACATTTTTAATATTAAATTGACCTTATTTTATGTAAAAGTGAGTGTGAGATCATATAAATTCAATCTCCTCACTTCATTTTTATAGATCAACTCTTGGGATAATTTCATTATGTCTGTTATTTTCCCAAACTAGGGCTCTTTGAAAGGATGCGCACTCCTTGATGAAGGTTATTTTGCAAGTTTGAAGCATTTCTTGGAAGTTTTACTATTGCTCATGCCATTGCTAAGGTGAGGCTAGAGTTGTTTGCTTAACACATGCACTTAGAGGTATCTATGCTTTGGGTTTGATGTCTCTTAGTCAATTTGTATGGAAGTGATGTTTGTTAGGGTTGAATGGAAGCCATTGTTGCTTCATTTTGCTTCCCTATCGCAAAATATTTACTGAAGAGGTGGAATAAACAAGAGAAAACCAAATCTGAAAATGTAACAATTGCAGAAATTTAAAGGTAAATTCCTGAATTAATATGCTAAGTAAAGCATGAAAGATATGCTTGTAAAAGAAGTATTTTACTTAGTTAAAATTTGCAATGGAAGATGAAATGACGTGCTGGAATTAATTTCAAAAATACATTATGTAACTCATAAAATCATGATAAAGAAGTAGATATTTAAAGTTACCAAATCTGGTTTTATTTGCACTTTTGTGTAACTTTCAGGTTGCAGAAATTTATTAGTATTCCAATTAAATGATAAATAAACCATGATATACAAGAAGTAAGTACAAAATCTGAACATGTAAAATTAGTAAGTGAAAGAACAAATTAGATTTGCTTATTATGCAAGTTTTTCTTATGACTGTTATCTTTAAGCAATGAAGACTTGAAGAAACAAATATAAAATTTGAGGTATGAAACCCTTGGATGCAAATTTCAGATTTGAAACTTGCGCAAGTTACTCAAAATAAAATGTATTTTGCACTTTAAACTCAAAAAGTAACTAATAAATCTGAATCTAAGATAAATATTCAGATTTACTTTAGATCTAAGCAAAATATATTCAATAAAAGCATTAGATATAGTCTATGTGAAACCTATTATAGCTTTTGCCTTAGGGTTATTAGCTTTCACCAAGAGAAAGAGCAATGTTTCTTTAAAATTATATGGATGGTTGCAAGGAGAGATTAGTGCCAAATACCAAGGGCAATGGATTCACCTTAGAATCACCAAGAGGGCCTTGCTTGAAGAAGTCACCAAGGAAATGAGATTGCTCTAGGCTAACCTCAACTCACTTGATGTATTAGAAGACTTAGTGCAATCACAAAGGGAAGTACGAAGGAGAGACTCTCCTCCATAACACACTTCATTTTGCTTCCCTATCGCAGCCCTCTTCTCTCCTCAATCCGAGGCCTTTCTTCTACCCTACCACCAATTGATCTTCTATTCATCCTTGTCCCCATTTTCGCTGCCCTTCCCTTCCTTTATACTTTACACAGGCCTGCCCTTTGGGCAGCCCTTGTGTGCCCTACCTTTGCCTCTTATCTGCATACACAAAAAACAAAAATCTAATTAGCTTATAAAACTTAATTTTTTATTGTTTGATCATTGGTTATCTCATATGCTAATAAAGTAATATTTCTGCTGGGTTGTAAGGTGCAGATCTGACATCTATATTTAGTTCTACTACAAGTCTGTAAGTTGTTTTTTTTATATCAGTTGTTTCAGACCCTAGTTCACCCTTGGTGGTTGTTAATGCGAATTACATCATTGATTATTGATTGGTGGAGGAGTCTTGTATGCACTTATGCAGATTTGAATATCACATTTGCAATAAATATTATCTTTGTTTTTATCCAGCTCTGATATACATTATTGCTTCTATCTCATTCAGAATTGATCACATAGAAAACTAGACTTCAATCTAATCGGTTAAAGATTAATGACAGCCTTTGGTTAATGCTTTGATTAACACTTTTGATGATTTGAACTCCTTATTAATGATACTTAAATGCTAATATCTGCTATGGTAAATGATCCTTGTTTATTATGTAAATTATGTTGACAAATGATCTTTGCTCATATATTCTCATGCCGTTATCATTATTTGATCACTGAATTGTCATGTTACATCTGACTAGTGAATGACTTGGACAACTATCATTAAATTGTATATTTGGTTAGTGTGCTAGCAATATAGTCTTTTGATCCAATATTGATTATTGTAATACATGCTTACATGTTTATGCATTTCATTGGATGATCTAAGTGGATTATTGACTTCTGTCATATCTTTTGCCCTCACTGGTATTGGTCATAATATTATTGACGCCATTAGGCACTGGTCTAACTACAAATTGCATAGAGAATATTGTTCTGTGGTTGTCCTAGTGTTCTTATAGGGTTCCTTAAGGATACTTCTCCTTGGAGGTTTCGACTTCCGAAGAAGTTAGAATGGTGACTGAGGTGACATTTGGGTCACTATTCTTATTTGTGCTGACTGGGAATTAGCCCTACTAATTTGCCTGGTAACATTTTTGATTTTTGGCACCGTTGCCGGGGACGTTTCAAAGATTGAAGTGGTTCATCTGCAGTCATTAACACCCTTGGAAAAACGACATTTGGTAAGAACTCAAAGTGAGTCCTTCTTCCTTATAATTGAAAATATCTATAAAGGACTCACCTCACAGGTCTTATCTGGCGACTCCACACATTTAAGGCGACTCCACTTATCAAGAAGCAATTCAGAACATTCACCATTATCTCAGGTACGTATTTGTTTAGTGCTTTCGGTGAGATTTTTTTAAGTCTAACTTGGCAGGTCTCTCCTGGCGACTCCTACTGAAGAAAATATAAAGGAAGTACTCGACAAAAAACTGAAAATCAAGAGATATGGCGATCCTCGATCCGTTCGACTTCTCAAGAATTCTGGGGTATCCTAATAAGTTCAGCAAACACCGCTGCTTGAATTCTATCCCGATGTTCCACAAGGAAAAAGATACACCTACAACACATATCATAAAATTCAAAGAAGTTTTGACGACATGGGATATCACAAATGAGGACACCATTATACAGTTGTTCCTAATGTCTTTCGAGCTAGGTGGTGATCCAGATATGGATGCTTGGTATGAAGGGTTTCCTCCCAAGGGCATATCTTCCTTCTTTCGACTAGTTGAAGTATTCAGCGATCAATGGGATCCAAATGCTAAAGAAGAAATCATGAAGATTGTAAAGGACGATCATACGGATATTGACGAACAAGTATTAGAGGAGCAAGAAACAGTCCCTGGCAAAGATCAAGTCTCAAAACGTTTACTTGAAGAAACCATTGTTCAGGATAGGGAAAATGAAGTAATTCCTGAAGATGGAGAAGCCTTAGTTGAAGAAACTGACGAATATACAGAAATGGTGAGTTCTCCATATCCTCAAGTTACAGTTTCTTATGATATGTTGGCTCTCTTGGAAGAAAGTTATAGGTGTGCAGAAAACGATGATTATTGGAAGTTCATTGGCCCATCAATGTACGACTCTTCAAGACCTTGTAGCATGATGATGGATCCTCTCCTGAGCATATATATGGATGAAGAAGCTTGCTCTGCCCCCGATGAAGAATGGATCAATCCTTTTTCTTTGCTAAAAGATGCAATGGTGCAAGATGTGGTGCCTATTGACAATGTTTATGTGCAAAATTTCTCCAGTATCTCTAAGTTCATGGTAAGCCCTAATCAACTACATTCTACAAGAAGTATTTAGCCCTTTTTGTCCAGTATCAGTAAGTAGTCGACAATGTTTTCCAATAAAGGCAATATAGGTATGTGGACATGTATGATTCTATTTTCACATTGTCATAATTTATATTGTTTATCTTTTCATTTGAAATGTGAAGGCTTGAATTATGTAGTTGGAAATTTAAGAGTGATAAAGATCATTAGGAGTACTAACACAATAATTATGAAGAAAAACAATATGCATGTATTTCCAAAGGATTGTCCAAACAGGTGGCAGCTGATATGTGAAGATGTGCAAGGACCACCCCCACAAACGCTTTCTCGAATGGACAATCAAACAATCTTCAAGCAAACATTTTCCTCAATGCCAATATATCATCAAGATGGTCCATACATTAGTCCGGTCGAAACTTGGATAAATGGAGTTTGTAAAAGAGATTTTTCGCCATGGCAGCAGTATTTAAGCTCTCAGGTCCCCGTAGCCATCCAATCCTCGTCTCATATCATGATGGAGACCTAGGTACGTATTTGCCTCGTGATTGATCAGGTTTTATCATGGATTCTATCCAAAGACAAAGGTAAAGCATCAGGTATGAATTGCTTACTCAAATGGTTACACTAGTGGTATGATTTTACCTAGTCCTTTCTACTTCTTGTGTTTAGTGTAGGCAGGATTAGTTAGGCATATACTGTTATCCATGCATTGCATTTGACATTCTTCATATTGACATAGGTTAGTCACTTGTTTATGCATTTGTTTAGTCTGTTTGATGAACAAGGCAGGACGAAAGTGTCTGCCTCTGGGTATTTTGATGTCCTTGGTTATTTGATATGTGGGTAGGTCTACAGGTACCCAGATGATTCTTGGATTCTTGAGCACTCTTAGGAGGAGTACTCGTCTCGTAGTTGGAGCCAGTGTTACGATGGTACCAGCACTAGCGTACCTGCAGAGGTGCCCCAGGGAGAGGGTGTTTTTTTTCTGACCAGGAGGGGTGTTTAGCGAATTCATTCTGAGGTAGGGGCATGGCCAGACCCTTTGGTTCCTCCTTTGAAGTACTATGGATTTTTGGCATCGCTGACTGCCTCATGAAAGGGTTTAAAACCCTGAGGTTGGTGTCCGGGGCTTCCAAGGGTGGGTCACTGGGTCACATGACCCCGACCTGGTTTTATCACTCCAGCGGCAGGTTCTTCAGTACTGTGACATTTACTCATCCTTCAGAGCACCTCTAGCACCCTCCTGGCCCTCCAGTTCACCAACGCCCTCTCTGGGCCCTCCTATAGAGGATGACGCCATCTTCTTGAGCAGACTGTAATGCTTGATAAGGGGGGGGGGTTGAGGGTTTTTCATCACTGTTGGGGTTATTTGGGGCATGACGACCCCCCCTTACACAGTCTGGCCTTCAGTTTGATCAAATATGGCCTTGTTCAGCCATTTAGCTCATGTTTGGGTCAAATCTGGGGAAAACACCCCAATTTATCCACTCTTATCATTATTTTATATTATTTTTGTTTTAATTTTAAGTTGACATTTTAAATATTAAATTGACCTTATTTTATGTAAAAGTGAGTGTGAGATCATATAAATTCAATCTCCTCACTTCATTTTTATAGATCAACTCTTGGGATAATTTCATTATGTCTGTTATTTGCCCTAACTAGGGCTCTTTGAAGGGATGCACACTCCTTGATGAAGGTTATTTTGTGAGTTTGAAGCATTTCTTGGAAGTTTTACTATTGTGCATGCCATTGCTAACGTGAGGCTAGAGTTGTTTGCTTAACACATGCACTTAGAGGTATCTATGCTTTGGGTTTGATGTCTCTTAGTCAATTTGTATGAAAGTGATGCGTGTTAGGGTTGAATGGAAGCCATTGTTGCTTCATTTTGTCTTGACTTGCATTTCATTTTTGTCATTGGTCACCTTTGCATTCAAAGTTCAGCTTTAGGTCTTCAAGTCTTGCTAAGGCTAGGTTCCCTCAACTAATCCTAGAAATTGTTGAGGTTAACCCTAGTTGCCAAGCTTGCCAAGTACCATCTCAAGGAGGGTTTCTTCTCTCATTGATGCCCTGGGGTTGGGTGACTAGTTTACTCTTGGAACCCTAGTTGTTCATCTACTTCATTGAACCTAAATTCTGAAGTTGTTAATATTGTAAATATTATTCTTAGGTCTTTGTTTTATTTTTTGAGTTATTTGTGCTTTAAATTATTGCAAAAAATCTAATTTTAAAACCCTAAAATCTAAGTTTTTACCCTAAACTGAACCTAAACCTACTGCATAAAACCCTACGACCTCCTTTATTTCACCTTTTCTACCTTCGATCTCTCCATTATCAAGCACGGCCTGCCCCTTCCCTTCACCTTTTTCCCTCGGCCCTCTCATGGAATCCCTTAGTCCCCTCTCTTTCCACTTATCCTGCTCCAGCAAACCCCGCTCCATCCTTTTCCCACTCAGACTTGCTACATTCCCCTTCTCCTTGTTGTTTAGAGCCCTTCACCACCCGAGCTCTCCTCCACAACACACTTCATTCTGTTTCCCTATCGCATCCCTCTTCTCTCCTCAATCCGAGCCCTTTCTTCTACCCTACCACCAATATATCTTCCATTCATCCTTGTCCCCATTTTTGCTGCCCTTCCCTTCCTTTATACTTTACACAGGCCTGCCCTTTGGGCAACCCTTGTGTGCCCTACCTTTGCCTCTTATTTGCATACACACAAAACAAAAATCTAATTAGCTTATAAAACTTAATTTTTTATTGTTTGATCATTGGTTATCTCATATGCTAATAAAGTAATATTTCTGCTGGGTTGTAAGGTACAAATCTGACATCTATATTTAGTTATACTACAAGTCTGTAAGTTGTTTTTTTATATCAGTTGTTTCAGACCCTAGTTCACCCTTGGTGATTGTTAATGCGAATTACATCATTGATTATTGATTGGTGGAGGAGTCTTGTATGCACTTATGCAGATTTGAATATCACATTTGCATTAAATATTATCTTTGTTTTTATCCAGCTCTGATATACATTATTGCTTCTATCTCATTCAGAATTGATCACATAGAAAACTAGACCTCAATCTAATCGGTTAAAGATTAATGACAGCCCTTTGGTTAATGCTTTGATTAGTACTTTTGATGGTTTGAACTCCTTATTAATGATACTTAAATGCTAATATCTGCTATGGTAAATGATCCTTGTTTATTATGTAAATTATGTTGACAAATGATCTTTGCTCATATATTCTCATGCCGTTATCATTGATCACTGAATTGTCATGGTACATCTGACTAGTGAATGACTTGGACAACTATCATTAAATTGTATATTTGGTTAGTGTGCTAGCAATATAGCCTTTTGATCCAATATTGATTATTGTAATACATGCTTACACGTTTATGCATTTCATTGGATGATCTAAGTGGATTATTGACTCCGATCATATCTTTTGCCCTCACTGGTATTGATCATAATATTATTGACTCCATTAGGCACTGGTCTAACTACAAATTGCATAGAGAGTATTGTTCTGTGGTTGTCCTAGTGTTCTTATAGGGTTCCTTAAGGATACTTCTCTTTGGAGGTTTCGACTTCCGAAGAAGTTAGAATGGTGACCTAGGTGACATTTGGGTCACTATTTTTATTTGTGCTTACTGGGAATTAGCCCTGCTAATTTTCCCTGTAACACCATCCTTCCTAAATCAAAAGCTATTTCAGAAACTAAAGAAGAGATTCAAGAAAAGCACCCTGAAGATCAAAGAGATATTATTGAAGCTCCTCCTTGTGTGGTTGTACTAGAAAATATTAAAGATCTGGAGCTATCTTAGGATTATGAAGATGATCATGTGTGTATGCCAGATCTACCTCATGAAGAAACTATTATAGAAGATCATGAAGGAATCCATGATATAAGTTGGGATGTGTATGATGATACTCCTTCATGTGCTCCACATGGCGATGAAGGATTGGTAAATGCATTCACTTTTGATATTTTTGAAACCAACCCTTCTAAAGATGATAATTATGAACATGAGGAGGACAAGTATAGCCTAGAGCATGAGGTAAGTGATGAAGACTCTCTCATATCTGACATAGATGGGTGTGATGACTATTGGAATTTCATTGAAAATCCAACCTATGAGACTTTTGAAAATCTTATTGAGAATCCCATCTATGATATGTCCAGCAAGGGGAGTATCTATACAAAAATTTATGGAAGACCAATTTATGATTCATCCAGAGAAGGGAGTGTTGATCTTGAGACTTGGGAAAACCTTGTTATGGAAGAGGAACATGCTAACTTTTTATATGATTAGTATGAGCAATGCATGAGCATCAGCAAGGAAGACCTGAAGAAGCAATACAATGAAGGTTCATATCAGATACAACTAATTGAGGAGCAGTCTCAACAATCATCTTCATATACAGTGGTTCCTTATGATTTGGAGCAGCTTGGGGCTTATGCTTTCACAAAAAGTTATCTTTAGAAGAGCCCTTTAGATCAATATGATGAGGTAGTGGATCTACCTCATCATTCAGAGTTTTTTCTCAGTTCTATCCAATCATGGATAGAAGAGGCCTATAGGAGGACTTACCATTTGGGGAATCACTTCAAAGATCTATTACATGCTTATGATTTCCCATCCAGCCCTCCCATCCAGAATATCCATGCAGGTTTGCACTTTCTGATAAACGTATCCTTGCTTTGGCTGGTAACCAAAGGCAAGGCAAAAATCTGTTATATTGATGAAATGTTAACCTGGTTACATTGGATTTATCATTACACTTAACGTTTTGCTTTATATCATGCTTAGAGTAGGAAAATAAGCTCCTCAAAGAGAGCATTTACTTTACACATTTCTTTCTAGTGCTTGGGAATAATAACCTTTTTCCTTAGTTTTAGTTTTTATGAATAAATGCAATTTGTGATTCACTGGCTTCTTCATAAAACTTGTTGTTATCACCTAAACTGTAGTTACCCCTATGGATGGATCCAGTCATGGATGGCAATAGGGAAGGGCAACTCAAAAGGTGCAACCACGATCACCTCGACCTCCAATATATATGGTTGTCACGCCAGTCGAGGCAACCTTCGCTTTATGTTATCTAGCCCAGACAACAAAGGGGGAGACCCGATCTACTCCCGACAGGAGAGATCAAAACCAAGACACCAAATCAGGGTATTTCCAAGTGAAGTTAGATGTATGGTTTATCCTAGACCTAAAGATGAAGTCACAAGCCAAGTGGGGGTTCAATAGGTATAGCTTTGGTTCATAGTTGATGTGAGAGTGACTTATAATGTTTGAAGTGAGATATAGGGCTAGTGTACTAGTTCAATGTCAAAAGGTCCACTGCCTTGGGAACTGTGTCCAACGCAGGGTAATTAAGGGTTGTATTGGGGCTAACTAGTACAAGTGACAAGCTTGACCATGATACATGACAGCTTCAAAGGTTTAGTTCACCATGCATAGGTCAAACCACAAGTCAATCCAACAATCTAGGAAAGTTAAATTAACTTGGAGAAAAACCAGTGCCTTGGGAATTGGGAAGTGGAGTCAAAATATGGTTGACTTGTGGTTTAGGACTCCTAGTACTTGGGACAAGTGGGAAATAGAAGCCTTGATGGATGAATGTGTCTAGATCTAGGTTTGACCAAAGTGGACCACAATCCCTTAAAACAAGGAATGCAATCCCCAAGGCAAGATTTGACAAAGTGATAGTCTAGACCTAGGTTTTGAATTATTTCGGTTTCAAATCTCCAAAAATCTCAAGTACCCAGTTCCTAGAAGTGAGTCAACTCACTTCTCCAAGGTGGTGCGACTTTGCCCAAGGAGGCCTAAAAGTGGGGTTAGGTGGGTCAAAACAAGTCGGATGGCATCCAAACTTTAGATCCGGGTAGATCGGTCAGGTAGAAGTATGGATCTATAATTTCGTGGCAATCCACCGGTTAGATCTTACTAGATCTGAGTTTAAGTGTTCCAAGTGGTCCAAAATGGGGATTAAATCCCTTAAAATGTGGAATGGGGCCCACAAGGTGAATTTCAAGAAAGGGACAACCTGGGTGTATGTTATTTGATGTGTAGATGTCAAATCAAGTGGAATCTCAAACACCCACCACCTAGATCTAGGTCAACTTGCTCAATCAGTGAAGTGCGCCTTGCTTGGGAGAGGCTAAGTTGGCCTGGGAAGGGGGTCAAATGGAAGCCAATCCTCACCAAACTATAGATCCGGGATGCCTTGGATGCTATAGAGGTGGGTTTTCAGTATTATGCCCAACAACCCACTAGATCTAAGTAGATCTGAGAAAATGTAAAATGAGGGTTTTAAGATATTTAGGGTTTCAACAATTTATGAGCTATGTCAATGGATTGGATAAAGGAAAGAGAAACAAACCTGTGGATCTTACCTGGGTAACCTTGTAGATGCCTTGATGATGATGATCTATGCAAACCCGATCAATTTGAGAAGCTTTGAGGTAGTTTCTATGCAAGTCGATTTGGTCCAAGAAGCCAATGCGCCCTCTCTCCTGCACAACAAACGTCAACAATATCAGATTTGATGCATCAAGAGATAAGACTAATGCCACAAAAGAAGTAACAGAAAGATAGCATAGATCACAATGATGCTAATGATAACCCCCTGATACAAGCGAATGCCAAGAAAGTCGATTTGAAGAAGCCTTGCAAAATCGCCCTTGTTGAAGTCGCCCTCCTGTAGACAAACAATGATTTCCAAAAAAAAGATAGATCTTGCCACAATTTCCAAATGCTAGGTTGCAATAGACTTTCCAATCACCATCTAAGAACACCAGATGCAAAGGAGACCACAAGAATTTCCACAAGAATATTTTTCTATACCAATAATCCAAGAGCCAAAGACCCTTTACAATGAGAGGCTCTCTCCTTTAAATAGGAAGGAGAGGCACCAAAACCCTAACCACTTTTTGAATGAGTGGCTAAGATTAGAAGATACAAATGTCTAATCAATGGTTGAGATGAGCTCAACAACATAATACATGGATCACACATAAAATATAACATAAGTGGACAAAATCGCCCTAGAAGAGGGGAATCCCACCAAATCATGATGATGAAATATCATAAGAGGCTTATGGTGGGTCCAAGGGGTAATTTTATCCCTCCTTGGTCAATCCCCATAGCACAATAACCAATAAATAATCATGAATGTACCAAATCGTGCCTCCATAGTGAAGTCGTGGTCCTCAAAAGACCTCAAAAATCCACAGAAAGTGCCATAAATGATGGATGCGGGCCCCGATGAAGCTGAAATTGCTGGAGAAGGTGTGGAAGGTCCCGATCTATCATCACTGATCATCCCATGCCATAACTTTTCCTCAGTAGCCCAAATCGATTTCCTCAATAGCCATTTCTACCAATCCTGAAATGCCTCGGGAAGCGTGAAACTGCCCCAAACAGCCTCCTGGAGTGCTGGCGCTGTCAAGGTGAGGGCACCAATGTGTCCGGAAGGGGGGTAATATGGTAAAAACAAGTGGCTGGACCACCCCCTCCATCATCAGCGCCCTAGGTCAACCGGATAAAAGTCATCTTTGCTCCGACAGGGCCTCCAACAGACCAAAACTGCACTGGGACAGCCTACTGAGGCTCAATCATCACTGTAAGTGCCCGGAACTGAAAACAAACTGTCCCATTGGACTCAGAAGGTCCAAATATATCCAAGATGTGTACTCATACACCATATGAGTCTCTGCATGATCAAAATAAATATCCAATACACCGGAACAGGGCCAATAATAATGCGTTGTACATATACAAATACTGCTGTAACCCCAGAATCATCATCATAACCCTGTAGCTGCTGCATAGAATCATCCTGTATGTGTACATAGACCATATATGATCTATCCATATCATCATAAGGTCTAACATCTCATGTCCCATGGTCCTCCATGGTCAAACTAGGTCCAACCAAGACCAAATATAACTCAGTCCATCATCCAGGGTTGCTGAAAAGTATCAAGGTTAATACATGCTTTACAATTTATTCAAATAGCAATTATAACACAGAGTAATCATGACTGGCGATCTAAATCCAAATATATAGTGTCGTTAATTATTATTATTACTCAGACTAGACTTTCAGGATCATACTCACTTCATAGTTGTGATCAATTTGCTAGTGAAGGGTGAAGGCTAAATTAACTTGGCTAGGCTAAGGGATGACTTAACTGTCTTGACTTTGTGACACTTTGGCAAGGGAACGGGAATACACCATAGTATATACTGAATGAGCAATAACACAGGGAATGGCGGTGTCTCACAAATGGATGAGTTGTTTAAAGAGGGTTTATTTACCTTCACAGATGCGCACAATCCATAATACAAATAAGGCCAGCAATTGTTTAGATATAGCATTTAAGTTCCATTGCTTTTTGGGCCTGAAGTTTCCATAGCCTTGATCTATGTGTGTTTACAAACACATTGCATAGATTTACATTTTTTCTTTAGGCTTTCTGCTGCAGGTGTGTTTTTAAGGCACTTGTTTACCTGAGCACTTCTAGGTGTGTCATGGACAGCTTGTTTACCTAGGTATTTATTTTCCAAAAGATACAACATTTTATTTTCATTGCCATGTTCATTTGGCATGCCTCTCATTCATGTGTGTTTAGAAACACATTGCATGAATGGGCTTTTCATACAAGATATAGCATTTCATTTTCCAGATTTTGTATTGATGGCAGCACTAAAGGTTTCAGGTTTAGCCAACACAACTTTAGTGACTAGGGGGAATTCACAAGGAACTCCAACTCACCATAGGTAAGTTTTGTCACCAACTCAGAGCCGAGACACAATAAACAGGGAGGCTCATCCAATACAGAGGCTACAGTGGGGAAAAGTCCTCCATGCCACTAGTCAAGTAGTAAGTCAGGGTGATAATCTAAAAGGTAGGCCATGGATGGATGAAGACAATGAATAATGGAGCCAACACTAGCAAGCCAAAGTATGGTGTAATGATCACCTCTATTCTCCCTAAGGAGGGTATGTACCAATGAGTATGAATAGTGAACTTCTAAGTCTGAGTAGGGACAGTATAATATATATAATAGATCAACCAGGTCCATATATCTATATGATCGCCAGATCATGACACTAAGTGCTAAGACATGCTATAAGAATAAGTATAAAAGCAATCTAACCATAACACCGTAATACCTGCTGAGTCATATACCTGAATGCACATCAACCTGTACCATCATCTGTCCTCTGGAACTGTTGCTGTAACTCTGGGCACTACTGTCTGCTCTGTACCAATGGTATAATGGCTACATCAGTCATCTCTCTGAGTGTCCTGAAACTCAGTCATGGCATGGGGAATATAACTGCTGTCCACAATCTGATAGTGATCCAATATAGATGCTCATCTCGGCATCTCAAATGCAAGGGAACTGGCTGAATAGTGTACTGGAATGAGAAAAATAATGTATGGTAGCCCGGCTACTATATATGTGATAACACTTGTGTTGCTGAAGGTTTTTCTTGTCAAGTTGAGATGTTTTTACAGGTTGTATAAACCAGAGATTCTGGTGTTCTTGCATCCTCTCCTTGCCTGAAGGCCAGATCGAGCACATGTGCCAGAGTTGGAGCTAGATGTTATCCACTAAATTGCACTTAGTGGATTCCAAGTGAACCATCGAAGACTTCAACAATCTAATTGTTCATCATCAGTGGTCCCAGATCCATCAGGCCAAGTTTTGTTTTAATAATTGCATGTTCATACCCCCTTGGGTGATTTTGTAAAAATGTGCTAGCATGACGGTCTATGTAAAGAGTTTGGCTTGCTAGGACTTGGACATCAAATGCGAACATTCCATGGTATTTTTTTCCCTTGTCAATTATGCACTGTTGAATAAGCGATGTATAGTCGATGAGTTTTTCACCCGCTCCTCCAAAGGTGGAATGTCGTCTTGGTGGTTAGGCCTTAGAAGGTTATTAAAACTCAAGTGTCAATGTTTATGAGCATGCTAGACATCAAATTGAGTCATTATGGACATGCACTAGGTCCCCTAGGATTTTTGGTCATTTTCGAGAAAGCAACTTTTTTTCTCGTAAAATGGACATTTTTTTAATATTTTAATTAAAAAATCCAAAAATGTAATAAAAGTGTGGTTAGGAGGCCAATTTGGCCATGGGGGTACTCTTTTTCTAACTCAAAGCACCCACTTTACCCCTAAACCCACTTTCCTAAGTGTTTGAGCACTTTATTTTTCATCTTTTTTCACAAAAAGTTAAAAAAGTGAGAAAAAATACCAAAAAAGTGAAAAATATGGAAAAATCCAATTCCTAAATTGATGGGATTTGCAAGAAGTTTTGGATCAGCTTTGATGGAGGATGTTAAGGGAGTGTTTTGGGCAAGTTTTTGGGCAGCAATAAACAAGGAATCATCTCCCCATGAAGTAGGGTGCATTCTTCTTAGAGGGGGGCACATTTCCCAAGGAAGGGGGCCCATGAGTTAAGGAGTTTGCAGCTATTTTTTAGGCAGCCTTTGGGCTGACTTTTGGCAGCCCAAAAAAAAGGTGGCAACCCCCTTAATCAAGCCACAATCTTTGGCTTGAGTCTCTCCACTAATGCGCTCTCCCTCTCCTTCACCAAGTGCCCCCCTCTTCCTCATTTTTTCTATTTAAGCAAGAGCTCTAGCTCTCTTTTGCTCATGGTTAGAGAGGACCGAAAGGCTGGTAATTCTTGTACTGTATTTTGGAATATCTTTTGGAATAATAAAGGCTTTGGAGGCAAATCTGTGGTGTAGTGTTCTATGTGTGTGGATGCAAATGTCAATGGTTTATGAGGTAACTGTAGTGTAACTTAATTATTTGATGCGTTTGTGGATGATCAAGGCCTTCAAATGACTATTACTAGCTGGTAGGATTTATGATTCTAGTTTGATTTCATATATTGCTTATTCATGTCCACGGTATAGAAGTAGTATGTTATTACTAGTTTGTATGCTTACTCTTCTGATTCCTGGCATGAGAAGCACCGGATTTGACGCTTTGTGCAAGTAGTTTTAATTGTGCAGGTTGCCTAAGCTTGAAGGTGCAGATGATCTAGTTTGACTCTACTGCTCTTCAAGTACTTTCAGGATACAGTCCCTCAGCTCTCCACCTACGGGCTCCATAGCTCAAAATTTCCGAGGATCCAACTTTCTTTCTATCTCGCTCTTTCCTTCATTTTAAATTCAAGCTTTTCTGGTTACGGTTACTTGCTTGCTTATGTAAATTTAGTTTGATTTAAAAGAATATCTAAAGTCTGATTTTATTTGAGTACGCTGCTAGATCTAAGTTTTAAAATCTTACATTTGTAGATCTAGTTTATTTTTAAGTACTTGTGCATAATTCTTACCTTTCAGTACTTAAATATTTTATGTTTTTAACGTTCATTTGGGCACATTTGGTGCATTTCAGGTGGCTGGTTTTGTACTTTTATCGCCATAACAAGAGGAGGTGCTGCTGGAAAATCGAAGATCTAAAGCCATCCAAGGATTCTCGGAGCAACACTCTTCTTTCTTCTTCATTTCTAAAAACCTGTAAGCCTTTGGATCCAGATATGTAAGGACCAAAGGAAACCACCTTTTTCACTTGTAATATAATAATAATAAGAAGAACAAGTAGGATTTCCAAGCGCTTGCGCCCCATCCCCCCTAGGGGGATTCGTGTCGCCTCCTTGATGGTTTGCTTTTCTGTATCATTATTTTTCCTTTCTTTAGATTAGTCTCCTTTTTCTTATTTTGGTTAGTTTAATTTTTCTTACATGGTTTTTGGAAAGTAACGTACACTAACCCGACATTCCTCTACCAAACTACCCAAGAGAGCTTGCTCGATTGGGGAAAAGATACTCTTTTCCATAGTAATTAATCTCACATTTTCCTTTCTGCATTTCAATCTCAATTGGAATAAACAATCCGCCCTTCCGGGTATGCTCTTGCCCATCGCAGGTTTACCCTGATCTTTGGGATAACCAAAAGCGGAAGTGTGCACTTTTTAACTTTCAAGATGTAATAAACAACTCACCTTAATAGAAACAACTTCCCAATACTTTACGAAAATCCAGCGTAATAGTTTCTTGACATTGCGTGGGGAAGTTCTTCAAAGGAAGCGGGAACCACTGGGTAGTGGCCTCGGGATACCGTTAGACTGCACCCTCGTTTGGTGTAGTGTTGAATACCTCCCAGAGACTCCAATCCAATCCACATTTCCTTGTGAAGAGCCACCTTTGTCATAATCCAGACATATTTCCAGTACCTCACGGTATATTGGGAATCCCCTTCCCTAATAATCCACTCATCTCCACAATAATTTAAAATTGACCAAGAGCAATTGCACAACATTTATTTCAAGCATTACAACAACACTTTATTTGACTCCATTATCAACACTGGTCTTTTGCTTCATCATTATAATCTATGTTTAATTTCTATCATGTGTTGAATGGTTGGGGAACAATTTTAGTCTTTATGCTGTTATGCTTTAATTTTATACATTGCAAATCTCTTGTATCAATTTCATTTTTATAAAACTCCTAAAAAACTTACTCATCCACCAGAACTAATTAGCTTAACCAGCCTTAGAAACTCTTTCATAGGGACTACCCCCTTGGCTTCGTTAGGAGTTAGCCTAAACGAAGGAGTCAGGATCAGGTGACAGCCCTAACTCGAGACTTGCCCCCAAGGACACACTTAGTGGCTTGAAGATTTCTGCCATGCTAACCCTAGGTGTGTATCCGGCGGCAACAACCAAAAATGCCAAGTCGTTGTGGAGATAATGGTTGGATTGTTCCCATGCACATCGATGAAGTTTTTAGGGTGTTCGCTGACACTGCACTGAATGACTCTTGTAGATCTGGACAAACTGAAAGAGCATTTTGACATGCAAGCATGGGAGATGAAAGTAGAGCCAAATGGATATCCAAATCCATCAGTAGATCTAGAAAATACTGAGTATATCAATCCCATGCATGTTCATGAAAATCAGGGTTGTAGAACACTAGGGAAAGGCCCACCACTTTTTTGGAAGAGACCAATTTGATGTAGTAGTGATTAATCTGATGCCATATACTTGAGTAAGTGACCAAATGGGTATCCAAATATGTGCTCAAAACCGTCGGACCACATGTTAACCAAAGATATGCAATAATCCCATCTTGGCCACTATACAACAATGAAAACTGGCACTGAGTCATAATAACTATGAAGAAGACACGATGAAATCTTTGTAGCAATGGAATGAAGTTGTACTATGATCATAGGTGTCCCTGGTGGACCGGCAACAAAGGGTGTCCACCTGGACCAGTATAGATGCAAATGATTATCAAAGTGAATCGCAATTTTCTTCTTCGAGGTGGATTAGATGGATTAAGCCAAGCTAGACAAATGAAGTTTTGGTCAAAGGTGACATGATTGACTCAAGATGAAGGAAAGGGGAAAACTCTGTGATCTTCACCAAAAGGACAATCAATAGGGAGAGTGTCTCACACATGGGTGTTGTGTAATGAGGTACTACTCCTTTAATCCTAGTAATCAGACTTCCTCCCATTTTACTTTTTGCTTTGATAGCTCCTTTTGGGACCTGTCTTCTTTTTATTTTCTTGGAGTCTTTTCTTCCTGCACTTTTCTTTTGGAGACCTTGGCCTTTTGTTTTTTTGAAGGCTCATTTGCAAGTTTAGACTTGCTTCTTTCTTCTTTGGATTGCTTGATTTTGCAATTCTTCTTGGTCTTCTTTTTTATTTTGCAAGTACAAGGAGTCTTGGACTAGGAGTTGCTTCAAATGCCCTTTTTGAGGCAATAAAGGGGAAAAGCCTTTCATTTTCAAGTTTAGGGAGGAGCATTGCTCCATGGAAACTTTCTCTCCTTGATCATAGTTAGCCCCAGGGTTCTACAAGCGAGCCTCCTATATCATCACAACAATCATTGCAACACAAGCATGCCCAAGACACAAACAGGAGGTCAAGAGTCAATCTATCAATCTTTAATCAAAGGATGCAAACCAAAGTATGAAGTGATAAATGTATAATATGAAGGTGGTCAAATATGGTCCCGAAGAAGGGGGCAAAAGGTCTTTGCAAAGACCAAGAATCACCTTGGTTGAATGGTACTGTTTGTGCTAGAAATTGTCCCTAGACTATAGAGGGGCAAGCTAGTACAATCTCAATATGAAAATGAAATAGGTTTTTCTTGGTTTAGGGTTTGAAGGTTTGAAGGTTTCAATTTCAAGAAAATATAAAGGAAATCAAACTAAAACAAGAACTAAATCATGTAATACATTGAAGAACTGAAATCATAAATCTCAACAAGGTAAATATAAACCATTACAATTCACAATCATACATACTATTTTTTTTTCCTACAACACATAAGCATTCACTGCATTAAAACTTAAAACAGAAAATGAATTCATATGTTGAATAATCAAACTGATCAGAAACAAAAACTCAGTCCAATAAGATAAAATGGCTTATATCACATATATATTAATCTCAGTTTTTAGGCCTTACATAAGAGTCTTGCAAGCTTTCAATATCATAACTGTATATTGCTTCTTGAAACCAAAAAATCCCCCCACACTGTATCCTTGTCTTCCTTTTATCATTACAAAAGTAGAGTAGTTCTATAACTACCCTGTAGGTCGAGTTTTGAAGCAGTTACATCCATTAGTTACATACTAACTCAAATCTTTAAAGACAAATTAACTAAAAATAGCAAATCGGACTCTGGGAAATTTGACGAATTTTTTGAAAAATGGGTCTCACAAACACCTCCATATCTCTCGATCATTGACACCTGCTAGAAAACTGAGAGAGATTTTTTTAAATAAGTCCATGATGAACAAAAACCTCTCTTGGTTTTTGAAAATTCCTCTCCAGTTTATCAGAAGACAGGCCGAAAATTTGTGACTAAAACAATAAAATATTAAACATTTTAAACCCTGAAAAATAGGCCACAAAGATGAATTCGAATCTTTCAAATGATGACACCTGTTGCAAAACTGAGATAGGTTTTTGTGAATGAATCCGTGATGGACAAAAACCTCTTTGTGATTTCTGAAATTCATCTCCATTGCCTCGTAATCCATGCTCAACTGCAATGACTAAAACAGGGAAAAACATAAGAAACGATCCCAATCACTTCTCTCCATGATGGAATGTAAAAGGCCTTGCAACTGTCATGATTCTTCAAACGTTTGTTTCAGCCTCTCTAGTCATCATAATTCATAACGAACCACAACTCAGCATGAATAAACCACGATCTTTCATAATATCGGATTCCTGCAGCGCACTAGTGATCTGTTTTGAACTTTGCGCTGCAAGAATCTTTTAACATAGCCAATTTGACAAATATACTTAGGATAAAGGTTAGATCCTGGTTATAAGTTTTATAGCAAAGCTAAATAGTATAATGGAAGACCTTGAGAGAAATATTATGTTGCATAAGCCATTTAAAGATTTTTGACTAAAAAATAAAAACAATAAAAAATTAATAAAAATTGAAAAGATAATCAAAATTATGGAAAAATAAAGGAAAATAAAGTTCAAACAATTCTAAAAGAAACACATAAAAATGAGAACAATTTCAGCATTAACAGGTACATAAATAAATAAAAAATCTACTACCTTTGTCAACCTATGGGTGGTACTACTAACTATACTCATCAATACATCACGTATGACAGCAGTAGTACATAGTACATCATTACATAATATATCGTAGTACATCATTACATAATATATCGTGGCATGGAAGTAGTAGAAGAATGGCATATATCACATGATATCACATCATCTCATGAAAAGGATGCCCAAGAGCAGCAAAGATGGGCCTCAATACTCTGGAATGCATAGTGCTCTGAAGCAAAAATAATTCTGAAAAAGTATGCCTGCAGAATGTGGCATAACATGTCCTAAGAGTTTACCATCATCAATTCCAAGAATTGACTTCTTTGGGTTTTCAAGGATATTCTGTATTTTCTACACCTCTCAAGGACTTGCAACCATAGGAATGTGCCAACCATAGGATATTCTGTATTTTGCATCACTCTAAAGTGATACAACCATAGGAATGTGCCATAGAACCCCAAGTACTAGGAAAAATCATCCTTCTAGGCAAATTTGCATCATCATCACTTACATTATGGAGAACCCCTACTAAACATCCTGTAGCCATCTGGAGAAATGCACATGTACCCTACCAACTGCTCTAACTATCACATCAGCCCACCATGCCAAGGCTAATTCCATATGAAGAATGACAATAGTGTGCTATAGGACTAATCACCTAGCCAAAACATGTTATAAACTGTATCCATCCTCATCTCATCGAGAAACAACCACACAAAGTGCTCATACCACATATCGACTATACCATCACATCAAGGTACATCTGACACTCCTGCTAGGCTGTAGGGGCATATGCAGATAACTCTGCATCACACTCTCCTCTGAGCATCACAGCACCAAACCGTTGAGGCAATGAGTTAGTTGACGTTCCTAGCTGTTGACGCAACTAGTAGATTGTACCATAAGGGTAATGCCAAAGAAAAATGTGTTTGTCCATAATAACCCCTGAATACCAAAGTATCAATCCATAAAGTATTTGTTTCTACTTCATCAGTGATTGAGGTTATAAAATGGAAGTAGATCCTCATGCAGCATGACGAGTAACAAGATGTAGATTAAAGTCTCCACCTTCTTTGATCTTTGTACTGCAGTAGTGGAAGGACTGGCAATGAGAAATATTTTAGGCTGTACAAAAAATGTAATTCCTGTACTTTAGAAGGGCCTAATAAAAGCCCTAGTAAAGGAGACAGAAAACTTAGTGACTATTAAGAAAGGATTCTGTTCAAATTTCATGTTCATTGAAAATCCTATGATGCTCCTGCACTAATCTTCCTGTTTCAAAAAAAATAGTTGAGAAGAAAAATCTGTTCTCAGGGAAAACTTGCATATTTTACACAATTAGACAATGACTCGGTAAAACTCTTTGAGGATGGGAACTCATGGATTTGAGAATTAAAGATTTATATTTAAAAAAAATATAGTTGAGAAGAAATCTGTTCTCAGAGAAATATTGCATCTTCTACACAATTAGACAATGGCTAGGTTTTCTCTTTGAGGATGGGAACTCATGGATTTGAGAATTAAAGATTTATATTCTAGATACACTTCCCGACTCTCATTTCAGAGCCTTCTCTTTAAGGGTTCAGGTCTGCATAACTTAATTCACAAGCTTCATAATCACTTATCTTTGATTGAAAGAGGACAATTGAGGATCAATGGAATATGTTTGTATAACTGGTAAGGAAGACTCTAACACTGAACAGCTTTGCAGTTGTATTATAAATATTTCAAATTCCAGAAGATAGAGAAATAAATATTGATCTTATTGTATAGTCACTTCTTATGTAGCCTAATGTAAAGTGCATTGAATGTCCTCTTTTCATGTTTAGCTTTTAGATTTCTCTTAAAGCCTGATGAGAATACTCTGTGCACCTGTCTATGAATAACTCATATCCTTGGAAATTTCATATGCTGTAGATGTGGAAGGTATCCTCCGGAGGTGAAAAGTGCTGTTCCTGTTGAGGGGAGGTTTGAACATATTATCCTTTCGCTAAATACTACATCAGACCATGGAATCATTTGGATTGAGAGAGAGGCGCAGAAAGCTTTGAATGTAAGTAGAAAATTTTCAATAGATTACTTTCACACTTAATCTTTCATTATTACCTGTGTATATATTAAAATCCCAATGGTATATAACTTATTAATCGCTATAGGGGAAGGGTTTAACAACATGAGATGCTGCACTTTTATCTGGCTCTACAAGGTAACAGGAGTTATTAAGTTTTTGTTTTCTTGAATGGTAAGTCACTCGTGGACAAGATCTCAAGAGGGCATGCAAGCTTTTACTTGTTAGTTCTTGCTCTTCAGGCATATCAATCTATGCCAGTAGAATAGGCATACAGCTTCTAAGCTGTCCTATCACTGATATGAATAGTTGATTGGCTTAATTAACTGAACTGGTGAGCAAACCAGTCGCTGTTCTGTTGGGATTTGGACTACAACAAATTATTAGCTGAACCTAGTACCCTTTCTTAAATGAGATCAAAATTGAAAATACCACTTGATTGCCTCTGGACCCATTTCTGATGCATATTACATTAAACTCAATGAACAAAATAGCAAATACTTACTCATAATTAGCAAGGAAAGCAGCAGCGGAGAGGCTTGTAAATATCTACTTGTTAATATAAGATGTATTTTTCAAAAGACAAGGAAAGAAGCAGCAAGTGAGCATAGACATGATATGTTTAAACTTAACAGAAAAATAAAATATACAGTAATGCTAAATTCAAGCTATAGGGAAAAATACATGATTTAGGGATAATGCAACCAATGAACTGCTTGGCAGAGAAAATCAGCATCACAGCAGGGAGAAAGAAAGGGCTTTGAAAATGTATGTATGTCCTGGTCCTCAGTCAGTTCCCTATCCAGGTATTTTAAGTAATATATTTTTTCCAGAAGCCTGTTTCTGTTTCAAGTAATGAAAGTACATCTTTTTGGCATAGCATCCATGTTTATCCCGAGTAGACAAGGTTTATCAAAGGTGTTTCATCCTAGACAATCTTATCACAGCTTAGGAAAGGCTTGAATGGGCAAGAGAGTCCAACCAAAAGGTACTTTTTTTGTTTGAAAAATACATCTTACATTAACAGAAAAAATATTTACAAACAACAATGCAAAAAGTGGAAGGGTATATACAATGGACATCATAACATCTTCCTCAAAGCTACTAAACCTGAAATAAAATTAGAATAATCTGTTGGATCCAAAGATTGGGCATAATACTGTCCAACCTTAACACTGTCTCTCAACCATCTATATAAAGAAACTCATCCTCTAAGCCAACTTGCCTTTGCTGCTGGAGAAAGAGGGAAGAAAGCTGCCAACTGTGACAATGCTTACATGGCTGCCAAGTGTACCTTTTTTGCTGTTTTAACTGACCTTTCCCTTGCTGTTTACTAGGTCAACCCCTTCACTGTTTTGTCTTACTGTTTGGGTGATTCTTCACTTGCTGTTTACTAGGTCAACGCCTTCACATGTTTACTTGCCTAAATCAACCTTAACCAAGAAAACAGCATTCACACTTTTAAATCATATCAAAGAGCAGGAAAGTCTGTATGCTGATCCTGTTAGACAATTAAGGTGAACACTTTGGAGTGACAGTTTAATTCCCACGCTTCAATGCATGATCTAACTGTCTTCCTATTATCTCCTCGCACCATCTTCCCTGGCAATCCAAATAACACAACTTGTCTTCATTTCATGGGTATATGGAAATATAACAGTGAGTTTGGATACCCATGGTTTGGCCCTTTACTACCTCGAGCTAACTTCTTCAACTACAAAGAAACAACACCCTGTTGTCACACAACTTAGCAGCCCTAGGATTGCAAGGAATAATCGTCTACTAACCTGGTGGAACCTCGGAACAATACCCCCAAGTCTCACACGGATAAGGTCCTCTCTCTTTAGGTCTCCTAGATCCACCAAGGTAGACCTGGACTAACCATGGGAGGTGGCCCCAATCAAGCTTTTCTGGGTACTTGCTAGCAAACACCAACTTTCCCACAGTACTCACAAGATCGATTTTTATGAGACAAGGTGCCTAGAGAATTTAACAAAGGGAAAAATATGGCACCCTGTGGGGGAATGCTAAGGGATTTGAGGTTAATGATATGAAAGTGCCCCCTTGAGCAAAGAAGACTAACTAGAAGGATTTCGAAATAAAAGGCAAGCTACGCTCATCAGTGAAAAATCGGCAAATTGTAGCAAGCATTAAAAAATACAAAATGAATTCATTTTTTTCAATTTTTTAAATGTATAAACCAACAACAACATCAAATAAACACATTGGCACATAAGTATAGGAAAAACACCGATATCTATGTTGTAGTGGATGCCAGGTAAAAGATGATACATCAAAGTCAATACTAAATCATGAACCCTGATAGCTGTCTGTTATCCACTAAATTGCACTTAGTGGATTCCAAATGAACCGTTGAAGTTGTGAACAATTTCAATGTTCATCATCAGTGTTCCGAGATCCATTAGGCCAAAATTTTTTGGCCCTTTGTAATTTTTGCATGTCCAGACCCTGCGGGGATTTTGTAATAAGTTGGTTTAGCATGAGTTTTTTATGAAAGGTTTGGCCTTTCTCAACGTTTGTTATCAAGAGAATACTCTAGAGTGTTTTTTCCCTTAGGAATTATATGTTACTCTTCAGTGACATATAACTCCCGAGTTTTTCACTCACACCTCCAAAGCTGGAGTGTTTTCATGATGACGAATTTTGAGAGGTTATTAAAACCTACTAGAATGTATTTTAGTAACATGCTAGCCATCAGTATTGAATCATATGGACATGCACTAGATCCCCTAGGATTTTTTGAGTCATTCTGAGAAAATTATTTTTTCTCAGTTTATGAGATTTTTTAATAATTTAATTAAAAAATGAGAAAAGTGATAAAAGATGGGTTAGGAGGTGAAATTGGACATGGGGGTGCTCGTTTTCTAACCCAGAGCACCCATAAAACCCCTAAACCCACTTTTTCTAAGTATTGAGTGATTATTTTTCACTTAATCAAATTTCTCTCCAAAATATTAAAAAAGTAATTTTTAATTCAAAAATAATGGATTTGGAGCAAATCCAAACACCTACAGAAAAGGTGGGTGGTCTGGTGAGTTGGCCCAGTTGACTTGGCAAAGACATTTAAAGAAGATCCCAATCAATATTGGAGTGTTGTGAGCATTGATTTGATTGGGAAGAGGTGGCAGCCATCCCATTGAATACCACTCGAACCACCATATCAATCATGATTTGGATCCTACACTTGTCATTTGATGCCCTAAATGGCTCTCTTCTTCACAAATTCGAATTTGTGGTTGGAGAGGTGTCAAGTGGAGGTTAAGAAGTGTCAAATGGTTGGAGAAATGTGTCATTAACCTCCCCAAACCCCTCACATGTGTCAACAAGCCTTTTCCAAGTGTATCAATGCATTTCTCCAAGTGTCAAAGAGGATCTATCTTGGGAAATGCACCTCCCCCTCTCTCCTTTTTCTATATAAGCAAGGCTCCTGCTCCATTATTCAGATGGATGCAAGAAACCTCTGCTCTTTGTACTAGTGATATATTTTAATGCAAGTGAAAGGCTTTGGAGGTCCATTGGTGTACTTTTGTGGTGATATTGCTCTAGTCTATTCTTCTTTTGTTTATGTATGATTGTAGATCTAGCTTGGTTGATTCATAAAATAAGCATTTCGGTTGTAACTTGCTTATTTGTGTATTGTTTTGAAATACTAGAAGTAGCCAACTATACAGGCTTGTATTTAGGCTCTTCAAATTTCTCTCTACCAAGCACACTAGATTTTATTCATTTGTATGCAAGGGTTTGATTCAAGGTTTTTGCAGATCACAAGCTTGAAGAGGGCTTGGAACTAGCTTGTCTCTTCTCTCCTCTTCAACACAAACTAATATTGTATTTCAGGGATTTTCCAAGGCTTCACAAAGATCAAGCTTGGGCTTGAAGGGTTCATCCATCAACTTCAATTTTAAAACAACATTCTTCTCTTTCCCTTTTTGCTACTTTCTAAGTATTTGAGTTGTAGATCCATACTTGTCTTGCAATTATTTTTAGATCTACATACTTAGAATTCACACGTTAGATTAGATCTAAGCTCCCAAAAAGTCTATTTTGCATTAGATCTAAGCTAGATTTGAAACTTTCTATACTTAGAAAAATTTTCGAAATTTTGCTAAGTATAAAATTTTTCAATTTTTTTATTTTATTTTTTCATTGTGTTTGCCATCATATTCTAAGAGATTTACTTGCTGGTTTTTAGCAGGTCCAAGGAAAAAGAGGAGGAAGCTCTGGCAAAATTTCGCTAAAACTTGTCAAAAACACCTTCAAAGGGACCCACTTTTAGCATTGTTTCAAATTTCAGCTTGTAATCCCTTAGATCCAAGTCTAAAAGGACTAAGAGGCAGTTTTATTTTGAGCATAAATTGTAATTCATTAAACGAGAGCAGTGGGGTAACCAGCACCCGCATCCCATCCCCCTTGGGGGGATTTGTGTATTTTGTCAATTTTCATGTGATGAATTTTTCTAACTCCACTTTTTCACACACTCACTTTTAAAGTGCAGGGTGTATCCTCCATTTAATTTTACAACTTAAATCATTTCTTAATTTTCATTTTATGCAAAAGTAGAATAGAAATAAAACCGTCTTCGTTGCCACGAAGTATGCTCTCACCTTCACCCAAAGGCAATTCTTGCTGATTAGTGAAGGTTGATCACAAAGTGATGCATAAGATCGGCCATCAATATCTTTTGTTTTACAAGTTTTGCATTTCAATTTCATAAGACTCTTGAACTTAGCTGAAAAGCAAGTCAAGAGCGCTCTCTGTCGGAGGGTCGATGGTTACTCGCTTCTAATTGGAATAAACTATTTGCCTACACTGCGTATGCTCTACCCACTAGCAGTACGTCTGAGCTATGGGATACCAAAAGCAGTTGGAAGCACTTTCTTAATTCTCACATTTAATTTAATCAAGTCACCTAATAAAATTAACTACCCACAACATAGTGAAAATCCGGCACTTCGAGACTAAATTTTTGTGTGGATTCTGCCTGGAGGCGTTCGGTAGCTGTACTTTGACCTTGGGGCATCGTTAGGCTATAGTTGGTGTAGTGTTGAACACGCGCTCAGGGTATTGACAGTCCAACATGTCCTTGTACGGAAGCACCAATCTTTAGAACTCCGGACATTCCTCTCTGCCCCTTTACGGTATATCGAGAGTTTCCTTTCTTTTCCCTAATTAAGACTCATTCTAATAATTTAAAATCAACCAAGATACAATTGCACAACATTTTACTTTTCCAGGATTTCAATTTTCGCACTGCGTTTTGACTCCATAAGGCACTGGTCCTTGTACTTTTCATTTGCTTTATATCAATCGGGTATTTGTGTATCTTTAATTCACAGTGATTTGTCTAAGTTATGCCGGTGAAAGCTTTCTTAATTAATGTTGCAATTTCAATCTTGAACCTTAATAAAAAACTCCCAAAACATTAATAAACAACCCATCACTTTAACTGGAAGACCCTAACAACCTTAGTAACTTTTCATAGGGACTACCCCCCTTGGCTTTCGTTGGGAATTTTGCCTAAACGAAGGAGTCAAGAACCAAGTGACATACTTGACTCGAGACTTGCCACCTAGGGCACACTGAGCGGCAACATAGATTTCTGCTGTGACAAAGACGGTGTGTAATCCGACGGCAACAGCTGTCAAATCAAGGACTCAAAAGTGGACAACCATTACAACATGACATCAAATATATATGTATCTTATCATCATTAGTCAAAATCATGGTGTACCACTTGGCATTTGTATAGGATGATTGAGAGGAGAGGAGTCTAGGGAAGTGTATAGTCAATGATCTAGTAAATAAAAAGGTTTGTCCTCTTAGTTATGTTCATAAGCCCTTTGTGTTTATCAAAGCTTATTTCGGAAATATGTAAGCCATGCCATGATTACAAACACAAAGCAGTTGCAATCTAATCCCTAGATCCATGAGGATGAATGTACATATATGCTAATGTTTTGGTGTCTTTTTGTTGAATAGTAGTGTTGCAAAAGGTGAAGGTGGTGGTCACTTGAAGTGTGCAAGACAATAATTGATGTTTTGTCTCAAGGTTTTATTTGACATAGATGGTGTTCTAGATTATATCCATGTTTTAATATTTACTAATTCAATACCTCCAATCCTACCCTCCAATCAAATTTTAAAATTCTCATTGCACCAAATGCTACACATACATACAAAAGAAATGCAATGTTCAAAGGAATTTTCGGGACGGGGAAGCACGGGAGTGGGGAAACACACATTGGGGGACGCGTGGAAGCCACCCCAGATTTTAGGGAAATTCCAAGGGGAGGGGATGTCGGAGTCATAAAAATTAATTTGAAATATACAAATGATAAATCCCAACAATAATTATTACCATGTAAAAACTAAAACCTAAATTCATCATTATGCAGTGTACATCTAAATTCAAATTTCAAAATTGTAAATGATACTAAACGATTAAATTTGTACATGATACTGAACTATTACCAAATTTCAAATATTATATTTCAAATTTGTAAATGATACTGAACTATTACCATGTAAAAAATAAAAAATAAATTCATCATTATCATTATGCAATGTATATCTAAATTCAAATTTCAAATTTGTAAAAGATAATGCAATAGATACTGAACAATGAACACAGAGAAGTTAGAATAGTGAAATAGACTAAAGTCTAATAGTAAATTAAAATTTCGCAAAAAATAGTATAAAGAGTCAAGGACTGACATCAATATCTACTATCTGCTATCTAGAGTCAAAACTGAAACAATGAAAAGTAGCTAAAATCCAGGAAACTTGGGTTTGGGGACGGGAACAGGGAAGGGGACAGGGACAAGGATGCCACTTTTTGAAACAGGGGACTTGGGTACGATGAGAGTATTGTAGACACACACGCACATGAAATTCAAATCATTTCACTGTATATATATATTCATGTGCATCCATATGAATCTAAACCAATATACATAAATATGCAAAGTTTCTCATGTATATAGCAAGGGTGCATACAACCAAAAGAACATCGAGTGCAATCCATATATGACCTAAAATACATAAACAAAGTGGCTCTAAATGGCCTATAGAGTCCAAAAGACTTCATGCTACAACAAATAACTACATATCACAAAATCATTGCCTATATTGGGATCATATTCATCAATAGCACCTTGTACCCCTCCCCTCTAGGCTCTAGCCCGTGCCTATACCTCAAACCTTGAAGTTGATCCTCCAAGGACATTAGTCAACGCCCAACAATTTTGATGAAACTTCATAATCCAAGCATTAAAATAAGGTAGAAAAAACTTCCCATGCTTAATAAGTGATTTGCTTGACTGAAGGGTACATTTTTATTAATTTCATGAGTATGACAAAGGAGTTCAATAATCGACACCACCGACATCAAGGTACATAGAGAGGTTGATGTGCTTGATTAAATGCTAATCCCTTACCCTCATACATGATAGAATCCATTGGAAGCGTCGCAATCCTGAAAACTGTTAAGTATGTTGAATTCTGAATGGGATTCCAAAATCTACTTTTTGCATATGAAGTCCAATGGGGTTGGAACCACCCAAACATTCTAAAAAATTTAAGCAAAATGATAGAAAATGAAAGATAAGGAGAATGTCACTTTTACTTCAAGAATTTAATATTGCCAAATATTATTGAACCAGACCAACTGGTTCTAGTTTGGTTCTAATAACACTGCCAAAAACCTGACCCACAGCCTTATTTCCCAAATTCCATGCATTTTTTATGAGCAGGGCGATATTTTCCAAAATATCACAATATATTCCCAATATATTGCAACACATTCAATATATCACGATATCTTGAAAATGTTGTGCATGTTGCGATTTTTTAGGGACGATATATTGCCAGGGGGAATGACTTGCGATATGAGCGATATATCATAGATATATGTAACTATGCAAGTTAATTTTGTAGTTTGACTTTGTGACATTTCCCAACACCATCAATTTGTTTCCCATCAGCTACCATAACCCTCATATCCGCTGTTGGATGGATATATGAACAAATTTAATCTTTTGGCCACATTGACTGGTCCTCTACATCCATCTGCTTCATGAATATATGAAAATCTGTGGGGCTAGGGGGGTGCGTCTAGGCGTCCCTTCCCTACTTGGGGGCGGGCGCTCAGATGCCTCCCCAAAAGGGAAATGTGTTCCGTCACTAGGGAAATGTTTCCCCGTGAGCTTCCCTATCCCAAAAACATGGGGGAGTGCAGGGGCATGTTTCCCACCTTGGGGACGCGTCCCCATGGGACACTGAAGAAATGTCACTTTTCACTAGTCATCTTGCTTTAACATAAAACTATTATTTTATAAGCCCTTGTTGTTAGTCTGTCTTTACTATATAATTTTTTACTCCCATTTCCTTTGAATGAATGAGAAACTACATACCTAGTTTGTCCAAGACTCTAGTGATAAACAAGATAGTTCATAAATGTCTTGGAACGCAGTCAAATACATCATTAAAATTATTTCCGCAATGACCTTGATCTCTGCACCAATTAAAAAAATTGATTGCGATGAAAACAATGGTTTGGGGTTGTTGATGATGGTAAACGCCTTCCCTTTCATTCCCCTAAAAGCTGTAAAGACAAATAAATTAAAAGAAAAAAACAAAATCAGCACTTTAATAGGGTCAAAATTTGTTTGCCTATTTCTTTTTCCAAATTTTCCCGATTTTTCCCTCTTTCTTGGATGTGCTTTTGAGTCCCATTGATCTATCTTAATCTTTTGTGGACATTAATATACTTTATTTCATTCTTTCTTTTCTTTCTAGGAGGGGACTGAAAACTATGAGTTTGCTTTAATGGATCAATCAGTTTGTTGAGGCAAAAACGGTTGTAATTTCTTTCTTCTCAGCCTCAAAACTACTTCTAGGGTTCTATGATAGTTTCATCCGCGGTAGTGTCAGTTTGGTTTCAGACATAGTTTAGACTTGGGTTTGGTGATTCATGTAGTTAGGTTAGCTTGTGGATTATGTTGATTGAACTAAATTTAGTAACATGTAACTTAATTAATCAAGACAGGCATTTCATATGTGCAAGGGTATACAAAATTAGCATCTTCATTTACAACCTGAACATGGTCTGTCTGGTTGGATTTCATCCTTGATAAGAATTTGACATAAAGTACATGTCACTTCCTATGTCACATGGTTCGGTGCCTCTCAATATCAAGGTTTGAATTCAGCTGGATTTCAAAGCAAGGAAAAAATTCATTCAAGTTCACCAATTTTTAAGATAAAGTTTGTTAGCCCTTTTTGGATTGTTGCACTTCATTATTTCATCATTTTTTGGATTGATTCTTCCCTCCTGACGGCTTGTTAACTGTGCTGTCGTGTATTCATAATTTATGCACTACTTGGCTTGCTATTTGTGTATTCACTGGCTTGCTAACTATGTGGCTGTGTATTCCTTTCCCTCACAAGGGTCGACAGTGGTCTATGCCCTGCATTATTTCCCTCATGAGTTGAAACGGTGGACAGTGGTCAATGGGGGACAGGGGTCTTAAACTTAATGTATATTTCATGAATTATATTCCTCATATATATTTTGTATTATGTTATAAATTATAATCTAGTATTTATTAATTGCTGTTTATTATATATATTAAATGTTATTTATGTTGAAAATATGTATATGGATGAACCTAATGGTAAACCTTGTCCAAATCTCATTGGAAAATTTGAATTTGAACCAAATTTCATCGTTGCCAAACTCAAACTCGAGCCTGAGCCATGTGACTTTTGTTGCTTCTATACTAGTAGCTTTCTGTAACACAGTTGTAACTTTAGTTTTCTTCTCATCCTCAAAATTGGTTCTAGGGTTCTAAGATAGTTTCATCCACTGAAGTGTCAGTTCAGTTTCAGAAATAGATTACACTTGGGTTTGGTGATTCATGTAGTTCAGTTAGCTTGTGGATTATGTTGAATGAACTAATTTTAGTGACATGTCAGCTAATTAATCAAGGAGGGCATTTTGTTATGTGCAAGGGTACGCCAAATAAGCAATGTCATTTACAAGTTTACAACCTGGACGTGGTGTGTCTGGTTGGATTTCATCCTTGATAAGGAAGAGAAACGTAGGCAGTCTAGAACTTGTAAGATAAAGTACATGTCGCTTCTATACTAGTGCCTTTCTGCAACGGTATCTTCCTAAAATGTCAGGGAGATATATATTATATATCACCTCCAACAGTATCTCAGGAGATGAAATATCATACCATACATTTGGAGTTAATGTTAGTACATGTATCTTTTTATCAATGGTCAACTGTGTATTTTATGAAGTTACATACCACATGTATTTTTCCTGTAGTGTAGTCTGCATCTATAATTAAGTTGTTTCTCTACCCTCCTATTCGATTTGCCCAGAGTGATGCAGTCCTTTTTTCATTGTTTTTTTTCATACATAACATGAATATAATAGATAGTAAGGTAGGACGATGCCAAGATAGAGTTTGGTAATCGTTATGCTATATAGTGATTGGTGAAATCAGAACCAAGATACATCTATTCTGGTTGCAGAATGCACACGTTTAACAAGCCTGTTTTGTCATGCTTTATGTCATGAAAGGTTTCATTGTTGTAAACCATGTTGTTCATGCTCCCCTTGTATGTGGAACATGTTTATTACATTTCTAGCTTTTATTAATTTTGCTTCTAAGTATACGTTTCTTCCAATTCATCTTGCAGCTCATGATGGAGAGGGGTAACTCTATGGAGATTCCTTCTAAACAAAGAATGGAAAGAAAAGAGACGATCGCAAAAGAACATGATAAAGAGCACAAGGATGCTCTTGAAAAGGCTCACACCCTGAAAATACCTCATGCATTCCCACCATCTTATGACAATTTTGACAATGATGAAAGAAGTGAACAAGAAGTTCTTTTGAATGAAACCAAGAATTCATTATTTAATACTGAAGTTGGGGAATCTTCAGTGAATGAGCAGACAGTTGAGAAAAAGGCTGATTGGGAAGAACTCATTAATAAACTTTTTATTAAAGATGCATCTGGTAAAATTGCCTTGAAGAAAGGGGTGAATACTGAATAGTGTTTGATAATTCTCCCTTTCCATATAATTCTTCTTTTGTTTAGTGAGTGGGTTGATGCAAATTTTCTTCTCCTATTTGGTATTTTCAATATAAACATTTATTCCTCAATTTGTTTTCAATCAAATGCACTAAATATGTTGTTATATTTTGGGTAGATAAATAAGATCCAATTTCGAATGTTCAAAGCTCACATTTCAATTACTGAAGCAATCAAAGTATGAAAGGCAAGGTGAACAATGGAATGACATTAAGGATATAAATGGACCATTAAAACTATTGAAATTGAACAAGTGGAAACATTTAACATAGAAAACAGATAGATTTCTGAAAATATGAGTAGAGTTATCAATAAATGGTATTACAAATAAAACCGACCTTAGTTATTGTGCGTTAATTGTGTCAAGTGTGCACGCCACTTTTCTTGTAATGAAATCATATCTCTATAGGCCAAATCAATTGTTCCATGGGGATATTCATTTGACTTTTATTCATTAACCATGATATTTTATAAGTAATTTTGGTTAAAATGTAATCAATGGAATCCAAGGTAATGAAATGTGACATGGATTGGATGCAGGGGCAATTGATTCATGGATATTAGGATTGAGAATTCAGTTATATAAAGCTTCTTGTGTTTGTATATTTATATATACAAAAAGAGACAAAATTTAGTAAAATGATCACAAGGCCAACTGGTATATGGGTGGAATCACCGACATCTTATTTTACAAATGAAGCTGAAAAATGAAATGTGCAGAAGAGATAATATCCCGTATGTGGATATCAGGAAGTGTTGTGTTACTCATCTAGATGGACCTACAAAGGCAGGCCATCTACTTTGATTGGGATGGCTTTCAAAAACTCTCCTCTGGTGTGCATCATTCTTGACACTCACTTTGTCATGTCTTCTACATGGTTCGGAACCATGCTTCCTAACTATTTTTTTTGTAATGACGTCCCCTCCCTGATGTGGCTATATGCTTCACAATGTATTAAGCAATGTTGCTCTATATGCTTCACAATGGATTAACCAATGTTGCTCTATGTCCATCTTTCCTTTTCCATATACCTAGCATGCCCTGCTCACCTATCCCTTGTTAGGTTGCTTCCATCTTGTCTCACATTGTACTGTATGAGCTAGTTCTGATTGGTGCCAATCCTTGCCTTCCTCTCTATGGGATGCTTAGTTTCAGGGACTTTTCATTTTGATTTCTTTATAGGTTAAGGATTTCTATGCAATATTTATTATTTTTATTGATGTTTCTAGACTTTGTCATTCATGTAGTGTTCTTGTAAGTAAACTTTTAGTGCCTCCTCAGTTACAGGACAACTTTATTCTGCTATATTCCGGCAATAAAACAAATTTTTATATTGTAGTGTTGATGTTTCTTTCGTTATTTTTAAGACCTTTTGATATTTTGGTGGACATCCTTTTGTTTTCCACGTTTGCCATTTTTTGTCGGTACAGTAACCTCAAGTTCTTCATGTTGTTAACTTGTTTCTCCTACGAGTATCTCACATGGAGTGCTTGTCTATTTTGAACAACATTGTTATCAAGTGTTTCAGCACTTGGTCTATGAGACATAGAGAGAATCTAATAATTGCAAACATATATTAGTTAATTAATAAACAAACTAGGCAATGGGATCGTGGTTTAGCAGTGAAGATGGTAGCATGTCATGGCATCCACTAAGGTTCAATTTCCCCAGGGCAATGAATATGTAGTTGGGGGAAAGTGCAAGTCCCGTGTGGCTTTGACAAAATAGTACTTCAAAGTTAGCAAACAAAGTGCTTTGGTATAACGGTTTAACCTTGAAAGCTTGTTTTGCCTATGCAAGTAGCATGCCCGTGGTGCTCAATCTCTAAATAATTGCCCTTGATAGAGTAACTAAAGATCTTTGCCTTCAACAATCTGTTGAATTTTCAAGCATTTGGCTTGCTCCTTCATAACAATCCCTATTGATGTATTATGTAGCTTCGAAAGATATTTTTATCAAGTCAAAACCCTAAAAGAATAATGCTAAAACATATTTGGAATATCGGCTCAAGAAATAAAACGATATTGTATCTTATCCTTTCAAAAAGACAAGTCGGCCCTACAGTGAAAAAGGCAGTAAAAAAACAAGTATAAATAGAGGGGCCGCCCTCCTCATTTGACACATCAAGCAAGTTCACTCCAACACAAGGAAGAAGTTCGCTCCAGCTACAAGAAGACTGTTTCTGGGTTGTAGAAGACTTTTATGGGTTTGCTATTGTTGGAAGACTTCTATCTTTGGCTCTAGGGTTTGTCTATCTTTCCGTGAGAGAGCTTTAGCTCCTTGTTATACTGTGACATTCTACTTTGTTGACGAATCTATACTGAAGAAGGTCTGTTGGGTTTTTCTCGTGAAAGGGTTTTCCCATGATAAATCTGTCTATTGTTGAATGTATTTCTTTCACTGATCCTTATGCATGCAATTATTATGATGTGATATGTTAAATTGAATGAAATTCTAACATAATTGCTCTTAAATAAAAATTCTAACATGGTATCAGAGCAGCACTGAAAGAAAGCATTGCGACAAATACTTGCGACACTTACGACAGTTTGAAACTAGGGCTTCCAAATTCGGGCATTTCTCTCCATAGATTGGATTGCAAAGTAGCACCTTGCAACTCACCCTAGGAGGGTGCACTTTTCTGTCCAAGCAATTTTCAAATCCAAGAATTTTCATTTTTGACCTAGTCTCTACATGATTGGAAAACTAGGGCATCAAGTTTTTGCCTTTTTTGTCCACAGATCTAAGTGGAAAGAATGCTCAATTTGCCTTGGGAAGGTGCATCTTGCCAATGGATCAAATTCTCCATTGAAGAACTTTCAATTTTGACCCTCCTCCTGCTAGGGTTTCTAGAACCAGATTTGGCAAGATGACAAACAACACCAAGCTTGATGAGAAGCTTGAAGGGGTTGATAACTTCATAGCATGGAAGTATAGGATGCTCCTCATCCTAGAAGAAAATGACTTGGAAAAGTATGTTGAAGAAGAGGTTGCAGAGCCAGAGGGAGATGAGGCTAAGGCAAGGCACAAGAAGAACATGGTTAGGGCAAATAGAATCATTGCAGATTTTATCAAGGATCACTTGGTAACTCATGTCTCATCTTTGAAGACCCCAAAACAAATGTTTGATGCTTTGAACCGATTATATGAAGGAAAAAATATCAATCGGAAGATGACATTGAGAACACAGCTCAAGAATGTGAGGATGCAGAACTCAGAAACAATCTAATCCTACTTCACAAGGGTATCTCAAATCAAAGAACAACTTGAAGCCATTGGAGATACAGTTGAAGAAGTTGAGCTAGTGATGACTACATTAAATGGTCTCCCGAGGTCTTGGGAATCATTTATTCAAGGAATCTGTTCCAGAAGAAAGCTAACAAAGTTTAGCAGGTTATGGGAAGAATGCACACAAGAAGAAGCTAGATTGGTAGCAATAGAAGAAAAGTTGGGTAATGATGAAGATCAAGCACTAGTAGCACACACAAAGAAAGAAAAGAGTAGAAAATAAGTTCATCATTCAAAGAAGTCTCAAAAGGCTCAAAGGGATTACTCAAACATTAGATGCTACAGCTGCCAGAAGATGGGACATATTGCAAGAAATTGTCCTAAAATAAAAGATCAAATCAGAAGAGGAAAAAGACATCATGCTCATACCGCAAAAGATGATGAACCTGTTCAAAAGAAAACAAGAGAAGATGATTCAAGTGAAGAATATGTATTAATATCAACTCTTACAGGACAGTCACTCATGGAAGTGACACATGGCTTGTTGATATTGGTGCTTCTAAGTACATGACTGGTTACAGGGATTCTCTCACAAGTTTTATTCAGAAGGATTTACCTCATAAAGTGAAGCTTGGAGATGATTATCAATATCCTATTAGAGTAGGAGAAGCCTCCTACAAGTTGGATTACGGAAAGCCTATGAAGATGAAAGATGTATTGTATCCTAGTTTGAAGAAGAATCTTGTCTCCATTTCTGCATTGGATAAGAAAGGATTCAAAGTTGCTTTCATTGATGGAGAAGTTCTCATGTGGCCAAAAGGAAAGACTATTGATGATGCTATCGTGATTGGGGTTGAAGAAAGAGGACTATACAAATTGAAGGGATACTCAGATTCAACACTAGCACACAATACAGTGAATCCAAGTGAACTATGGCATAGAAGACTTGATCACTTAAACTACAAAGCATTACCGATCGTGAGCAAGGTGGTGACAGATTTGCCAGAAATTCAAGCGGATCATGATGGTGTATGCAAGGGATGTGCTCAAGGAAAGAATGTGAAGAACCCGTTTCCAAGCAGTGATAGTAAAGCCAAAGGATTCTTGGACATCGTACATTTAGACGTATGTGGACCAATGTCAGCTCTTCATTAAGCGGATATGTATATTATGTTTCATTTATTGATGATTATTCATGTAAAACTTGGATTTATTTCTTGAAAGAAAAAAGTGAAGTGTTTAGCAAGTTCAAGGAATTTAGGGCCCTTGTAGAAACTCTTTATGAAAGGAAGATAAGATCTTAAAGTCAGATAATGGAGGAGAGTTTAAATCATGTGACTTCAAATATTTCTGTAGAGAAGCTGAGATTAAGAGGGAGCTCACTACTCCCTACAATCCGTAGCAGAATGGTGTAGCAAAAAGAAAGAACCAAAAATGATAATGGAAGCAGTGAAGGCTATGATTTATGATCAAGACTTACCGATGCATTTGTGGGAAGAAGTAGCCATGACTGTTGTATATGTACATAATAGAATTTCTCATAGTGCACTTGGGGACAAGACACCAAAAGAAATGTTTACAGGACAAAAGCCAAAGTCAGCCACCTGAAGATATTTTGTTGTCCAGTGTATGTGCATGTTCCCAAGGAGAAAAGATCGAAGTTGGATCCTTCATGCAAGAAGGGTATATTTGTTGGATAGAGTGAGACATCAAAGACATACAGAGTCTACATCCCTAGTTACCGACAAATTGACATTAACAAAGATGTTAACTTTGATGAAGATGCATCTTTCAACAGATCCAAATAGAATTATTCAAATGAGGTCCATGATGAGGAGCCTAAAGCTCCTATAGTTGCAGAGACAGGTAGAAATGATGATGTTATGCCAAAAGAATATGTACCAGAGGATCATGACATGACAGAACCACAAAGACCTGTAGACCCACCTCTAGAGATGACTACACATAAGAGGAGACCAGCTTGGGCTCGTGAGATTATTCAGGATGCTGAAAAGTATGGTGCTCTAGATGGAACTTTCAGAGTAAGCAAGAAACCGAGACCATATTCCAGCCATGTGGCATTGTTATGTGATATCATTGATGAAGAGCCTACCTGTTATGAAGAGGCTGCACAAAAGAAAGTATGGAAGGATGGATTGAAGAATACTAGCCCAGTATAAAGAATGATGTTTGGGATGTGGTATTGAGACAGAAAAATAAGTTAGTGGTATCTTCAAAGTGGATCTTCAAGAAGAAGCATTCAATAGATGGCAGTATCGAGAAGTATAAGGCAAGATTTGTCGCACGTGGATTCTCCTAGAAAGAAGGAATAGATTAAGAGGATACTTTTGCTCCATTAGCAAGGTACACTTCAATTAGAGCTATACTTGTTATAGCTACAAAAATGAAATGGAAGGTACACCAGATGGATGTGAAGACAATTTTTTTGACTGGTGTAGTGGAAGATTGGGCCGGTAGTGTCACAGACCGGAAGAGTACATCAGGATGTTGCTTTAGTTTGGGGTCAGCGATAATTTCATGGCTCAACAGAAAGAAAACTAGTGTGAACTCAATACGGCCGAGGCAAAGTATATTGCAGCATGTTCAACCAGTAGCAAAGCTCTGTGGCTTTGAAAGTTGCTTACATGGTTGTTTGATCTCAAGTTAGAGGTGACTTGTATCTTTTGTGACAACCATAGTTGCATAAAGTTGTCAGAGAACCATGTGTTTCATGACAAGTCCAAGCACATCGAGATCAGGTACCATTACATTCGTAACATGGTAAAGAAGGGAGTTGTGAAGTTCCAGTATGTTGCGACAAATGAGCAGATAGCTGATGTGTTGACCAAGCCTTTGTCAAGGGTAAAGTTTGAATACTTCAGGGACAAGCTTGGAGTGGTCCAAATGAAATTCCCTCGTGAGAGGAGTAATGAGTTACATATGTGATTTTAGGAGGCAATAACACACTGAGTGTGGTAGCGGGTAGTCATTCACGGACTAGTTGCCTATATTTTGTGTGAGCTAGGTGAAGTCGCATAATGACATAAGGTCTGAAAGGACGTCGATACCCATAAGGTCCGAAAGGACGATGAGGCTGCACCCACTAGTGAGATGCTATGCTGAGATCCCGAATGCATGATGTGATTAAGGGCTTGCTCATACATAACTTCTAATGATGGATAGATTTGCGAAAGGTCAACAAGTAAATGGTCAAGTACAAGTCAGCAGAAGCAGTGTTGAAGATTATGTTAGAAGAATACCTTCCTTGCTAAGAGGGAGTGTTGATGTATTATGTAGCTTCAGAAGATATTCTTATCAAGTCAAAACCCTAAAAGAATAATGCTAAAACATATTTGGAATATCGGCTCAAGAAATAAAATGATATTGTATCTTATCCTTTCAAAAAGACAAGTCGGCCCAGTGGAGATAGACAAGTGGACTTCATAGTGAAAAAGGAAATCAAAAAACAAGTATAAATAGAGGGGTCTCCCTCCTCATTTGACACATAAAGCAAGTTCGGTCTAGCACAAGGAAGAAGTTCGCTCCAACTAGAAGAAGATTGTTTTTGGGTTGTAGAAGACTTTTCTAGGTTCGCTATTGTTGGAAGACTTATATCTTTGGCTGTAAGGTTTGTCTAGAGTTTTTCTATGTTTTTGTAAGAGAGCTTTAGCTCCTTTTTATACTGTGACACTGTACTTTGTTGACGAAACTATACTGATGAAATTCTGCTGGTTTTTCCTGTGAAAAGGTTCTCCCAATATAAATCTTTGTGTCTATTGTTAAATGTATTTCTTTTAGTAATCCTTATGCATGCAATTATTATGATGTAATATGTTAAATTGAATTAAAATCTAACATAATTGCTCTTAAGTAAAACTTAGAACAATCCCCCACCATATAGAGATATGTATTATATATTCAAAGCATATCACTCTGACCCCACAAATCATTATTAAAAACGATGCTTCAAATGCAAACTTCACGATCCATGCTCACGAAGACAATCTTAAATGAGCAAACGAGACTTGTTTGGGGTTTGTACAAACAATCAATACACTATATTGTAACATCATACATGGAGGGAGGTATTGGAGGAGAAGAGAAGCTAAAAGAAGAAAAACAAGGAGGAAAAGTGCATCATTTCTTGCATGCTTAGGAGAAAGTGACCTCACTTTTTGTTGTAAATGGACAAATTACTATTGAAAAGTGGATTGAGACAACCACTTTCCCTTGGTAAGTGAAATTCCCTTGCAACCAACCAAGTAGATAGTTGTTTGTTGTCAACTTGTAGTCCTAGTGTGAACATTGAACAAATTGTCTTCATCCTAATGAGACTACAAATCAAGATTGGTGTCAATTGGATGACCAATTTGAACTTCTTGATCAAGGGGTAAATGTTCATTCAACTTACACTTTATTGGAATTAATCATAACCACATTCTGAATGCCAATTGAATTGACAAATCTAATAGGGAGGCGTTAGAATCCACTGCTTAAGTAATGGATTGAGACTAGTACTAAGTAAATATATTTTTTTTAAATAGTGTATCTAGATTTCCTTCCCCTCCCTTATTTGGTTTGGATGTTTTACAGTTAAGGATCATGTTGATTGTAATATCGATATCAGAGCTTGTTTAATCCTAGCCTTTGGCCACATATTATCAAAGGTAATTTAATCTCGGCTCATGGATACATTTTTTTGCTCTGTCTCAATAAGTAATCGTCTTGGCTTATGCCACTTCATCTATTCCGCCTCAATAGGAAACTATCTTGGTTTGTGGCCAATTTTTTCTCTAAAACATGTTGAGAAAGAAACATTGTAGATTCATAAGTATCTCCAATGAGCACGAGCATGAGTCAAAGGACACTGTGAAAATCATTATGCTACCACAAAAGCTTTGTTAGATCAATTTGCACTCATTTCATATTGTAGATACACTGGTACATATTAGAATGGAATTTCAATGAGAAAATCAAATTAACTATATGAAAATCATATCAACAAAAATGTTGGAACTTCTTGTTGTCATCAAAATACATATTGTTTCTCTCAAACTACAGTAAGTAACAATGATAGGGACAATATTAAAAAAGTAATCAATAATAGTATATAAAAAGGACAAAGAATTTTGGATGGAAATTTAGTAGAAACCTTTTTTGTTTGATGAGATCACTAGTAGGAATTGCATACATTGTGCAATCTAGGTGTAATAGGGGGTTTCAAGTTTTATTCCAATTGTACAAGTAGAATATGTAATTTATATAGATCCAACAACAAATTTCAACAAAATTGCAGCACATACTATCCTTATGAAGGTTAAACTATAAGTGTCAAAATGTTGGTATTTTACCTTGCTTTGAGAAAACAAGGACATGAATATAAAGAAAGGTTAAAATTATAGCCTTTTACCCTACTCCAAGTAAACATGAACAAGAATATAAAGAAGAGTGACCCAACAATGACATATAAGAGCCCTCGCCTAGGAAACTAGCGGGGATTGAATGGAGGTCAATGATAAATTGTGGGGCTTCGATTATGTTGTTGTCATTTTTTCAAGCTTTATATGTGGTTTCTATTGCTGGATTTCTTGGGCCGTCGGAGGTTTTGGCCTTGTTCTCTTGTTGGAATTTGGGTGTGTTTGCGAGTATGAAGACCTTAATCAGTTTTCAGGGTGGTGCATCCATAGCGTGTTTAGGAGTGTTTGCGAGTGTGAATATCTGGAGCATTGTCTAGGCCAGTGTTTCTAGAGCTTGGTTCAGGGTCAGGCATGCAAAGAAATTGTGCAAATTCCAGGTAGGCTAGAACCTATTCTTAGTTGTTTTCTGTGTGTGGAAGCAGTGTTTGATTGCGTTGTATGAAGCAATGTTTGTTCGAATCCATGTCTAAATTAGGGAATTTTTCTTGTTTGGGCGTGTTTGCAAGTGTAAATATCAAGAGCAGTGTTTAGGGTGGTGTTTCCAAAGCTTGGTTTGATGTCGGGCGTGGAGAAGAATTGTGTGAATTCAATGTAGGCTTGAACATATTCTTAGTTGTTGTTTGCGTGTGGAAACAGTGTTTGATTGCGTCCTATGAAGCAATGTTTGTTCGAATTGATGTCTAAATTAGGGAATTTTTCTTATTTTCAACTTTCAACGTGTTGGGTGTTCTGGATTGGTAGGATTTTTGTTGAATTAGAGGGATGCTTCTTTTTTTTTCAAGCTCCAGTGGGTTGGATATCCCTAATTGGAAAGTTTTATGTTGGTTTCCTGTGGTTATATGCGAAGATATGGAGGCCGCCGGTTAAAAAAAAAAAGATTCTACCATCTGTGGTGGCTAGGAAATGTTCGTTGGGCCACTGTTGACAGGATTTTGCATTGTGTAATGTCCCCAATTTGGAATTTTACCCAATTTGGCCAATTTTTGAACCTTGGACTAGTGAAACTCCAAACTGTCCCAAATGATCCCAAGTGGTTTCGAATTAAGTCTAGAGTGGATTGAGGTGTATTAGGACACATTAATGAAAATATTATATGCTTGGACACTTTCTAAATACTTCAACAACTTTCATTTCCAATTAGAGAATGAAAGGTAGAATTACTAGGAAAATCGATTTTGAAACCCCCAAGGGTAGATGTCTCCAAAAGAATCCTAAGGATTTCAAATTGGGTCTGAGAGTGTTTGAAGGGTATTAGTACATAAAAATGAACCTAATGGGTGATTATACACTATCAAAATACTTCTGCAACATTCATTTAAGTTCAAGAGAAAATAGGGAAATTTACTAGTAAATTCGAGGTTCAAATCCCCAAGGGTAGAGGTCACTAATGGATTCCCAAATGCAGTAAGAACCTCCCAAATTTAAGAAAAGAGACATGTATTAGTTATATGACTTCATTGGGAACCAAAATGCATCATTAATCAGTTCCTAAAGGCTGTTGCAAGTCCCATAAATCATAGGTTTGTAAACATGTCTTAACATAGGGGGAGATGAGAGAAAAACGCTATAACTTGCTATGAATTTGAGATAAATGTTACAAGGAATTGCATACGGTGTATGAAACTTATTCAGTATATTAATGGCTCTCCAAACAACAATAAAACCACATATATTTACTGATACAAGTCGATACCAAACAACTTCAAGCTCTCTCCATAAGATATATGGGAAAATGGCACCATTCATACATAGTTTGGCATTTTTACATGGTTTTACTTGGATTTTCGATATGAGATATATCTGAGCATCAAATACAGAGTGTGGAAATCATCTTACAAATAAATGGGGCCCCTTGGACCCCCCCAAAGAGATCAACATCTCTCCATGTGCGCCCTTCCTCCAAGAGCAAGAATATAGAGAGACAATTGGAAGAGATGTGGGAACAAGTTGAAGAAGAAAAGATCACGAGCAGCCCTGTAGCTTCAACCTGAAACAAATGACTCCATTTTAGCACCAAATGAAATTTTTGAATGGCCTCTCCAATTTCCAATTAGGATGGGAATCGTGCACCCTCGAAATTGGTACTAAGGCAAGTAGAGTAAACACTCTACTAGCATGGACACGCTATGCTCTCCAATTTGCAAAATGAGAAAATGATCAAAATATGGTCTCCTTCTTTCTTCTTGTATTTTATTAACCTCCAAATGCCTCCTTAGCTCGAATTCCATCCAAGAGACTCATCCCAACTTGAGTTAGGGAGAGATTCCCATGAATGCCGCTTGTCCATTTTTTCGTAGCTCTCCTCTTCCATCAATTCGAATGGAGGAACCTTGTCTTCCATAAATCCCATTGTGCGCCCTCTTGGAGACTATTTTTAGCCCTGACATGTCATATATGTCATATTTCATGCATTAGGTCTGAACTTTGTCATAGGTGTCATATAATCTTCATCATTGTTGTCATAGGAGTTAGGGAATCTAGCTCCAAGTGTCACAATTCTTCTAAGATGCCTCTTCCTCTTCCATGGGAGTTATTCTTCCACTCCAATTCAACCTTACATGATTCATGCCATGAATAATACCTCTTAAACTCCCCCAAGTATGTTACCTTTCATCTTGAACTCTAATTGGTGAGAGAATCATGTCAAGTGTAGTGGGGAATCTTTCCACATGTGGGTCCCATAACCTCTTATGTGCCCTCATGATTCAATGCCACCTTATTTTCTTTGTATTTTATTTAATTGACCCATTTAATGTGAATTTGTAAGTCTAAGGTCATTTTGAGTCTTGTATCTCCTTTACTCCAACTTTTAATGCTTCCACCCCCAACCTAGGGAACTAGTAATTTTCCTCCATGATAGTTCATTTGGATGGTAATATTACAAACTTTGAATTGGGATTTTTTCTCTTAATGTGTACCACCTTGTCCCTTTGGATCTAATTTTACATTATTACTAACTTGGACATCATTCTTGGCAATTATTTGACCCTTAGCATCAATTGACAACTATCACGAATATGGCCAAGGGGCTTAGGCCATTGTGACCTAATGAAAATTTTGGGGAAATGACAAATCCTCCCCTCCCAATATTGCTTGTCCTCAAGCAATTTCAAAAATGGATGTTGAAGAACCTGCTTTATTTCCAAAACTTTGCTTCCCAAAACTTCCCTTCTAAAACTCTGAGTAGTGGCACTCATGTACTACAATTGCGTGTTTCCAAAAGCAAGGAGATGTGGGTTTTCTTCTTCATATTGATATCCCTTGTAACATCACCACTAAAAGCCAAAATATTAATTAAATCCATCAAAACAAGTTTTCACAATTACTCTTTACTTCTTTCATATTTTGGAAACCCTTTCTGATACCACGGTGTAATTCTTTGAAGTTGCCACTGAGTTGCCCAACTTTGAGTCTTCAAGATCCCATGAAATTTTTTGAGAGGAACCACCATGCTTGCTTCTGCACTACTCTGATTAAAATCACCTTATTAAGTGGGAACTCAATCTCCCATACTACTTGTTTCCCCCAAAAAATATTGAAACCAATGAGACTAAAAATTATTTTAGGGTCTCATTGCTTATATTGCACTCCAACAATTAGGAGTGCTCTCCAACCCATACCATTAGGCAAGAGAATTCATGGATCCCATTTCCTTGTATGCATTCTTCCAAACATCATAAGTACAAAAGATAGATCATCAAAGTACATAACAACATAATAAAAATGTACATCAAGGAGGTGTCTCATCAAAGAATCATGAAAGTGCTTGTACCTCCAAGTAAGTAGACCACCATTTTTCAAGTGCATACAAGCATCAAGTGACCAATCAAATCTGCTCTAATGACATAGGTGAGGATCCCATGCCCTATAATGTTGATCCAAAAGTATGCATGATGCATCAGAATAATCAACCATGTGTTCTTTCATTCGAGAAGTGAATGCAGGACCTCCACTCAAATTTGAACCAATTAGGGAGCAAAGAAAACAATGAGCCTTCAAGGGGCTCACATAAGTACCGTTTATGAATCCATGGATATGTGTATCATCAAGAAATAACAAAGGATGTTTCTGCCAATAATTTTTTTATCCAATCATATATCTCTTCACCCAAATAGTTGATGAAGTTCCTCCAACATCAATTGAACTAAGCAAGGAGCAAGGAAAAACATGAGTCTTCAAGTGACTCAAGACAACATCATAATTGCATCCATGTATATGTGCATCATCAAGATATAATAAAGGATGTTGCTTCCAATAAGGATTTGCTTCAATCATATGTCTCTCCACCCAAGTATTGGATGAATTTCCTCCAATATCAATTGAACTAAGCAAGGATCAAGAAAAATCATGAGTCTTCAAATGACTCAAGTGAACATCATAGGTGCATCCATGAAGATATGTATCATCATAAGGTAAAAAAAATGTTGCTGCAAATGTAAATAATAAGGTGCTCTAGTCATGTCATCATCAAAAGGAGAGATAGGAGTTTCATACCCCTCATGTGGCACCATTAGAAAGAAACCTTTCACCCAATTTTCATCCCCAATTGATGTGGCTGAAAAAGAAGTCAGGGGTGAAGAATTATGAACCAATCTTAACTCTTTGCAACTCTTACCCATCGAAATATTTAATTCATCTTCTCCATAATTGGTTGGTCCAACTATTGTGAGATCATGTGCCTCCTCCAAGGCTTTGCAACTCTCTCCATGAGGCAACTCATAATCCCTCTGAACAAAGACAAGTGATTGTCTTCCTTCTTGTTTGAGTGTAGCATTTTCAAGCACTTGCATATCAACATGTACCTCATGTTCCACCATCACATGAGGTTCCTCCTTTGTAACATAAATTCTTTCATCCATTTAATGATTGTCTGATATGTAGGAGGGTGTAAAGGACATTTGTAACTTCTCTTGAAGTTGCTCAATATGCACCATAGATTTTTGGAGTGTATTTTTGGTGGACTCCAACTCATTTGAGAGCTTTTCATTCTCCTCTGCATCCTTCAATATTATTCCATGATACAAACCAACAAGCTCAATTAAATAATATCTATCAGAAAGCAAATTCAAAAAATTACCTTTGGTGTCCAACATTGCCTTCTGGATTTTCTCCATGTCTTCAAGGGAAGATTTCTCATCCACACACCAACAAAATTTCGTAACCAATGTATGTGTGTCATGGAGAGTTTTCAAGGCCTCTTGAATCTTCCTTTCGTCCATCTTCAAGGACCCTTCAATAAAATGAGGCTCTTGCAAATGAACTTCCTCGTCTTCTTCCTTCTTGCTTGGACCAACTTCATGAAGCTCAAGTTGTGATGGAGAAGTTGATCTTGTTTCTTCTTCAACTGCTACAAGGTCTTCATTTTCATGCTTAATGGAAGTTTGTCTTGCAACAACACTTTCAAAAGTGATCTCTATGTCACCAACATAGAGGTGTGTGCACCCATCAGTAGGTACTCCTTCATAGTTCAAGCATCCATCAGTAGATGCTCTTTGATTCATGTCCAAGGTAGAATGTGTCTCGAAATGATCTTCAATATTTTCAATAGAGTCTTCTTCAGACTCATGTGATGTCTCTTCATATTTTTTAGAGTCACTTGGGAGTGACTTTCGACCCTCTTCATGTAATGCTTCTTTTTCTTTACATATTTCGGAACTAGGTGGCTCATGGGTCTCCTCCTTTTCACTCAAACATATATGATTTTCTCTCCAAGGTATTTTGCAAAAAGAGCATAGACCTGTTGTCCGCCAAACTGCACACCAGCAGCAGAAATATTTTGAAAGTTGTCTCTTCACTACAAGTGAGAGAGGTGTGGCCTTGGGGGCAAGCAATGATCCAGGTACTGTCACCTGAATCCCAGCTCCTCCGTTTAGGCTAACTCCTAACGAAGCCAAGGGGGGTAGTCCCTAAAAAAGAGTTTCACTAAGGCTCTAGTATTTAAGTGTTTTTGTATGGGGTGATGCGGATGAGTGTTGGTTAGGAGTTTCCTTGTGATGAGACCAAAAATATGTAAAAATGAACAACAGATAATAAGCAATCCATGTTGCGAAATAAGATAACAAGATGGTAGTATGATTCAAGATCTGATAAATCACTAAAGCATTCACAATATGAAATAAACACAAGGACAAATGGTCCTGGTCAATATATAAGCTTTTAGATAACCAGTGCCTTATGGAGTCAAAGAAAAATAAAGATTGTGATGCTGAAAGTGTGGGTCTTGAAAAATGTCGTTTGTGAGATCGTTGTGCAAATTGTCTTTGTAAATTGAAGATTTAATGGTCTTGATTATTAGGATAAAAACCAAGGATATCAAAAGAGTGTCCGGAAAGACATTCTAAGCAGCTCCTTTAAGAGACATGTCGGACCTGTCTAGAATCACAGCGAGGCGCGCAATGCTAACCAGCCACCGTGTCGCGGATTGGGCAATCCGGCGCCTCCCCTGAGAACTGCTTAGAATACTTTTTGAACAACGCCAGTTCCTTGGTTATAGGGGTGAAAGTTTTAATTAATTATCACTTATAAGTTTATCAAATCCTTCACCTTTCTGAGTACTAGCCCAACCGTTTCCGGTTGGCAGAGCATACGGGTGTTGGATAAACGACCAAGATAAATTAATTAAGGGGGAAATATGGATTGAAAAGTTTTATTATTTAGAGCACTTGTTCAACTCTCCGACAGAGAGCACTCTTGACTTGATCTTAAGACCACAGTTCAAGAGACTTCCTACTTTAAAATGCCTAATGCAGGGGAAGATGCAAGTCTAACAATGCTCTCCGACAGAGAGTGCTCTTGACTTGGATTTGGCCAAGTTCAAGAGACTTTGTTCGTTTTATGAAGCAAGAAGCAGTTGTGATAACAAGATATTGCAATTTTGTAATATTAAAATCATGTGATAGCTCAATAGATGTGAAATCAGCTAGCATGCTACTTGCAAAATAAAATGAAATCACTGAAAAATCTAATGTTCTACCAAGCAAATTTACACTAAAGGTGGGATCAACCTCCGAACAAGGTCAACCACTAGAACCGCCTGCACTTGAGAACCTCCATCTAGCTGAAAGCTCTACCAAGGAAACCGACGGGGAAGGAAGAGTAACCACAAATTATGTGGTCCTGCTCCTGGGATGGGATCCCAAGGATACAACTTCCGGTCGAAGGTTTGGAAGAGAATTTATCTAAGTACATAAAGCAAAATTAAATCTAAGAACTGAAAATAAGACTAATCTAATCATGCATGAACAAACTTCCCCAAATGGGGAAGGAGAAACTAAGTGTGGGAGGCACTATCCCACCTAGCCTTTTTATTACTCGGGTTACAATTGCCTTAGGAAAAATCCTTGAAAGGTCTTTTTGAAGAAGAGAACAACTTAGTGAAGTAAAAATTTATGAGCCCTTAATGGCTAATTACAAAAGGAGAATGGCTATAATTTGTCTTCTTGGTTCAAGTCTTCTCTTTAGATCCTAGTTTTGATCTTCCTTGAGTTTTGTTCTTCAATTCTTTTCTTGGTTCCTCCTTGGGCTTGTTTCTCTTCTTTTCAATACCTACAACAAACAACAATACAAACCACTCCAACACCCATTAGTTATTAGCAAATAAGAGATCTAAGCTAAGCATAAACTATAAATTAAAAAAAAAATGCAAATCTAGTGTTTAAGAATGAGATCTAAAATGGAAAATAGACTAACAATGAGATGCGAACTAACTAGATCCTAACTATGCAAACACAAAGGTGAGATCTAACTAAGTATGAATTAGAAAATGCCTAATCTCTTTGAAATGCAATCTTTTAACTTTTTTAAAGAGATCCAAATTCCAAAATGCAATCTCAAAAATATACTACATGCAAGATCTAACTAAGGTTAACAATACCAAATAGGAAACTAAATGATAATGAATTAGATCCTAACTATGCAATACAAAGCATGATATTTATCCCTACTAACAAAGTAATGAAGCTAACAAACTACTAACTCTTTAATCGAATTCAAAGCAACTAACTAATGCTAATGCTTAACAAGTTTTGACTTTGTTTTATGTGTAGGACTTTTGAAAATGGACGAAAGGAAGGGGCTGCCAATGAAATGAAATATGGGACAGTCAATGAACAAGAGGATGGGGCAGCCAACAGTAGAGGGAAAATGGGCAGCAAACAGAGGTAGAAGGCAGCCGTGAAAGAGAAGGTAGGGAGAGCTGTTGAAGAATGGAAAAGACAGTCAATTGAAAAAGAGAGAATGGCTGCAAAAAATAGATGAAAGGGAAGCTTAGAAAGAGACTCTGAAAACTATGGCAAAAATCACCCAAACAGTGACTAAAGGAGCAGCAAATAAAGGGAAAAAGGGGGCAACTAGGGCACACTTTTCAAGACTGTTTTAGACACTTTTGGGAGGCTAAAACAGTAAGAAAATGAGAGCCTTTGGAAGGATGGAAATAAGGAAGAAAAGAAGAGATAGAAGAGCACAAAAAGGGCAAGGAAGTGGATGGACGAGGCTAAATAAGGGAGAAAAAATGGCTAGAAGAAGATGGCTTAGCAAGGCAAGGGAAAAAACGATTTCAAAGAGAAAAAGAGAGCTGGAAGATAGAAGCTTGTAGACCAAGGTAACCAAAGTTTGAATGAAGTTATTTGTTGGAGAAGACAAGAAGTACTTGAAGAAGCTTGCAATCCTGCAAACAAAATATTAAGATAAATGGAACACTTGAATGGTGAAGGTATTAGATGCCAAGAGCTCCTAATAGATGCAAATCCCTGAAGACACAAACACTCAATGCAAATAGATAAGAGCCTAAGTACTAGATTGTTATTCTTCAATAAGCACAATAATCAAATTTGCAATACAAGAGTAGGGTGAAAGAGATATTACTTCATGTAGGATGAAGACACAATGCCAAAAGCCCACCAAGTGACCTCCAAAGTCTCAATAATTTTATTAACAAAAGAATGCTTACAATTTCATCAAAGTTTCTTTGCACAAAAGTCCATCCTAATGAGGAAAAAAGAGCCTCATTATATAGCAATAGAAGACTACCCAAACCCTAAGTCGAATTGGCATTCAAAGGAAGCCAACACCACCTAACACAAGTCGAGATCCAATCACATCTAATCTCCAACCAATCGAATTGCACATCTTGGAGTTTACAAAGTCGAGCTTAGTTAATGGGATGAGGAGGTGGCCTCCACCTAGGCAAGGCGCCCCTCATCTCCACATTGGAAACATCTCCCATCAAGTGAACACATGCCATGTGGTAAATTCGAACTCCCAATAGGTATGACATGAGCCACTTGGAGCTAGCGTGATCTTTGAGGTAGGAGCTTGGAGTTTTAAATATGATTTGATTGCAATCATGGTAGTTGGGAGTGGGAGGTGCCCTCCACCTACGCAAGGCGCCCCCACTTCCATTCAATGCAACCTTTCACCAATCAAAACTCATTAAATATGATCTCCACCTCATCAAACTCGACTTTGCATGCATGGAGGGCGAATTAGTTTGGAGATATCCACTTGTGCTGACTGTATACTTGATTGAATGTTGACTGAGATGATTGGAATCTTCATAAATGCTGAGTGCCATGTCATTTGGCCTTTTACTTTATTCCATTTGGATTATTTTGGAGAGATTTGGATTATCTCCAAAATAATCATTTTTATTATTTTAATTAATAATTTCTCTGTAAATGGATTTTTAGAGAAAATATTAATTACAAGGCCTAAATGACATCCGAAACTTGGGTTTAGCTGGTCCATAGGTCATGTGTGATTTTTGGCTTATGAAATGAGCCATCAATCACTGAATTCAGACTCCGGACGACTGACATATTACAAATTGAAATTTCTTTATTTAAACTATAGAGAAATTTATTAAAATTTAAAAAATAATTAAAAACCCAAATTCGACGGACCCGGTAAAAAAATTTTGAAATTTTTTCTGAGGGTTTTATGGACCTAGGACATGACCAACACCTATTCTAACAGTGTCTAGTAGGATTATATACATCAGTTGGCCTCTAATAACCCCCCATGGCTAAAATTTTCAAAATCAGGCATTCCAACTTTGGAGGAGTGGGAGAAAACCTCATCGATTATAGCTCGGCTGTAAGCAAGGTATAATTGACAAGGGAAAAAACTCCCTAGAATGCCTTAGTTTCTTAATCAAGTCATGGGGAACCGAGACACTCAGATCCTACTAGCACACTTTATTACAAACCCCCATGGGGCCATGGTCATGTCGACTCAAAAAAAAAACCAGGCTAACCAAAACTGGCTAGCCACAAATGCCGGATCATCTGATACACTGGAGTCAAACACTTATCATGTTTGTCAAATGGCGGCTCTTCAGATAATCCAACTATGGTACAAATAAGTTGGTAACAAGACCTTTCTTCACTAACTCCACATCTTCATTTTTGGGCCTATTTTCAAACACCCAATCAACAAAGTCTTCAAAAGGAATGGACTTTTGTATATCTCCCTTGAAAGAAAGATATGCTTGATATTGTTGAGGAAATGTTTTACATGTTTCTCTCAATCTTTGTAATTCATTCATAGAATTATCCTTTGGTAGTGTGACACACTCATCTTCATCAAATTCAAGGTCCTAAAAATAGCCCTTATTCCTTATGAAATTGTAAGAAGTGTTGCATAATGGCACACTTTCCTCATGCCATTCACATTCTTCTTCATATTGCTCATAAGCATTGTACTCATAGGATTCATAATAATAGTAAGACATGGCTGAAAATTATTCTTCATTGTATGGTATTAATGCACAGGTGAAAGGATCATACTCTGATACCACTTTAATGTCCCCAATTTGGAATTTTACCCAATTTGGCCAATTTTTGAATCTTGGACTAGTGAAACTCCAAACTGTCCCAAATGATCCCAAGTGGTTTCGAATTATGTATAGACTGGATTGAGGTGTATTAGGACACATTAATGCATATATTATATGCTTGGACACTTTCTAAATACTTCAGCAACTTTCATTTCCAATTAGAGAATGAAAGGGAAAATTACTAGGCAAATCGATGTTGAAACCCCCAAGGGTAGATGGCTCCAAAAGAATCCTAAGGATTTCGAATTGGGTATGAGAGTGTTTGAAGGGTATTAGTACATAAAAATGAACCTAATGGGTGCTTAGACACTATCAAAAGACTTCTGCAACATTCATTTAAGTTCAAGAGAAAATAGGGAAATTTGCTAGTAAATTTGAGTTTCAAATCCCCAAGGGAAGAGGTCACTAATGGCTTCCCAAATGCAATAAGAACCTACCAACTTTCAGAACAGAGACATGGATTAGTTATATGACTTCAATGGGCACCAAAATGCATCATTAATCAGTTCCTTAAGGCTGCTTAAACTCCCATAAATCATAGATTTGTAAACATGTCTTAACATAGGGGGAAATGAGAGAAAAACGCTATAACTTGCTATGAAATTTGAGAGAAATTTTACAAGGAATTGCATAAGGTGTATGAAACTTATTCACTATATTAATGTCTCTCCAAACAACAATAAAACCACAAATATTTACTGATACAAGTCGATACCAAACAACTTCAAGCTCTCTCCACAAGATATATGGGAAAATGGCACCTTTCATACATAGTTTGGCATTTTTACATGATTTTACTTGGATTTTTGATATGAGGTATATCTAAGAACCAAATACAGAGTGTGGAAATAATATTACAAATAAATGGGGCCCCTTGTACTCCCCCAAATAGATTAGCATCTCTCCATGTGCGCCCTTCCTCCAAGAGCAAGAATATAGAGAGAAAATTGGAAGAGATGTGGGAACAAGTTGAAGAAGAAAAGATCACGAGCAGACCTGTAGCTTCAACTTGCAACAAATGAATCCATTTTAGCTCCAAATTAAATGTCTGAATGTCCTCTCCAATTTCCAATTAGGATGGGAATCTTTCATCCTCGAAATTGGTAATAAGGCAAGTAGAGTAAACACTCTACTAGCATGGACAAGCTATGCTCTCCAATTTGTAAAATGAGAAAATGATCAAAATTTGGTCTCCTTCTTTATTCTTGTATTTTATTAACATCCAAAGGCCTCTTAGCTCTAATTCCATCCAAGAGACTCATCCCAACTTGAGTTAGGGAGATATTCCCATGAATGCCACTTGTCCAACTTTTCCTAGCTCTCCTCTTCCATCAATTTGAATGGGGGAGACTTGGATGCTATAACTCCCCTTGTGCACCCTCTTGGAGTCTATTTTTAGCCCTAACATGTCATATATGTCATATGTCAGCCATCAGGTCTAAACTTTGTCATAGGTGTCATAGAGTCTTCATCATTGTTGTCATAGGAGTTAGGGAGTCTAGCTCCAAGTGTCACAATTCTTCTAAGATGCCTCTTCCTCTTCCATGGATTTATTCTTCCACTCCAATTTGAACTTACATGATTCATGCCATGAATAATACCTCTTAAACTCCTCCAAGTATGTTACCCTTCATCTTGAACTCGAATTGGTGAGAGAATCATGCCAAGTGTAGTGGGGAATCTTGCCACATGTGGCTCCCACAACCTCTTATGTGCCCTCATGATCCAATGCCACCTTATTTTCTTTGTATTATTATTTAATTGACCCATTTAATATGAATTTTTAAGTCTAAGGTCATTTTGGGTCTTGCAGCTCCTTTACTCCAACTTTTAATGCTTCCACCCCCAACCTAGGGAACTAGTAATTTTCCTCCATGATAGTTCACTTGGATGGGAATATTACCAACTTTGAATTGGAAATTTTTCTCTTAATGTGAACCACCTTGTCCCTTTGGATCTAATTTTACATTATTACTAACTTGGACATCATTCTTGGCAATTATTTGACCCTTAGCATCAATTTGACAACTATCATGAATATGGCCAAGGGGCTTACGCCATTGTGACCTAATGAAAATTTTGGGGACATGACTCATTGGAGTTTTGATATTGCGTAGTGGGGTTTTGTTGTTGTTATCACTTCATTTTCATAGGTGTCGATAGTGGGTTGGTTGTGCGAGTATGGGTAGCTTGCCCCATTTTTCATTTTTTTAAATGTGATGGCTTAGTCGATTTTGCAAGAGGAAGCCATCTCGACTTGGCCATTGTTAGCAAAAATTTGACCTCATTTGTCAGTTTGTCTACTTTCCCAGAGTTGACACTAGTCTTCATATGGGTCCATTGTTGGTTTGATTTTTTTCGACAAACAGTTGTCATTTTAATATGTCGTGGTGTGCTTTCCTTCTGTATATGGATTAATATTGGCATGCTATGGTTTTCTATCTTCCCTGCATTTATAAATACATGGTGTTGTGATTTTCTGTCCATAGCTATAGTCCATTAATTTCATTTCAATTTCCAGAGTCCATGGATTTTGATGTTGGAAGCTCTGTGTTATGTTTATTTTAAGCATCTTAGTATTTTGAATTTGATGCATCCAATCTTGCATTGAATGCAATGTGCACATATTTTGGAGATATCAATAAATATTTTTTTACTTGAAACTCAATATATAGGTAGTTTGTTGTGAATTCAGAATAATTAAATCAATAATTTAGTAGGTTTGTAAATCGATTGCAAATTCAGAGTGGCAAATTTACAATCCAAATGCAGAGTAGATAAAAGATAAAATAGAATTAAAAAAAATGGTTTGGATTTAGCTGTCATGAAGTAGATGGATTTTGGTATTCGGTGGAGGTGTGTTGGTGTCACCAACACTTGCAATGTAGTGTTGACTCTGACCAAACTGTGCAAATTTGAGTCCGAGGAATCGAGCTGAAATCAATTTAAGCATACTTTACTATGTGTCTCACAGTTTCCATTTTGATATGGGATTTGTCGATTTATAGAACACCTTCATGGTTTGCGCATGCGAGTCTTGTTTTTTTATTGCCAAGCAAAAAAATTCAAAGCTTTCTAGAAAGAACATAAATTTCAGTTTATCTTCATTTCAACTATGTATTAACATTTTAATCTTGTCGTGTTTCATGCATTTCAATTTGCTATTTAATTAGTTTATAGTTGCATGCCATATTGGAAACTCTACAAATATGTGGTTGCGCCATTGCCAGTACACATGGCCCATTTATTTTATAGGCATCCGAATTTAAGAACACATTCATCTACCACACATGATCTCTCAAGCATGTGCTTCGCCTTTGCATGGGGTATTAGATATATTGTCAGGATTTGTGTTTTGGGTATGAGTGTTAAGGTCCTCGACATGGTTGGGAGACAAAAACATGGTCCCAATGACCTAAAGTTCAGGAATCCCAAATTTTAGAGTTCAATATGGTGTGGTGAACTTGAAATAAAGAGATTGATTATTGACCAGGCCTAATTGAATTCCAAAGTCTCTTCTGGCCCTGAAAACTATGACTCAAAAATAGGCATTGGAAGGTCTGATCAAAAAGTTTGAATTTGGTAGAGGTGACGACGGAATAAAATTGAGTCCAATTGGTTGCGTTATATGGTTGCAATTTTGATTGTAGATTGCTTAGATTGGTAGGGATCTGAGAATAGCCAATGGTGGAGATTAATTGTGCAGTCTTTTGAATTGAATTTAGGGTTGAGATTTTGGAGGTGGCATACTAACTCAAGGTACAACTTTCTATTCAATTCTTTTTGAGATAGGAGTCTTAGTGCAAAGACTAAGAGGAATTGAGAGCACATTGTTGTTAAGCAACCTCAAATGGTGTTTTCTTGCCCTTATGTCTAGTGCTTTCATAGGCGAAAGATGTATAATTAAGAAGAAACACTTGAAGCATGTTGGAGTATCAAAGATTGTGCACGTGAGTTCTATATAATTGTCCAAAAGCATGATATAATGTCTTAGGCTATCAATATGCATCCATAACTAAGAATGGTTATGCGCTTGATGGATTCATGTGCATGGTTGTGTGGGGTTGAGGAAAACAAGCTTTTATAATGGGATAGATTCAAGTTTGAATATTTTTTTCTATTCTATGTATAGATGTAGGTGGTTACACATATCTTCTAGAACCTTTCTAGTGGGTAGAGATGGATCACCTATAAGTTTGTAACATTTTTATGTTGTCAGTTATCAACATGTGATCTATGCATAATACACAAATAAATTGACCTCTTGTGGGCACTTACCCTCATTTTATTTTGTTCAAGCAGTTAGACAATGCCATTAGTGACCTAATAACAATGATTCTAGGTGAGGCTACAACTTTCTAGCATATGCATTGGGTCAAGATGTTATGGTTACACCTCTAGGTTCCATGACTATCATTGTCAAGTCAGTAAGTCCAACACTGCACCCTTGTTAATTTCATAAGACCACAAATTGCATGCTAGATAATGAGAATTACTTATGGTGTTGTGATACAATGTTGTATTAGGGAAGTTTATCTTGAAAGAGACCCTGCATAGGATGGGAATGTTGGGATGCCTTGTATGAATTGTTGGTTCCACAATTATTGTGATTCATTCACCACAAAAGTGCACTATTTATTTTACTCACATAAATTTGGAATTTATCTACTCAACTGAGTAATCATTTTCTCTTTCATTCTCTTAATAAGACACCCTTCTCAAATATGAGTCTTTTTTCTCTTTGTGTTTTCTAGAGCTTAGATTAATTTTAGCTGAAAAGGGGCACATCATTGCTATTTTGAATAGACATTTGACTTATTCTTCCATTCTCATTGATGGGAACCAAACCTATCTACGACATTCCTTTCATCTTGTTATTGCCACCTCCAAAATGTCTCTTATGAAAAGGTGGCCTTGCTCAACTTGTCTCAAACTAGAGAGAATAATAAGTTTATATACAACAAATTTGGAGTATTTTTAATTTGGTAGAGGGATCTAAAAAATAGACAGTAGATAACGTGTCATGACAAATTGTATGAATTTTTTGTCATAATTTGTAGTGTCGAATAGATAGTAGGTATTGTGTTAAGAAGAAGTAATGTGTGGTTATTTGAGGCGGTGTTCATGGCTCTAGATGCCTCAATGATTTCTTTAGGGATTAAGGCATGGTTCTCTTCCTTAGATAATTTCCAACGGCCCAAGACACATGCATGCTTCTAAAAACCACCTAACAACACCAACATCCCTTATCATAGGCCAATGATACCCTTAGGTGACCATGTGTGGTTATTCAAGGCATCCTTATTGGCCTTGTATGGCTATAAGATTCCTTTAGGGCCTAAGGTTCAAGTTTTCTCCCCTAACCATGTCCAAAGCCCCAAACCCCATACATAGTGTTCAAAAATATTGATGGAAGCTATATACCTTGTTAGAGGAAAGTGATTCCCTCAAGTCATCCTTTGGGGTAGTTCAAAGTGTCATTCTTGGGCCTGGTTGCTTGGAAGCTCTATTTAGGGCCTAAGGCTTGAGTTTATTCCCTTAACAATATCTAGGGTTGAGAAAACCATACTTAATGTTCAAAACCTCATAATGATAACTATCCCCATACGTGTATCCTCATGGCCCAATAAAATCTAATGTGCCATTACAAACAAAAATTTCAAAGAAAGTACATAAAGCCTTAAGCATTTATCCAACATTATTATGTATCATGTATCCATTGAAATCTTGGCCCCAACCCTTCCCTCTTAATTCATAAATATCAAGTCCATTTGTCCACATATGTGTAAAAATTACCTCGTAAAGAAATTGAAATACCCTTTGCTAGGTACATATAAAGGTCATCATGCCATATGTTAGAACTTTTTATATATTAGACATTGAAAACAAGTAAAGTAACACACATATATGAAAATCGTTCTCTTCCTCTATTCACTTCAAGACAAATAAATAATGTATCATTATCAATCTAGCTGATGGATATCTTGTTTTTCGTAACATTTATGTATGAAATAAGAAATCCCTCCCAATGAACTTTTTAATTCAACCTACAGTATTTATAAAATTCGTGTGCTAAATATTTCCCTACTTTGGCTTCCCATTTTCTAGAACAAGGATACATCAAGATGATTAAAAATGGCTATAAAGCATCTACCTCGTCCACATTGGTATTTATTCCATTAAAAAAATGTGAGAAAGCTAACTTTCAATGGAACATTATAGTCTTAGTATAAGCTAAAAGTGGTAACGAAAAAACAGTGGGAAATTTAATTTCTTGGTGGTTACAAGTTATGTTTGAAGGAAGATATATGATCATGTTTTCAATACTCTTATATTTAAATGTCGATTGATAGCAATTATCAAGAGATTGTAAAGAGGCGCCAATTAAATGCGAAATGTGAAAAATCTATATTGATAGATAAAAAAACATAATCTAAAAGTTAATTTAAAAATCTAATTTAAGTGAGAACACATAATAATATGCAATAACTCAAAGAAAATTTGTTTTAGAGTTTTTGTGGGTTCTCAGGTGTCATGGACAATAATCTGAACATATTTAAGAAAGGAACTGTACTATTTCAGCTGCCATTGTTTGATTCTTTAGGGAGCAAGTAAGAAAGAGTAAAAGACCCTAGCTCTATAACTTTTTTGCTGCAACAATAATTGATAATAAAAAAATTCAGTTCTAAGCATGTATATTTTCAATGAGTAGTGTCTGCAATTAGAGAGTTTCAAAGTCATTGCTAAGGGCACCCTCCAATTGAAAATCATCGCTAGCATACATTGTAAACATTTCAAGATCTATTTTCCCTAACCTTGGAGTTCATGGAAATGCTAATAAGTCAATGGTAGTCTTAGCTAGAGAGTCTATAGGAAAAAAAAACAGAAATCAAGAGCTTAAAGAAAGGGAATCAATTACCGACATGGGAGTGAGTGGCGCTTCTACGTACTACTCTTTCTATCTAACAGGGCCGCGAGCTATCTCTTATTAAGTAATCTTGATATCACGTATTCCTCAGATAAAGCATATTGGTACTAGTAAGTGATACGAGTTCTATCTACACAATACAGATAGTTGGAATCATACCTTAATTAGGGAAATGATATAGTTTAGCAGTATAGCTCTTATATGTTATCAAATAGTTGGAATCATATATACTTTAATTAGGGAAACAATATAGTTTAGTGGTATATTTGTTACATGTTATGGCCATGCTTGCTTGTTTTGAATTCAAATACATTGATTATGAGATAAGCTATTTCACATAATCAACACCATATTATGCATATTGTTCAAGCATGGCGTGTATGCAATAATGATGAAACCTGGAACATATTAGAAAAATACACTTGCATAGAGCTCGATACCATACCACATATCCATTCCTGAATTAGAAAGACACTTTCCTTATTTAGACATCTTTATCCTGTTTTTTCTACTTTCTAGTGGATAAGGTAAAGCTAGTTGATTTGGAAACTCTCTCCACTTGACCAATTCAACTTACAACTCTTTCTTCTCTCCAAAATCCATCATTACATTCCATTTATATCACTCATGAGTTGCCATACCATATTCATCCAATTCGTGATCCTTTAGACTGTTTTGGAAAGTGCTTTTGACACTTAGGGGGTTTTTATGCTTTTAGTAAGCCTTACTTTTTTGTGCTTTACAACTTGCCTCTAAGGAATTCTATTTTCTCTCTTGAGATGTATTATATATTGTATTCATATTGAGGAATAATATATGAGATGATATTTCCATCATTTGAGTTCCTTCTCTTATGTTTATCTTTCAATATTTCTTCTTATTCTTGCATATCTTTGAATATTCTTGTGAGGACTTCTTTGCTTCAATATTCTTGGCTATTATAATTCTTTCATGGTATTCAACCTATATAGAATTATCACAAGAGTTTGAGGATTGATAATGTCGGAAAGCATGGCAAGATATGGTTGGAGTAATATCTTCTAGATCTACCTCTTGAGACTATTTGGGTTATGAATCTTCTTCCTTTTCACAGTCTATGTAGAATGATTTCTTCTCACTGCAATTCTGCCCCTCATTGTACTTGATATCACAATTGAAACATGGTCCCTTTTCTCTTCTTTCCTCCACTTGTTGGGGTGTCAACCTTGTAGGCTAATTGAGGTTGGGGGAGGAAAATTTTCCTTTTCTATAGGTGTTTGTAGCATCCCTTCTAGTAGGCCTATTTTTACTTTCAACTTTCCTTTCCAAACTAAAAGCATTCTCCACTTATTTAGGTTCAAAGGGACATACATCATGTTGAATGCTCTCCTTTAAAGTGTCCATAAAGAGATCCAACAAATTATTCTTTGGATTGTTCTTCACTCTAAGACTCAACTTCTAAACTTGCTTAATGTGCTATGTAACTTGAAATTTTTGCTTGATATCTACCAATTGGACAAAGAAGGTGTTGCTCTTAATATCCCCATAATATTCTATAAATTCATCCATAAATATAGACCAAGTTACAATGGAGTCCTTTTTACCGTTACAAAGCCATTAGTACTATACAAATTGATCATGTTCTAATTAATAAAAGGATGCAGTAGTTACCTTTTGTAAAGTTGGCACTTGGTGTAGATCAAAGAATTGATCCATCTAGAATATCCATATTATTGGATCATAGCTATTAAAATTTCTCATATCAATCTTTGGAACAAAGTAGTTATTGGTCTTGAGTTGAACACATGATATCGTGATGAATGATGAAATGTTGGGGACTTGAACCTCTTGTTCTCCAATTGTATTAAATATTCTCAATCTGTGACTAGGACAAGCCCCTCTTGTTCTCCTTCTCCTCTTATTGAGGAGTTGAATCATGAGGAAAGAGATGTCTCATCTCATTAAGAATTACCCCCTTCATATTCTCAAGATCCTTTTTATTGGACATCTTTTCAAGATCCTCTTTACTAGCCATATTTTTCATTTCACTTTCTATATCATTTGTTGTGTTTACCAATTGAACATGTTTCATTGAAATATCATTCAATTCCTTAACTTTGGCCTCCAAATTGGACAGTCTGTTACACATTTGTTCATTTTCTTCCCGAGTCATGGTTGAGATTTATTGAGAAGTTTAGCAAGTGAATTATTTTTTGCTCCAATTCTTTCCATAATATCACACCGATATTTTCTAGATTTGTTCTCTATATCTCCTTTATCATATTTTTTGAGTCACCCAAAATAGATATTCCAAAAAAGTTATGCAAGTTTCAATTTAACATATCTTTAAAAAACTTTGTCTGTAGGCTATCTTGTTGGTCGGCGTTGCTCCTGAATTATCTCTGAAACATCGGCCTCTCTAAGTCTGAAATTTTAGCCTAGTATGTTTTCTTGCAATGTCATAGGTTTGACCCAATTATGATGTGCCAAGAGAGAGTTACGGTAACTTTCTCAAAACTTGTTATTTCTGTCCCTTTCATGAGAGCAAACATGTACGGACTAACACATGTATGATTTCCCTTCCCTGCTTATGAAATTTTTTCCACAAACATTATGGTCCATCTTCTTTATGATGCAATAGGTGACACTCAATTTGGATCTCAATATTCGGATATAACAATTTCACCCAGAACACATGTTTGAGACAAGTTTTTGGACTAGTAAAAAATCATAACCTCCACATACTGTAACTTTAAAATTATAATAAACCAGGACATGTAATTTTTACCACATATACTCGCTATGTCTTCTAAGATGCCTCAATATTGCATTGTTTGAAACATCCCCCCCAAAAAAATATAGTGAAAATTGCTTTGATACCAAATGTTATGCACCAAATTCCCAAAATAGCATAAAAATAGAAAGAAAAGGTAACCCAACACCTTGAGAACGAAATAAAGAGATGAATACGAAGCCTCTTCTAGGGGGGAACCTATGAATATACAATATGTTAAATGCACAAGACAAGATGAAATTATATTAAAACTAGGTCTCCTTGGTATATATATAGGAAACAAATGGTACAATTACAATTCTAGTCGACCATACAATTACAATTAAGGTCCTAGCCGACCAATAAGGATAATACTGATATAAGAATAGAAATCTAATGTCACGATATATAGGGATTATTATATAACATGGAGGTTAACTGCAAACTATCTAGTGATACATGCCCTTTTCTGATTGGTCATATGTCTAGTGTAGAAGAGCCTCGACCAACCCCCTCCTCATCTCAAACAAGAGGAGGTTGTCATTATATATTAAGACCAAAAAAATAAAACCCTTACCAGGACTCCTTTCCAGCAGAAAACCTTGGTGCTAATCACCCAAAGGAGAATTTGGTGGGAGGACTAGGGAGAAAATATGCATTAAAACATGCTCAAGAAATAACATTGAAGGAAATCAACTAGGGGAAACAAAGGAAGATAATTGGGGCCCTCAGAGCAAAAACAAATCCATCCTTGGTTACCCGATGAAGATAGTCTCTAAAAACAATAAGGGATTAGAGGGTCAATCCAAGAAACTAACTCTTAGAAGGATCACCAATTCGGAAAAACCTGACATGTTGTTGATTTGGGAAACAATGGGAAAGGGGGAACAACTAATCAAATATTTGGAGAGTTTTGATGGATGGGAGTTTGTTGTTGTGGATTCAAATGGCACATTGGGGGGTATTATTATGGGTTGGAATCAATCCATTACACTCCTAAGTTGTATGCACTGAAGCGGTTAGTAAGAGTCTGGGGATACCACTTATTATATTTAACATATATGGGCCATATGAGGGGAAACAAAAGTTCTTCTGCAAATTTCTCTTTGTATAGTGTTTAAGGACAAAGAATCTTATAGTACTGGGTAGTGATATTAATTATACCTTGAATAGAGGTGAAGCATGGGGATCTACAACTAGAGTAGATATGATCACTAAGTCTTATTAGAAAGAGAAGGGTTGATGGACTTAGAACCAATAAAGATTGGTCAAACCTGGCACAATAATGGGGGGATCCTAAAGGTGTTTGAAAATGCTTAGAGAGATTCTTGGCTCATAATTCTTTCTCTTTGTTGTGGGAATCCTTTTTGTTCTTAGATTATCCTTAATAGATATTCAGGCTATCACCCAAATGTGTTAGAACTTGATCAAGGTGACCCTAAACTAGTGTCTCCCTTTAAATATAACCCAGGTTAGATACTTGAGGATGAATTTCAAGTTCTTGTAAAGGAGAATTGGTGCCCCTTTGATGACAATGTGGGATCTTTAGATTATGAGCAATTTTCCATGACTAAGAAGAGAATAAAGGATAAGGTGAAAGCATGGGAAAAAATTAGTTCAAGAATAGAGATAGACATATTAAGGAGGTAGAACTGAAGCTGGAGGATATATTTTCACAATACAAGGAGGGCATTTTCAGTAAAGAAAATTTAACAAAAATCAATGAGTTGGAAACTAGGAAGATCAAGTCATTAATGGATAAAGAAAGAGAATGAGAATGGAGAGTAGGGCCACTTGGTTTGAGTTGGATGACTAAAACAAAAAAATATTCCATAATTTTACCAATTCCAGAACCAACACTAACACAATTTGGGAGATGCCTGATGGTGAAGGAAGTTCAATTAGAACCTTTCATGGTGCAATAGAGTTAGGGGTGGCACATTTTGAACAGATGTATAGAGAACTTGACAGGGGAAACTTGGCAGAAATCCTTAGGTGGGTAGATTATTTTCCTATATTAGTGTTAGAGGAGGATAATGACAGAGTTATTGAGATTGTTACAAAAGAAGAGCTCTTGCCAGTTCTAAAGACGTTCAACAAGGACACGAGTCCTGAGCTTGAAGGTTGGATAGATGAATTTTTTATTGACTTCTTTGACATTTTAGGAGATGATCTTTTAAGGGCGGTTGAGGAGATAAGGGCCTCTAGCAAAGTGTCCAAGAGCCTCAATTATACCTTTCCAACTCTAATCCCTAAAATAGATTGTCCAGGCTCATTTGATGGGTTCATACCTATTGCACTATGTAACTGCCTATATAAGATAATTTCTAAGATTATTGCAGTAAGGCTAAAACCTATCCTCTCGAGCTTCATATCATTTGAGCAATTTGGGTTACTAGAGGGTCGAAAAATTCATGAGGCAATGGGAACATCACAAGAAGGGGCACTTACAATTAAAACTTAAAGAGCTCTTGCAACTGTAATCAAATTAGATTTGTCAAAAGATTATGACAAGGTGCCTTGGTTATATTAAGGCTCTTATTATTTCAAATAGGCTTCTCCTTGCAAGTTGTAAAATGGAGAATGGGTTGTGTAACCTTAGTTTATTTTACAATGCTTATTAATGGTTCCACTTCTTGATTTTTTAAGGCCTTCAAAGGGTTAAAATTAAAACAAGGATGCCCCTTATCGCCTACATGTTTCTTCTATTGGATAAGGGACTAAGGAGGTCCATAAAGGATGCAAAGAGAATAAGGAACTTGTAAGGTGTAAAAATTGGAAGGAGTGAATCACTAACCCATCTCTTTTTGTTGAGGATATGTTGATCTTTGGTTATGGATTTGTCAAGTAAATTACTTGCATTAGCCAAATTTCTAATGGTACAATGCTGCTACAAGTATGGATGCTAATGTAAGTGAATCAAATTTGTTTACAATTAATATAGAGGAATTTGTATCTAGGAATTGGGTTAGAAACTTCACTTTCTAGCCTTTAGATGTGAATGATGGGGTGAAGTACTTTGGTTTCACCCTAAATTCCAACAACTATGGAAAGGTAGACTAGTATTGGCATGTGACAAAGATAGAGAAACATAGGATTCTAGTGAAATAGGTGGCTTTCAAGGACTCGTCCTCATTGATTTTGTCCTTGAAGCCCCCTATTTCACAATAACCTTATGTGTAACCCACATTCCAAAAGGTCTATTGGAGAAGATAAGAATGTGTTGCTTTATCATCCTCTAGAAAGGTAGTAGTCAGTACATAATCTCACATTTGGCAAAGTGGTAGGTGATTGCTACTCCCAAGGCCCTAGGAGGATGGGGATTTAAAAATATGCATCTATTTGGCCAATCTTTCATTGCCAAGTCTTTGTGGAACTTATTCACTGAAGAGATCATGTGGAGGAGAGTTATAATTAAAATATATATTTCTCTAGACTCTCTCATTACCTAGGTTAGGAAAGTAAGCAAGAGCATAGATAACGTATCCAACCAATGGAAAGTAATAACTTTGGCCTTTCCAGTCATGGGTCCTTAATTGCTCTAGAATGTGGATGGTTGTACACAAGTGAGAGCTAGAGCTATTGTTGTCTTCGGTTGTGGGAGAGGTATAATTCTTCTAGAAAATTTGATCATTTGTTTATAGAATATTGGTAGATGCACCCTCAATCTACTTGAAAATCCTACATAAAATTCACTTTGTAATCAAGGTTGGTTGAAGGTTCAAGATTTAGGTTTAGAGGGAGAAGGAATTCAACAATGGAACCCATTCTTGAAGAATTAAAAAAGGTACACATTAGATTAACCAGATCTCAGGATGAATTAGTGTGGATGATGAATAGGGAAGGTGGTATTTATACTGCCAAATTAGGCTATTTTGTCCTACAAGGCCCCCCTCCTAAAAATTGCAAATGGTGGTTGGAGAAGCTTTGGAAAATCAATGCTCCGATAAAGAATAGACTTTTCATGTGGTTGGTATTGAATTCAAAGTGTTAACCTGGGAAATGACGCATGAAAGAGGAAACAAAGGCCCTGGCATATGTATGCTCTATAAGAATCATAAGGAGAACACTTCCCATATTTTTCTTTCATTTTCTTATTCTACTTAGGTTTGGGTGGAGTTAGGAGGATGGTTGGGAACAAACAATCCCTAGAATGAAGACTCTAACAAAGGTTTCCCAAAAGAATGGCATGTTAGGAGGGAAATGAAGTAGTTGATGACTATCAGGGAAAAGAATTGTGGAAGAAAATGGCTTCGGGATTTGTGACGGCTTGGACGTAGAGCAATTCGTGGCTTTGTTGATCCTCCTAGTCGCTGGCCACAGGCCCTCCTGGCCGCTCTTCCACTCCCGAGAGCAAGTTCTGAGCAGATCTTGTTCATGCCTTGAAGGGATCCCTCCCGGATCTCCTTCTCTCTTTTCCTTTCTGATTTCCTGCTATCCCCCATCCAGGGCATGCCCCCTCTAGCTCCAATGGCTTCGGGAGCAGTTATCCCTCCCTCTGACCTAACTAACTTCTTAAATCTTTTAGCTTCTCAGGACAAGAATCCCCTTTACTCTTCTCAATGGAAGTTCGTGAAGAAGCTCAACGATATCTCGACTGTAGCTTTACCGGTTGATCTACCTTGCAAGATAGCCCTCAACCTGTCGGATCGTGGATTGATCGGCTAGTTCACAGGCCTATGGCCCTCTCTGAAATCTACCGAACACTCGGTGCAAAATAATTGGAGACCCCCAATCACGAAAGACATTAAATCCTTCTTTCTGGGTAAAGGATACTTTGCATTCGTGTTTGAAAGCAAACATGACCGCGAGCTCATCTTCAGAAACAAACCTTACTTTATGGGACCTCAAGGACTCTACATGAACAAATGGACTCTAAACTTCGATCCAACCCTCGACATCCCCTTTGTTGTCCCTGTATGGGTGAGACTCCCTCATCTACCCCTTCACTGCTGGAATTCTGGATCTCTATAAGCTATTGAAAATGCCATGGGTAAATACATCAACAAAGCTGATCAGAAAGATCAATATGCATGCACGAGAATCTGCGTTGAAGTAGACTTGGAACATGGACTATCGGAAGCAAGAAACCTTACCGTTGCAGATTGGTCCCATATTCAAGAACTTGACTACGAACAAATCCCCTTTAAATGCAGATTCTGCCACGAATATGGTCACTTTGCTCGATCATGCAAAAAGAAGCCTGCGGATCCAGAATCAGAAGGGAAAAAAGAACAATGGACGGCCATCCAGAAAAATATCAAATTGGGAACTAAAACCCACTCAAAAAGTATAAATACCAAGAAAGCATACCATCAACACCAAGACCCAATGGCCTTGAATAACATGAACAATTTCAAAGCACTAGAAATATCTGAGATCCAAGACATCCCCAAGATCGAAGAAGAAGGAGAAATATGTGAACAACAAGACTCCCAAGCTAACCCTCTTGCCCTTGAAGATCTGAATACTCCCTTGCCTCATAACACTCCTAGCCCCACCAGATCTATCCTGATCAAAGATGGTCCCTCCTATGCTGAAATTAATAAAGTTAGACCTCCCAAATCCCCCTCTTCCTCGAAAGAACCCATTGATAATTATTCCAAAAATCTAGGTCAGAAATCAACCAAAGATCTGAGGGAAGAAGAATCCGAGCATGAGAAAGTCCAAGGATCCCAAGCCACTATAGATATGGTCTTCATTATAAATACTAGAACCATAATAGTATGAAAGAAATATGGAGACCTAGCAGGAGGAACCCCCTCCTCCATCTACAATCCTAAATGATGAAGTTGGTCTCTTGGAACTGCAGAGGTCTAGGCATCCCTAGCAAGCTTGAAGTAGTAAAAGATCTTCAAAGAATTGATATGCCAAATCTTCTGTTACTCCAAGAGACCAAACTCGATGATAGTGCTGTCTTAGCTATTGGAAAAGAAAAATGGAAGAAAAGCATCGGTTACGTAGTCAATGCTAGAGGAGCTTCTGGCGGCCTGGAAACCTTATGGTCCTCCGAAAAATTCCATCTCCACAACTCCTTCGCTACGCAACATTGGATTTACGCGGAGCTCACTCATATTCAAAGCAACAAGCATATCACTCTCTTCAACATGTACGTACCCAATATTTACTCTAAGAAAAAAGACTGCTGGAATCTACTTGAAGACTTTCTGTAGGCATATGCTCCTCAGAATATCATTATTGCCGGTGATATGAACATTACCCTTTCCAATTCTGAAAAAAAGGGTGGTATCATTGGAAATGATTACTTCAAAACTCAGGTTGAAGCCCTTCTCCAAACTTGGGATCTCATCAACATCAAACCCAAAAAAGGGAAATATACCTGGTCCAACAAGCGAATTGGAAAGGGAAATATTATGGCCAGACTGGACAGGTTCCTCGTCCACAGCAGCCTTTTGTCAGATAACCAAACCATCTCCTCTAGCATTCTGGCCAATCTAGCCTTTGATCACAAACCCATCCAACTCCACTTTCATGAAAATGAGGATCGTGGTCCAATTCCCTTCAGGTTCAGCCCCCAATGGATTGACCATGACAGTTTCTGTAGCACTCTAGAAAACGCGTGGAGAATCCCCATCTCAGGATCCCCCTGTTATGTTTGGGAACATAAATTAAATAATACCAAAAACACACTCAAGACTTGGGCCAAATCCAATTTACCAGCCCCCGCAAATCCCAGAAAAATTGTTGTGGGTGCTCTTGAAGATATTCAATTTGATATGGAATATTATCCCATTGAAGCTACCACGCTGCAAGAAGAAGTCAAACGCCAAACCAATGCCTATCATGCATTTCGATCTAAAGAGGATTATTGGAGGCTGAAATCGCAGAGCACCTGGCTCAAAGTTAGTGACAAAAATACCACTTACTTTCATAAGCAATTCAAAGTCAGACAATCCTTCAATTATATCGCTGAGATCAAACTTGAGAACGACATGACTATCAAAGGGAACACGAGCATAAAAAACGCAGCTCATACTCATTTCTCCAAGCTATTCACGGAAGATGACAATGTTGGTGGAGAGGACGAGCTTATTCTCTTGGAGCACATCCCTAAGAGCATTACGTCGGGGGATAATTTCAACATTCACAAACCATTTACAGAGCAGGAAGTGCTCAACGCAATCCATTCCTTCTGTTGATGTATTTGTAACTTCAGAATGTATTTCATATATGTATATTGTATTCCTATAGAGATGTTATTATTCCTCTATACATAAGTGTTTGTATTCCTATAGAGATGTTATTATTCCTCTATACGGAAGTGTCGTCATTTATATTGTGAGTGTCGTAACTTATACTTGATGGGTTATTAGACCACCTTGTTGGGGTCGGCCCTGTATAATTCATGTGGGTTAAAGGGTTATTAGACCACCCTATTGGGGGTTGGCCCTGTCAGCATTATGTTATGTGGTTAAGTTAATGCCGACCTAGTAAAGGTTATTAAGCAAGTCAAGTCAAGTATAAATAGAGTGCGGGAGGCACTCAATTTGATCATTCACTTTCTCAACTCATACTCTCATTGGAGAGTGGCGCACTTGTGGAGGAGGAGAAGTTGTTGCTAGGAGAAGAATATCTCTTATGCTTGGGTTGTATCATTGCTCTATCTATCTCTGAGGAAGTTGTGGGGTTTTTCACCTTTATGGTTTTCCCCAGTGAAACTTTGTATGTCTATTGTCTCTTGTGTGCTTGCATTATTATGTCAGATATGTTGTACATGTTGTTCTCTCAGTTAAGATCCTAGATCATATTGAAGTAAATTCTGAAAAACTAACATGGTATCAGAGCTATCCTGAAAGAAGGCATGGTATAGCATTTATGACACTTGCGAAGCTAGGGCTTGATATAGCAAAAACCAGTCATCATAGAACTTTCACTATAAATCTATTTTGGCAATGTTTCAGGATCTGAAACTTTTACAGGTTGAAGATAAGATCCCAATGTACCTTGTCTCCGAAGCACAAATTCTAATTCGTTGTACTTTATGTTTTATGATCTGTACAATCTAGGGTTTCTGCCTCTTCCATATCTCAGTCATAAACAGGTGACCTAGGAAAAGAGGTCACAACTTTGGCTAGGAAGCTCCAAATGATATTTCATAAAAAGTGACAGGTAGGGCACGGACTGCAGTTTCATAGGTTAATTTTTCAGAGGCTGAAAGTGAACCAGTGACATGTGGCACTCCGTACAAGTTCACTCTCCTGTTTTATCCCATAAACAGGTCACGTTGCGACACTTAGCCTAACTCTCTCTCGGAGAATCCAATTGAGGTCAGACCTATGGGGTTGGAAATATGACAGGTCAGGATACCACAGGTCGCAGTTTCAGACCCTATGGATTCGTAATTTCGGAGTTACGCCAGAAACAATCAGGTGCATATTTCTATCAAAATAGAATTGGATTTTGAGCACCTTCATTCATGGCTCCGGGAATTTAGGGTTTCGGAGAATGTTGAAATTTTTGTATCGGAGACCACGGTTGAATGCTCCGCATCAAAATCAAAATTTAGAGACCAAGATCGAATTTTTTGGTTGGGCAGAAGGCCGGGCTTGATCAAACCCTAGTTCGGGACTTTGATCGGAAAAGTGGAAAATTTAGGGCTTCTGCAAAAATGGGAATTTTTGAAATCTGTGACCATAGCTGGAATCTCCTTGGAAAAATCGAAGTTTAGAGCTTTGGATCAAACTATTTGATTGGGTGAAGCTCCGGGAAACTCAAACCCTAATTCAGGGTCCTCCCTAGTGAATCCGAAAATCTAAAAGGCAATTTTGAGGGGTGAAACTTTGCAGTTTTTAAATTCTGAATATACCAGCTTGACCAACTCAGAAAGGCACATCTTTCTATCCTTTCAAAAGTTTGAAATTCAAAGTTTGAATTTTTAGGGTTTCTCTGACAAACCCTAATCCTGCTCCAGATCCAGTTTCTGCAATTCAAGTGGATTAGGTTAATCCTAGAAGAAAATGGATTAGTCACCTGCATAAGTGAAGAAGTTCTTGTTTCAGAGGGAGTTGAGTCTAAGGCCTTACATAAGAAGATTGCAAGCAATCTCGACAGGTATGACTTCTCTAGGTATGTTTCGAGATCTATTCATGATTAAGCTCATGGTATGTTTGTCTTCATTAAGGTTAGTACGATCTTGATTAACTTTAGACTTGTTGTATCACCTTAATAAAAATATGAATACGTGATAGAAGATATTCATTGATTAGGGTTTTAACACTTATGATTGTACTAATGCATTGTGGTGTTGTGTGAGGTTGATGTTGTCCGCTAACATGAAAGGTACATCAAGAAAGACAAATCATATTCTAGTTCAAGAACATATGACCATGGTGACATGAAGACCAAGATTCATCCATTGTCATGGATCACATGGAAGATCTACTTACGAGGTATGTATAACTTGGTTCTATAATGGTTAACCTATGAGATATGCAGGTTACTAGCACAAGTCATTGAAGAGAACAAGAAGACATCATGTGGGTATGTTAGACATAACCAGCTAACATATTAATCCAGGTATGTTTTTCTTATATCAAGTTAGAATCCTACCTTGTGTTAGGATCTTATACTGTTGTATGGTTGATAATGATTATTCATGAAGTTAGAAATGTAAGTAATCAAGGGCTTATGCATATTATGTCTCTTACATTGATTGATGATATGACTAACCAGAAAAGTCTTTTGGTCAAATAAAGAATATGCATGAGTAAAAGAAGTATTCCCTGAAACCTTGAATACTAATGTTTATTATCTATGTATGAAATGATCTTGACCATACATGTTTAAGATTACTTAGAATCATAATGTTTTTGATAGTCTTAAGATTATACTAATGAATGTATGTTGAGATCTCGAGGATAACATAATGATGATACTAGTAAGTATGCATAGTGATCGAGGATGGATATAAGTTCAAAGCCATGTAATCTAGGAAGCAAAGATCAAGAGGGAGCACACTCCAATAGTTCCTGCAAGGAAGCAAATATTGAGAGGGAATCCACCCTACAAACCAAACAAAGATAAGTATTTGAATTGTCATTTCTTGCATATTTGTTTGTTTAAATAATATTGTTCAATGATGTATATGCTTATGTTCCTAGACTCAGGGTGTGTATTATGCATATTAGAATAATTGCATTAATGAATAGTATACTACTAATATGCATGTGATGGGTGAGTGGCCTATGGCACTGTACAACATTCCATTGCTACTTATCTAGAATGAAACCTCTTTGCTGACATGTTGGAGTAGTGCAAACTCTTAACAATGTTCTGGTAGAGATTGGAAGGCATCTAGAAAGTTATGGGATGTGGATAAATGTTGTATTGAAGCATTGGCTAAAATAATTGCATAACTGTATGACATATTTCTTCATGTGTAAGAATTTGTTTTGAAAACTATGAGAAGTTTCTAATCATGCAATTTAACTTGTTTTGTAGGAAAGATCATATACGAGCACCTACAAAAGAAGGACTACAACATTTGTTCCAGCAACAAAGTTATCTATTGAAGATATTGAATATATTGAAGTTCCCAGGATCCGGGAAGAATGCCATGATCCGTCGATCATGAAGAATGATGTTTGGGATGTGGTCCCAAGACCCAAAGGGAAGTCTGTTGTGACTTCCAAGTGGATCTATAAGATCAAGCATGCTGCAGAAGGCAGCATAGAGAAATACAAAGCAAGTGATGAAATTGAAGATACACCAGATGGATGTCAAGACAGCTTTCTTGCTTGGTGTTCTTTAGATTGATGATACTTCGAGGAAGAAGTGATGGGACACATTTGCAGGAGCCATTCCAAGCATGGTTAAAGGAGGATCCTTCCCATGGCTGTGGATGTAAGTGTTGTGTGATGAGCATCAGGACGAGGCTCCAATTATTGCTTTGTATATGCATCATGTTGGATGCTGAATATGATCAGTTGGATCATGTATTTGTATATGCATCATGTTGGATGCTTGCTATGATCAGTTGGATCATGTATATGAATATGCATCATGTTGGATGCTTGTTATGATCAGGTAGATCATGTATGATGATATGTATCAGGTGGATACATTGTATGATCAGGTAGATCATGTATGATGATATATATCAGGTAGATACTTGGTATGCATCAGGTGGATGCACTGTATGATCAGGATGATCATGGATGATGAGCTTCAAGGTGTTGCTCCAGATGATATGCATCAGGATGATGCTGTGATGATGATCAGGATGATCATGTGATGATGTATCGTCAGATGATTGGGTCCTTGATGTACCTGACGAATACGAGACCAGATATATGCTTTACGGTGAACACCTTGAGCAAGTATCCGAGACATGTTCACTTGATAGCTGCAAAGCATATTCTGAGGTACCTGAAGGGTACAGTTGACTATGGGCTCAAGTATGAGGTGAATCAAAAGTTTAACCTGGAGGGTTATGTTGATTCGGACTGGGCAGGCAGTTCCATTGATCAGAAGAGCACTTCGGGGTGCTGCTTCAGTATGGGATCCGGTATGATCTCTTGGTTTAGCAGGAAGCAGTCCTTTGTGGCATTGAGTACAGCCAAAGCAGAGTATGTCGCAGCTTGTTTGGCCAGTTGTGAGGAAGTATGGCTTAGGAAGCTATTGTCTGATTTGTTTGATCTGCAACTGAGTGCTACTTGTATATATTGCGACAACCAGAGTTGTGTGAAGTTGTCGGAGAACCCAGTGTTCCATGACAAGTCGAAGCACATTGAGATCAAGTATCACTATATCAGGGATATGGTGTAGAGAGGAGCAGTGAAGCTCCTGTATGTTGCGACGGACGAGCAGATAGCCGATGTGTTGACCAAGCCGCTTTCCAGAGTGAAGTTTGAATACTTCAGAGGGAGACTTGGTGTACTTCAGATCGCAATACCTTCCAAGGGAAGTGATGAGTCCAGAGACACAGATGCACACAAGTCGTTCCGACATGGTGGTAGGTTGGTCCTCCCATGGTCGTTGATGTAAGTGTTGGGCCATTCTCACATAGTGGTAGGTTAGTCCTCCTATGGTGCAGATGAAAGAGCTAGGCCATTCTCACATGGTGGTAGGTTAGTCCTCCCATGGTGAGTTGTAAGGGCTGGGCGGGCTTTTCCGACATGGTGGTAGGTTGGTCCTCCCATGGTCGTTGATGTAATTGCCGTGCTTTTCCGACATGGTGGTAGGTTAGTCCTCCCATGGTCGTTGATGTAATTGCTGAGCTTTTCTGACATGGTGGTAGGTTAGTCCTCCCATAGTCGTTGATGTAATTGTTGAGCCGTTCTGACATGGTGGTAGGTTGGTCCTCCCATGGTCGTTGATGTAAGTGCCGTGAGCCTTTCACAGATGGTAGTAGGTTGGTCCTCCCATGCTGGTGAGTGTAAGTGTTGTGTGTGTGCATCTGGGTTGTGCTCCGTGGACGATGACGATGATGTGACAGTATGGTACACAGGTTTTGCAGAGGCATATGATCAGTCTTGAGATGCTCTTGTAGGTTTTGCAAAGGCAATGTAATCAGTCCTGGGAGATCTTGCAGTTTTTGCAGAGGCAGTGTAATCAGTCCTGAGGTGTACCTACTTGATGGCTTGCTCGCAGAGATGTTGATGATGTACATCCAGCATGAAAAAGGGCTAGCTCTGTAGATGATGAAGACCTGCAGGTGGCAGGCCTACATCCAGTATGAAAAAGACTGGCTCTGTAGAACTTCCTATGACGAGTAGATTGGAGATTGATTGAGATAGAAGCAACGATGACGATTCAATGATAATGATTTGATGATGATGATTCGATGACGATGATCAGTGACGATGATCCAGAGAAGAAGACTTGTGCTAATAGATCTGTGTTGAGAAATACCTTCCTAGTTAAGAGGGAGTGTTGATGTATTTGTAACTTCGGAATGTATTTCATATATGTATATTGTATTCCTATAGAGATGTTATTATTCCTCTATACAAAAGTGTTTGTATTCCTATAGAGATGTTATTATTCCTCTATACGGAAGTGTCGTCATTTATATTGTAAGTGTCGTAACTTATACTTGATGGGTTATTAGACCACCTTGTTGGGGTCAGCCCTATATAAGTCATGTGGGTTAAAGGGTTATTAGACCACCCTATTGGGGGTCGGCCCTGTCAGCATTATGTTACGTGGTTAAGTTAAGGCCGACCTAGTAAAGGTTATTAGGCAAGTCAAGTCAAGTATAAATAGAGTGCGTGAGGCACTCTATTTGATCATTCACTTTCTCACTCATACTCTCATTGGAGAGTGGCGCACTTGTGGAGGAGGAGAAGCTGTTGCTAGGAGAAGACTATCTCTTGTGCTTGGGTTGTATCATTGCTCTATCTCTGAGGAAGTTGTGGGGTTTTTCACCTTTATGGTTTTCCCCAATGAAACTCTGTATGTCTATTGTATCTTGTGTGCTTGCATTATTATATCCATGATTGATATGTTGTACATGTTGTTCTCTCAGTTAAGATCCTAGATCAGATTGAAGTAAATTTTGAATAACTAACACCTTTGAATCTGACAAAGCACCAGGCCTTGATGGTTACTTGATACATTTTTACAAAGCTTGCTGGAAGTATATCAAAAAAGATTTCATGAGAATGATAAGGAAATTTCACTCAAAGGAAAAAATCAGTGGCTGCACAAACTCAACTTTCCTGTCTCTTATCCCAAAAGAAACTAATCCCAGCTCCTTCAGCAGATTCAGACCGATTTCTTTATGTAATTCCTCCTACAAAATCATCTCCAATATGTTAGCAACTCGAATGAAGCCTTTGCTCAACAATATTATTTCTGACAACGATGGCTTCCTAGAAGGGAGGAAAATACTTGACAATGTCATTCTTGTGCAGGAATCAATCCATTCCAGCAAATCCCGAAAGTAAAAAGGTACGTTAATCAAGCTTGTTATGGCCAATGCATTCGATCGCGTCAAGCATTCTTTCCTTTTTAAAATTTTGAAATTATTTGGATTTGAGGACACATTCCTCAACTGGATCTCAGCCTGCATATGCAAGACCTGGATCGCACCCCTAATTAATGGATGCCCAACTGATTTCTCCAAGCCACACGTGGCATTAGACAAAGTTGCCCCTTGTCCCCCTTCTTATACATTATCCTTGCAGACTCACTTAGTCGAAAGCTGAATCATGAAATGAATTCAGGATCCCTACCTGGATTACACTTAACCCCTGACTCCCACCCCCTCAATCACACCCTCTTCACCGACGATTCTCTGTTATTAAGTGGTGCCTCCTCCATCCTAGCTCGAAAATTCAAGCACAATTTGAATTGGTACTGCAATGCATCCGAAGGCAAGATCAACTTGCATAAAAGTGTTGTCTACTGCTAGAATCTAAATAACAACGTTGCAGCCAAAATCAGTAGAATTCTCGGCATCAAAGTCCACAACCATTGGGACAAATTCACTTATCTCAGCCTCCCAATCACACAAGGTCTCTCAAAAACTGGAAATTGGGAAGATACGATAAACAAAATAAAAAGCAAAATTAGAAGATTGGGAGGGCATTGGCTCAGCAAGGCTCGAAAATTGATCCTTATAAACTCCGTCTTCTCCGCCCTACCTACCTATCAATTATCCATCCTCCTAGCTCCAAAAGGAGTTTCAAATCTGATAAGTAAAATTTTGAGAGATTTTCTTTGGTCTGGCGAAAAACACAAAATACACTTAGTGAAGTGGGAGACCATAAAGCAACCAAAATCCTCAGGATGCCTTCAAATTTGCAATCCATTCCAAGCAAACTTGGCACTGGGCGACAAGCTTCTCTAGCAAATCCCGCACAATAAACGCCATCAAGTCAGTCAAGTTCTCAAAAAGAAATATTTACATGGTAACAGGTTAAGATGTCTCGACCAAAAGCCAACATCCAAACATTATGCAAGGCAACATGGGAGTTCTTTTCAAAAGGCCTCTACTGGGTACCTGGTAATGGCAGGAAAATAGACATCTTCACGGATAGGATCATGAACAACGAAACACTACAAAGTACACATGAATTATGCAATATCGTTGCTTGGCTCAATCAAAATGGGACCACTACTTTGAAAGATTACAGTGCCTGGGACATGCATGGCAACTGGCAAAGTTGGAAAAATACAGTAACCCCTCCACATCTTGAGTCTGCTAAAAACTCTCTCATCGACAACCTGAAAGGTTGCGCTCCCATACACTTGCTGGCCAAAGACGAATGAGGCTGGGGCCCCACTAGTTCCTACACCTCTATTCTCGGATACAAAGCTCTGCAAACTCATGATGATGAAAGAAAAGATATATGGAAATTAGTATGGGATCCTTTTGGACTCCCCAAAATCAATTTCTTTACCTGGACTTTAATCCATTGCAAAGTGCTCACCGGAAACAATCTCATCAAGAGAGGATTCCACGGGCCTTTTTGGTGTCCTTTCTGCAGAAGCAACTTCGAAACACTTAACCACCTCTTTATAGATTGTCAGTATACCAAACTAGTTTGGAATCTTATGCTCCTTGATCTCAATATTATCATGCCTTCCTTCACCTCCATCACCCAACTCTTTAAGGACTAGAAATCCATGTATCCTTCTCCCCTTTCCAAAAAGAAAACCTGGCATCATATTTGGATATCCATTCCCAAGTACATATGCTGGAAAATCTGGATCACAAGAAACAATGTCATCTTTCAGGAAAAGCATTACACTCCAATGCAAATCGCAGGCAAAGCCAAAGGCCTGCTGATTGAATCTCTCAACACCTCTAATTACAAGCCAGATGCAACCCTCAGCAATGAATTGGATTGGAGTCACCCTCCATAGTCCAAGCAAAATCCACCAACCGCAACACCCTCCAGCATGGAAAATAAGACTAACTAACTTTGAATTTCAAGTAAGGAGAAATAACCAAGCAATGGACAACCTACAATTTGACAGGGCCTCCAAGAGAAATCTAGGCGCAACAGGAGCTGGAGGAGCCTTGTGGCTAAGTGGAGGAACAATGGGATTGAAGTACAGATGAGGTCTAGGCATTTGCTCAAATAATACAACGGAAGCATTAGCCTTGTTGAAAGGCTGATAGATCACCAAAGAGCACAAGATCGACAATTCACAAGTGTTTGGAGACTATATGATAATTATTAGAGCCATCAATTCAAATAACAACCTCAACAACCTTACTCTAAATCGAATCATACAGCGTATTGCGAGTACATTTGCATAGTTCAGGGCCTTCCACATCTTAAGAAATTTAAACAATGAAGCGGATAAAGAAGCAAATGCTGGCACCAGTCTCAGCCAAGGGATTCTTAGATTTTCCAGCAACGACAGTGAATCTCACCAAATACCATGATCCTAATTCATAATACATATAACGGGGCACTCTATTTTCAAAATAGACAAGCCTGACTCTGTTCTCATCGGCCCCAACACATGAGATTCATAAAATGATTGAATTTTAAACCTCCTTCAACAATTGAATGCCAATGATCAATACAGAGCCACGGTTGCCCCTCCTTTTCCTTCAACGTGAATTTTTAATTCTTGCAGCCCATTGAAAGTCTCAGCGGATGCCATCAGATCTCAAGAGTTTGCATTCTCCAGATATTAAGAGTTCGCATTCCAACACTATAGTATTACGATCCTACTCATTCAGTTCTAAAGAGTTAACGTTCATGAATGCCAACTAGGATTTCATAGTGTAAGCTCTGTCTAGGATTTTTTGTGTCACACATTTTTGTTATTGCTGGAACTTACTCAACTTACTCGTTGTACCTAGCCGATTTGGTTCATAGCCACGTTTTTAATTTTTTTTTTTAATACAATATTCGTTTTAGTTTTAAAAAAAGTAGTTGATGACTATTCCTTTAATAACAATCTGGGGGATTTGGTTAGTAAGTAATGCACATATTTATGAGGAAAAGTTAATTCCTCATTTCGAGACAGTCTCTTGGGTAAACACTTTACTTCAGTTCTACAAAGAGATCCCAAAGATCAAACCTCCTAAGAGGATGTTCATGTGGATACGTCATATGCATGGGGTTATTTTGATGGGGCCTGCCAAGGTCCATATCGGACTTGTAGTGTTGGATGTATTCTTTATCTTTATGATGTTCACTTCATTAAAATCAAGGTCAATTTAGGTAGGGGTACAAACAATATGGATAAACTAAAAGCAATATACCTACTTAAAATTGTGTTGGATAGAGTTATCTTTCAACTTCAAGTTTATGGAGATTATCTTCTTACTGTCAATTGGATGAATAGTTGCACATACAAAGCATTTCACTTGTTTCTTTCATAAGTTCGTTGAAGATGATAACCAAACAGTTCTTCGTAAGATTTCTTTCAAAAATGTCTACAGAGAATTAAATGTGGTAGCATATACCCTTTCAAAAAATGTCTTCCTTATTTAACCTAACCAAATAACATGTTATTGGTTAAATTACATGATAGTCATACAATAATTTGGTTGAATTACATGATAGTCATACAATAATGGAGGCTAGAGAAGCCTATTGAAAGTATTTTATATTGAAAGTAATTTATGTTTGTGGAGGACAATAACAACTATATTTATGGATCACGATAACAAATATATTTTTAGACTGTTCCGAAACATTACTATTGATCTCAAGGCTAAAGGCCTAAGTAATATATAGTATAATAAAGTTAAAGTCCATTTTTTTATCTATGCTATAAACAGTTTGAAGAATGTATTTTGAATTATGTGCAAACGCTTTTTCCTTCGAATATGAATATATATATATTATTTTAAAGATTAGATATCAGCCATTTAAATATTATCAATATATAGATGCAAATATTTTGTATTTAAAGGTTAAGTATCAATGATCATTTACATAAAATGTGCCAAGATATATAGCAGTATAAAGAAGAGGGTGGTCTCAACACGTAACAAGATTTGGCAATTTCAGGATCGACAAGATGGGTAACGATATTCGTAACCTGTTTCAATAAAATTTAACTTCAGTGAAAGAAAAACTATGTGGGTTTGGCTTGTAGGCTGAAAGGATTCAACACTCAGATTTCTGGGAAAGATGGCAGTAATGGCACAGCACGAGGATGAGATAAGCCGATAAAGGTCGTGCTGGAATCGGTCGTGGTTATCAGGGGAGGATGAGTTTGATCAGAAATAAATAAATTGGCCACTTTGCTTCTCTGTTTTTCTTTCTATTTCTATCTGTTTTTTTTTTAATCTCTTTGGTGTTACCAAAATTATTATCAGCCAGCCACTACAGTCAAGTCTATCTCTCTCATACAGGCAAACAGATTCTCAGGTCAGAGGGGTTAATTATGGACGAGCCCTTTGCACATTATTAATAAAGTTGATCCATTTATTCTATCGAAATTTTCTGCAATGACAGGTAACATCCGGTGATGATCGATACACAGTGCATGGGAGGCCATTCTCAGACTTCACTCAAACTTGGCATAGTAAAGGCAGGGATCATTGATTCCCCGAAAGTGATCAGAACTGCATTGATTGATTTCTGCAGGGTAATAATTTAATCTTTTGTTGCCATTTGCGTTTAGCATCTTAACATTTATTGTTTCAATATTGTCACCCTAAGGGCGTTTCTGGGATCTGTGCTTGTCTCTGTTTGCAGTGTGTCTTCACTGTTAACCACAACAGAGTTTGTCATTGTTGAGCTTCCCTGGGATGAGAAGGAACCCACAGCTCTGGACTACTGAAAAGCATATGGTGTGCGTTCTACATGGTGTCCTGTTCTGAAAGCAGGTTTAAACTTGATGTTATTTATAGTTTGATATGTTACTGTCTAGAACATTACATGTTACATGTCCGCTTATTGGGCATTTGATTGTGTATTCAATCAAAATTTTAAAATTTCTTTTAACAGAAACACACCTTATTTTTTTGGGCATAGTAGTGGGACTTAGTTCCTCCCAAATCCTCCTATCTCATTACCAGAATCTACGTGTATGTAAAGGGACGGGGTTTATAGAGTTGGAGATAATAGATTATCACTCTCTGGACATAGCAAGATTTGTTTCTAGAGTTGGAGATAATAGATTATCACTCTCTGGACATGTCAAGATTTCCATTGATTTTTTGCTTGACCACAGCTCAGCCGACATCCAAGCCAACCTAAAGGAAATTTTTCCATTGAAATGCCTCGCAGTTTTAGCAACCTAGCTTTTTCGGGAGAGTAAAAATGCAATCAAAGTATTTGAGAAAAAAATTGTTATTCACCTTCTGGAAATAAAAGGTGCTTGATATACACTGATCTGTGTACACCAAGCACAAGCCCCTGCTACCTTCAGTCACAAGCAAATAAAGAAGCATCATCGTTTGTGAGACCAGTATTTCTTCCTTCCTATTGTCTACTAAAGATCGTTCGAAGATCAAAAGATATTGCAATCATCTACTCCCATCAGCCTGCTAATGAGGAGTCCAGAGGCTATCAATTATCATCTTCCACTACAGGTCTTGGAATTCTAGAATAAATGAATGATTTATGGCCAAAAATAAGTCTCGTGTGAAGAATTTAAGTTATAGCTTGGAAGGGATTCTCTTCAGATTAGATACAGGGAATAACAATGATAAAAAATTCTAGAGTGCATACACCTAACCAAAAACAGAAGTTAGGGTCTGATATTCAGGTGGCTTATTAAAGGAAACATAAAAACAGAATTACTTGCGAAAAGAGGTTGATGTTCTTAGAGAAAGGATCTAAAAAGACAACTGGAAGCCTGCAAAAACTTGAGAAAATAATCATAACTGTGTAGATATGAAGACATTTGCAAACGTGGAGAAGAATCTATCAGGCTATAGCAATTCAGCAAACCATTATAACTGAATGTCTGTTTGACTCATATGGACTTTTATAATCTGCTCTTTTTTATTTTTTGTGTTTCTTTGTGCTAAATTTCTCGTCTTGCAGATCTGTCTTCCTTTATGTTTTCTGACAATATAGTTTTGGCTTAGTAGCAAAACAACTACTACTCACCTCAATTCATCAGGAGAGGACTGTTTTACTGAGAATCGGGGAGAACCCAATTGAATGGGAGAATGTAACTGTCCATGATGTGGTCCGTGGACTCTTTTGTTTTCAAGATTAAGATATTGAATCAGTTGTTTGTTTGTGTTTTCGTCCATTACATTATATGTTCGCTAATATCATGCTTGGAGGGCAGTAATGATTATCCAAGCTAGCTATTGTTGGAATTATTGTGCTTTTGTGCCTACTAGCAGCTACTGAACATTGTTGATTTATTGTTGTAATTACACATAGAGGTGCCTATTATATACCAATATCATTGCACCTTCCAGCACTTAGCGATAAATAAATACTACCTTTGCAACTACATTATTGTTGCAATACCCTGGTTTTGATCCCTGGAATGCAATATGTTAAAACATGTTACATGTGTTATTTGTAGATGGTGAGGATATGTGACAGGTATCCACCTTTGCAGGCTGAATTATAATGGCACCATGTTGTAAAAATGTGAAATGCTTTGTGGTATCTCCACAACCTGCACTCAAAAGATATTCAAGTCCCTGAATGAAGCACAACCCTAGGGGTACATAGGAATGTTGCCCACTGTCACCACAGTAACTCTTCTACTCACTTTAGGCTGGCTCTCCTCTGGCACAAGGGAGGAAACCCAAGGAAAGATGTTTATGATATACTTAGAATTAAAGGGATGGTGGATTGCCAAGATTAATGCCTATCCAATGGGTGATGAAGTCAGAATCAACAATCAAGAGGGTTCTAACTTATATGGAAAGAGGTGTGGTTAGGCTATTATAAACATGCTCTAACCAACCACATGGATTTACTTCAATAACCAGAAAATTGAAAGAAGGCCCTTGTAAAGATGCTCCTCACAAGTACAAAATCAGCCAAGTAATAACATGCAACCGTGGATAGTTAAAGAACAGCCACAAATGAAACCATAAAGGAAGTAGACCACAGTAGGAAACCTTTATATAGAACAAACAGCCAACAATACATCATTCTTTATTTAAATTTCACCATAAGATCACGAGAGCCTAAACGTGCTACACTTAATCTTCGAACCCCAGTTAGGGCAGCCCTCAAAATAGAGTGAACAGCCATACTGAGACTTGACGGCAGCAAATACACTCCAATGAATACAATGATTACTGAAAGACAAAAGGAGGGTTTCAACTTTCACCTCTACCCCAACGTTTCTTCTTGGAGCAAAATTTGTTAAAATTTCTCAGCATATGGTAATGGTCCCAGTCTGATTTCTAACCTACCTATTTAAGAAAACAGAAAACTGAAATCTCTATAAAAACTGCAATCTGATTTTTACTAGGAACTGAAACACATCAAGCTGAAGAAAGTAGTAGCAAGCACACAGATCTGAAACTCAAATCACATCACTGTTTATTAATCTTGAAATTAAGAATTACATTGAAAGCTTCAAACTCTACCCTTCACCACTGTTTCCTCATTTGAAAACTGAATTAATAAACCTGTCCCTGGCTTCTCTTTTATAGACTGAAAGGAAGAGTAGGTACACTGATCTGGACACATGCACAACAGTGCCTCAACTAGAGATGATTTGTGCCTTAACTACTAGGTTGCATATACTTCACTAAACTGAGCTAGGCTGCATGCGCCTTACCTAACTGATGCATGCAAAACTTAAATTAGAAACTTAATGCATGCAAATTCTAACTAAAGCAAAATTCCAACATGAGTACAAACTCATTGATACTGAAATCCAAAATGGGTGGTGCATGCATTAGCCCATCCAGGCCAACTCCCTTTTCCTGGGAGAATCCTTCGACAACTGGAGTAAGAGTCTTATCATGGTCAGCTCCCACTCGTTGAGAAAATGCCTCTGTTTATGTAACAACCTTATCCTAGCACTTCCATCCTCCCATCAAATGTAATCAAGGAATCAATCATTGATTCCACAATTGATTATGTAATTGTCTACTCAAGGTTAGAGGCACACTCCTCCATCATGGCTTCCTGCCATGCCTGCTCAATTAGATCTGCAAGTAACCTACAAAGGCCACCTTCTCGCACTTCTCTAGCCAACTTGACCAGATTCATGGTTGTTGCCTCTAATGGTGACTTGCTAACCATCAAACTCAGCCAAACACTATACATTTGTTGTGCAAGAAACATAAAGAAGACTTTCAGTTAACTTAGGAACATATAAGACAAAATCTAGGTCAAGAACATCACTTGAAGGCATTTGGAAAGATATGGAGCCCAATCCCTTCACAAGATACGTGGCATCATCACCCAGCTTCACCAGCAGTCCTCCCTCATGCTCTTGAAACCTGCTGAAGTTCTTTTTTGGCATAAGTCATATATTTGGAAGCTCCGCTGTCCACATACCATCCATCACTTGAAACTGTGTTCATGAAAAGACACGACACCATGGAAAATGTAGTATCAAGCTTGGCAGTCAACTCATTTACATCTGAAGGCTGAAGCTTTTGCACTTCATGCAAACTTTTGTTGCTGCTGCTACTTGCCCTTCCCCTTCTTTTTCTCAAGGCATTGAGAAGCATAGTGACTGTGTTTGTTGCACCTAGAGCACTGGATATGTCTCATCTTTCTTCCCCTGGCATGAAGAATCTGATTCTTCATCGTTGCTCTTTTGACCCCTCCTAGGTCCTCCTTTCCTACCTCCTTTCCCCACCTCGATGAGGGCTACGTTTGATACATCATTCTCATCCTCGTAACTGGTTGACACTTATTGTAGTCTCATCTCCTCTCCAATATAAGCATCCCACAATTGCTCGAAGTCGGGTAACTTCTCCCAACCATAGATAATTTGGACAAAGTCGTGCCAGAGTGGACTAAAGCCATTCAAAGAAATCCAAACTAGCTCATTATCCCCAACCTTATTCTCAACTGCAGCAATCTGATCTCTCAACTCTGCTATCTTCATGAGATACCTTGTCAGTGTTTGTTTTGCTCATGCGGGTAGTCCTGAGCTTGTTCTTTAAAATCATCTTCCTGGATACATTCAGACTTTGGTACAAGGTTCCCAAGGCATCACACATCTCTTTGGAAATCTTCTTCTCAGCAATACGAGGGATAAAGTGATCCTTCACTGAATCCAATAGGATTTGCTTCACTGCCACTACCTTCTTGTTGTGTTCTGCTAGATCTTTGGGACCTGTAGGCGACACAATCACCTTCTCCACAAGGTACCACAAATCTGCCATTTCTAGGAGGTTCCTCAATCTTAACTTCCATGTCACAAAGTTGGAATCACATACTGGGAATTGCAATCGCTACTACTGTTTAGAAGAAGCTACACTCTGCAATCATTGAAATCACATGGTCTTTTCACCTCTCAACCCTCAATAGTCCCATGTGGCAATTACAGGCACCGTTTTTCTCCAATCACTGAAACTTGGATGTGTTGCCCCATTGAAATCTTTTGACAACCTTCTACTCCAAACAATCTATCTTTCCATACATGGAATCTAGAAGATTTCAGGTGCTAAGCTCTGATACCATGTTAAAATTCCTTAGCACATGGTAATAGTCCTAGGTTGATTTCTAACCTTACCTACTTAGGAAAATAGAAAACTGAAATCTCTATCAAAACTGCAATCTGATTTTTACTAGGAACTAAAACACATCAAGTTGAAGAAAGTGCAGCAAGCACACAAATTTGAAACTCAAATCACATCACTGTTTATTAATCTTGAAAACAGGAATTACACTAAAAGATTCAAACTCTACCCTTAATCCAGTGCTTCCTACTTTGAAAACTGAATTAATAAACCTATGTCCCTGCCTTCCTGTTCATAAATTGAGAGGAAGAGTAGGCATAATGAATCTAGACATATTGTTGGAATTTGTGCAACTTCAGAAGTTATTCTTATTGTATTTTATTATAATTGATTGTACCTCCTAAGGGAGTTGAACTTGATGCAATTAATCATGTAAACCTTGGGGAGAAAATCAAGTAAAGAAATTAATTATTAAATGCATTTTTATATTCCCCCAAGTCAGGTCGGCCCAGTCAAGTTAGACAAGTCGGCCCTGTTGCAGAAAAAGCCAGTTTGGCACTTTGTATAAATAGAGGGAAAGTTCACCTCATTATTCACTCATTCACTCAACACAAGTTCGCATCACTTGGAGAGAGATTCGCACCTGCAGCTAGGAGAAGACAATTTTGGGGTTTCTACTTGGAAAGTACTTCCATCTTTTCTCTCTCATCATTGTACTCTGTTCTCGGAATTATTCATCTCTATACGAAGGTTGCCGGGTTTTCTCCCGATTGGGTTTCCCAGGATAAATTCTCGTGTTCTTTGTTTCTGTGCTTTGTCTTTCTTCTAGTGATCCTATTAAATTTATGCAATTGAATTATTATGCTATAATTGTATGAAACACTAACACATATGCATGCATATAAAGGTCATCTAGACATAATGAATATAAAGGTCATCTAAGATTCTAAACTGATGACGTTGCATGCATGCACCTTTTATCTCTCTCTCCATAAATGCTTCGGCATCCTCATTACTGCTGTACAGAATTGCCAAAGGAGGGTTGTAGGGCATTGTTGTACTACTGTACAGAACTTTGCTAGAGGGTTGCCTTGCTGCTGTATAGACCTGCACATATGTCACCTCTATTTGTTGCAGCCATTAATGACACTCTTTCATACACTTTCTGAGGCACTGAAAATCATACAAAAAGGTCATTCTACAAAGATTATTCCAACAGATCTATACTAGTAATTTCCTGCCAGCAAATCAACCCTAGGATACAGGAAAAAATGAAGAACCTCATATTGAAGTGCCCCTTAACTTCTTCCTCCCAATATATCTTCAACTAAGGTTGGAGGGAATCTCCCCCAACTCCACCATGCCTGTTGCAATGAATCTCTCTTCTATTTATAGCTTTCATGACAAACCCTATTGATTAAAATAATAATAATTAGAGCTAAAACCCTAAAAGTAGGGTACTTTTTAGGCTTCGCTTTAATCACAAATTGACATACGTCCACTTCCTTCTTGAAGTGGCTCCTCCAAATATGTGAAACATGCTTCAATCCATGTGAAATGTCTCATAAATTACCTTTAACTTGCTTTACATGCTCTCTTAAAGAGGATGCCTCTCCTCTATGATATAGATTCATGATTAAGCAATAAAATAACATTTATTTTCAACCATTTAGTGGAACGACCTTCTTCAGTATACCTTATTTGACCATGTAAGTGCTTCTACCGCCATGTGACATCACTCTAAGCTAGGGGGTTTCTCCTTAGTCCACTTTCTTTGCTGTATGCAATGCTTTGAGGGGTCCTCTATGTGGGATGTTTTGCTCCTTTTTTCTTTGAATGCATGCAAAGGGTCCTTAATGCCACGTTTCATCTTCATAAGCAAATATCTTTCCTTTCAATGGTCTAACAATGCCATTGGCACCTCCTCATGCAGAGGGTTTGCCTACAAATATGTGTAAACTCCCACATTTGGGTTTCTCTTATCTTCAATATGCTTTAGCCATCTCCTTGATGTTGTATAATCAAAGGTTGAGGTAGATCAAAGAGCTAATATTCCAAGAGGAAGTTGGTGTCCAAAAACACCTTTACAACACTTAAGTGCAGCCGAGCATAGCTCAACATGCACAAAAATGTAAAAAACCAAAGGATTTCCATACACAACACATTCACACACGTCACCACTATGTCATAGATCGAACCATATCTTATATAGCACCAAGATGTAACCAACTCCCTTGAATTGGGGAAGATGATGTCCACATAGATTAGTGAGGGTGTATAACAAACTCCTTGAATTTTTGCCTTATTCTGTGCACTAGTTCATTGTTCTATTCTAACTTCCTGACCAATTGATTGGTTAGTTGACCATTTGGTTGGTTTCCTAGTCAACCACTTAGTGGTTCTCCCAGTTGACTCTCTTAGTCAATCATCGGCTATCAACTGACTGTCTCCATAAAGTCCAAAGGTGTGATGAACCTGCAAAGCTTGTTGTTCCAACATCCTCAACCCCATTAGCATAATGCTTGGGAGATTCATGAGGTGAAATTATTTCTATGTACTCCCCCGTAATTGCAACTTTCTAAAGCCCACACATAACCCAAATTTTCATAAACATAGCTTTTGAGAGAGGATTCGTAAAGATGTTAGCAACCTGATCATTTGTCCTACAATAAACAAGATTCACAACATTTCTTTGTTGAGAAATGTAGATCGGATAAGAACTTCTTGCACAGGTTTTAGTATGAACATTCAAGGAGTGGTTCAAGACATTTTGAGGATGATGGAGAGGATGAGATGGCATAGTGGGATCCACAATGGAGAGTGGGAGAATCTACATAGCACTTGGTAGACTAGTTCAACACATTCACACACTTCACCACTGTCATAGATCAACCCATATCTTATATAGCACCAAGATATAACCAACTCCCTTGAAGTGGGGAAGATGAGATCCACATAGATTAGTGAGGGTGCATAACGAACTCCTTAAATTTTTGCCTTGTTCTGTGCACTAGTTCACTATTATGTTCTAATTGTTAGATTTTTCAATTATAGCAGTATAATTTTCATCTCTTTCAACTTATAAACAATATAGGATCATTGAAAGAACAACTATGCACAGAAACAATAGAGACACAATATTTTATCTTGGGAAAACCCAAACTCGGGAAAAACCCAACAAGCCTTTCTTACTCAGAGATTCAGTACAATAAAGATAAAATCATAAGAAGAATAAATGTCAAAGAAAACAACTCCAAAAGTCTTCTGCAACCCGAAATCAGTCCTCCTTTTGCTTGAGTGAACTTGCTTTAGGTGAGTGAAAATTGAGGAGGGCGACTCCTCTATTTATACAACACTTTTGAGTGATTTATCAACTGGGCCAACTTGACTTCTTTATTGGGACGACTTGTCATTTTACTAGGCAGTGTTACCCATTGTTTGGGGCAGTCTGCCCATTGTTTCGGGTAGTTTTACCCACTGCTTTTTGTGGGGCCAACTTGTCTCTTTTGTAAATATAAAAAATACATTTTATTGTTTATTTATTTTGTAAGTCGGCTTGGCTAGTGAGGATACCTCACGTAGCTACATCAACAACACTCCCTCTTAGCTAGAGAGGTATCATCACGCTGGAACACATCTGAGCATCATCTGATCATCACGGATGGTCTCATACATCTGAGCATCATCTGATCGTCACGGCTGGACTCGTACATTTGAGCATCATCTGATTGTCACGGTTGGACCCGTACATCTCGTCATCATAAGAAAGGTCAACACCGTCCATACAGGACAAGATCCCACACAGGGATCCAAGTATACTCTACACAAGATTCCTCTCCACACAGGAGAATGTTCCTCATAGGAACAGTAGTTCACACAGAACTCATCTCGGTCTACATAGGACCACCTGTCCTCACTGGACTAAGCTCATCTCGGTCTACACAGGACCACCTGTCCTCACTAGACTAAGCTCATCTCGGTCTACACATGACCGCCTGTCCTCACTGGACTGAGCTCTTCTCGGTCTACACAGGACCGCCTGTCCTAACTGGACTGAGCTCTTCTCGGTCTACACAGGACCGCCTGTCCTAACTAGACTGAGCCCTTCTCAGTCTACACAAGACCTCCTGTCCTAACTGGACTGAGCCCTTCTCGGTCTACACAGGACCTCCTGTCCTAACTGGACTGAGCTCATCTCGGTCTACACAGGACCGCTTGTCCTAACTGGACTGAGCTCTTCTCAATCTACACAGAACCGTCTGTCCTAACTGGACTGAGCTCATCTCTGTCTACACAGGGCCGCCTGTCCTAATTGGACTGAGCTCTTCTCGGTCTACACAGACCGCCTGTCCTAACTGGATTGATCTCTTCTCGGTCTACATGGACCGCCTGTCCTAACTGGACTAAGAGCACTCCCTCTCAGAGGGAAGCATTCTCCAATACTCCAAGTCCTTCACGAAAGTATGCAAACTTCACTCTGGAAAGAGGCTTGGTGAGAATGTCGACAATCTGATCGTCAGTCGAAATGTCTCTAATATAGTGGTACTTGATCTCCTCATGCTGCAACTGCTCCCTCTATGCTGGAATCTTCCGCTCCCTCTGCACTAGAGCATACCACTACAAGCTCTATTACTAGACACTGTTGCTCATCCATTAGTGTCATGTCTCATCAAGTTAGTCTACTGAGATGAACTTCCTGTTCTCTCAATAATACTGGATGGTAATCTAGACTCGCTCTGGATCTCTGTTGCATATTACTTCTACAACTTTGCATCATACTCTCCTTCTGGAGCTGCTCACTGGCTAGTACATTAGTATGTATGATGTGTCATCCCTGATGCTATCTGCATCCTAAACATCAGCTCTCATAAAGAAAATGAGAGTATTGTAGATTCAATCAACTGCTACCAAATCTGAATCGGAAGCATACTCAACTTCTTCAAATTTGTGTAGCCGTGAACTTATGGTTCATCATCCTGAATCTTTCAACTGTGTACTCCCTTTGACTGAGGGATATCTCATTTGGTCTCAGTCATACTTCTGGTCTTAAGAAGTAATGTATCAGGCTAAGACTCTTCATCTTGTACTCAGAGGACAACTCCCTCTGTAGCTGTCAATAGATCTCTCTGTTTCGATGGGGAATTGATCATTAGTATACAAAATCCAATCAAGAAATCATCATCAACAACCTATGTTATCTGCCCATGCTGAATCTCGAGCCACTGCTCTAACTGGATGTATACCACACCTCCTCTGAGGTCAACTGAGTGGTTCTTGTCCTAGAGCATGTTAATTCTCCACTCAGGCACAAGTAATGTTCTACTGGAAGCCAACTGCTATTCATGTAGTCCCCACATTTCAGGTAGCATACTATAGTAACTGATGAACTTCAGAGAACTTATTTGCTGCTACTAACTCCAACTCCTTATGTTTGTCAAAAGGATGAATATATAGTCATCCACTGATCTTGAGAGTCATTTCTGAGCATCCTGCTCCCTCTCAAATACTGAATATCAATGGGATCTTAATTTGGTTGACTACACATCCATCACTTGCTCTTTAGAACAAGTCTCGAAATCCTTCTCTTGTGGGTCATAACATATGGTCTTTCCCTACAATTCGGATTTCGTCAAATAGTCAGCAACATTGCATAATCACGAAAATTAAATCTTATTTCAATGACAATAGTTCACATAGTCATGTAAGCATCTTAACCAATGCTCCAGCACAACATCCATCCATATCCCAAACATACTTGGTGACTATCTGGATGCCTTCCATCTCCACCAAAACATACTGTGAGAAGCGTGCACTGGTCCAGTATGTTAGCAAAGAGGTTTCATCCTAGACTAGTTCCATCTAGGGTTCATGGAATGTTGTGCAGTACTACAGGCTACTTACTCAACACATGCACAATATGACCCTACTGCTAGTCAATCTCAGTCATATAAACATGCTATATCATAACATGCATAACACACTTCCTGATTCTAAGAATACAAATATGCATACAACTGTTATGAACATTCATATTTGATCTACAAGAGCAATAATAACAAATGATAATCCAAATACAAATACTTATCTTTTATTGTTTTTGTGTGGGCTCCCTCTTGATCTCTGCCTTCTTGCAGGGATCACAAGAGTCCTTAGATCTTTATATTCTTTCTTGTTGGAATCCCATTGAAGAAACTGCAACTTGGATATACATTACCAATGAAAATCTCATCTATAGATAATTCAATCATTGGTGTACTAGAAGAAAAACTCCTTTCGACGGTCATCATCTTCTGTATTGCTTGATCTCTTTGATGGAGTCTCTTCATCAACATCAACTGTGGAGGCATGTTCCTTTCTCTTCTTTGATTTGCATTGATTCTTGTAGTGACCGAACTTTCTACAATTGAAGCACTGGATTTGTGAAAGGTCTTTCTTCTTCCTTTGTTCAGGGGTTGGATTTGATCTTTCACCTTTGTCTTTGCTACCAAAGGTCCTCTTTCCTCTTTTCTTGGTGTGAGTAGTAAGAGCTTGATTTTCTTCATGAGAGGCATCATCATTGCCTCTAGCCAAAAGTCTGGTTTTTTCTTGTGTACAATCTACCCACAACCGTTCATAATTGGGCAGCTTAGATCTTCCAATCACACTTTGAATGAATGGTTCCCAAGATTGAGGGAGGCCATTCAGAGTCATTGTGACTAATTCTTTATCTGCAATAATTTCACCAATTGTGCCCAATTGATCCTTAATCTCTATGATCTTCATGAAATATGATGCAATTGAATCAGATCTAGACATCTTGATATTTGAGAGTTGTTGTCTTAGGGCAAGAACCCTATTAATATTTGTGTTCTCAAACAACTTCTTCAAGGTGTCAAACATTGCCTTAGCTGACTTCTTCTGATAAATTTGAGGAATCAAATGGTCCTTGAATGAATCTATTAGGATTCTTCTTGTCTTGGCATCATTCTTCTTCCACTGAGTCTTCTCTGCATCTTCTTCAGATTCTGACACTCCATTCAGAAAAAAATTTAGAAGGTCATTTTCTTCTAGAGCAATGAGCTCTCTAGACTTCCATGAATGAAAATTTGAAGCTCCATCAAGCCTATCTTCAACCTTGATGCTTGAAATTTTGATTAAGAAGCAAAATTGCAGCCTGGTTCAGAAACCTTAGCAAAAGCTAGGTAAAAAATAAACTTTGGATTCTTGGAAAACTACTTCCACAGATGAATTCGCCCTCCCAAGGCGAATAGAATTAACCTCCTTTCTTCCTGATTTGTGGTCAGAACAATGAGAAACAACAAACCCTAATTCTTGACCTCATGCAGTAATTAGGTCAAAATTGAAAATCTCCATATTAAAAATCGGCTTCCACAGGAAGTTGCACCTTCCTAGGGCGAGCTCAATGATGCTAAAAGCGAGCCAAATCTGTGGATGAAAATTGAGAAACAAGAAACTCTAGTCTCCAACAATAGTCTCCTTCGGTACTGCTATGAAACCATGTTAGATTTTTCAATTATAGCAGTATAATTTTCATCTCTTTCAACTTATAAACAATATAGGATCACTGAAAGAACAACTATGCACAAAAACAATAGAAACACAATATTTTATCCTGGGAAAACCCAAACTCGGGCAAAACCCAACAAGCCTTTCTTACTCAGAGATTCAATGCAATAAAGATAAACTCATAGGAAGAGTAGATGTCAAAGAAAAAAGCTCCAAAAGTCTTTTGCAACCTGAAATCAGTCCTCCTTTTGCTTGAGCAAACTTGCTTTAGGTGAGTGAAAAATGAGGAGGGCGACTCCTTTATTTATTCAACACTTTTGAGTGATTTTTCCACTGGGCCGACTTGTCATTTTATAGGGCAGTGTTACCCATTGTTTGGGGCAGACTGCTCATTGTTTGGGGCAGTTTTACCCACTGCTTTCTGTGGGGCCGACTTGTCTCTTTTGTAAATATAAAAAATACATTTTATTGTTTATTTATTTTGTAAGTCGGCTTGGCTAGTGAGGATACTGTTATCACCTAAACTGTAGTTACCCCTATGGATGTATCCACTCATGGATGGCAATAGGGAAGGGCAACTCAAAAGGTGCAACCACGATCACCTCGACCTCCAATAGATGGTTGTCACGCCAGTCGAGGCAACCTTCACTTTATGTTATCTAGCCCAGACAACAAAGGGGGAGACCCGATCTACTCCCGACAGGAGAGATCAAAACCAAGACACCAAATCAAATTAATTCTAAGTGAAGTAAGGTGTATGGTTTATCCTAGACCTTAGGATGAAGTCACAAGACAAGTGAGGGGTTCAATGAGTATAGCTTTGGTTCATTATTGATGTGAGAGTGACTTATGATTTGTGAAATAGGATCCAGGATTAAAGTACTAGTTCAATGTGAGAAAATCCACTGCCTTGGGAACCGTGTCCAATGCAGGGTAGTTTAGGGGTTGAATTGGGGCTAACTAGTACAAGTGACAAACTTGATCATGATACATGATGACATCAAAGGGTTTAGTTCACCACACAAGGGTCAAACCACAAGTTAATCCAACAATCTAGGAAAGTCGAATTGACTTGGAGAGAGACCAGTGCCTTGGGAATTGGGATAATGGAGTCAAAGTAAAGTTAACTTGTGGTTGAAGACTCCTATTGCATGAGACAAGTGGGCAATTAAAGTCTTGATGGATGAATAGGTCTAGATCTAGGTTTGACCTAAGTGGACCACAATCCCTTAAAACGAGGAATGCTATCCCCAAGGCAAGATTTGATGAAGTGACACCCTAGACCTAGGTTTTGAATTATGCCCGTTCCAAATCCACTGAAATCTCAAGTACCCACGTCCTAGAAGTGGACCAACTCACTTCTCCAAGGTGGTGTGACTTTACCCAAGGAGGCTAAAAAGTGGGATAAATCAGTCAAGACAAGTCCAATGGCATCCAAATTTTAGATCCAATTAGTTTAGGCAAGTGAGAGTATGGATCTAAATTTCAAGGAAATCCGATGGCTAGATCTTACTAGATCTGAGTTTAAAGATACCAAGTGGTCCAAAATGGGGATTAAATCCCTTAAAATGTGGAATAGGGCCCACAAGGTAGAAATCAGAAAAGTGACAATCTGGGGGTAGGTTATTGGATGTGTAGATCATGAATCAAGTGGGATCTCAACTACCCATCAACTAGATCTAGGGTAACTCACCTTCCCTAAGGAGTGCAACCTCACTTGGAGAGGCTAAGTTGGCCTGGGAAGGGGCTCAAATGGAGGCCAATCCTCACCAAACTATAGATCCGGGATGCCGTGGATACTATAGAGGTGGGTTTTCAATATTATACCCAACAACCCACTAGATCTCAGTAGATCTGAAAAAATGTAAAAATGGGGGTTTTGATTAATTAAGGTTTAAAATGTTTTAGACAAGTGGATAGATCATGGAGATAGAACTTACCTTGAGATCATACCTGAGTGATGAAGAGAGATGCTTTGATGTTGAGGAAGATTCCCACAGAGATCAAATGAGAAATTCTTGATTTTGCTTGCCAAATTGATGCCCTAGCCCACAAGTGCGCCCTCCTCTACCTGTCAATCCAAGGAAAATCGATTTCAATCAGAGAGGTCAAGTATGGAGGAAATACAAGTAAAATGCAATGATAACATAGAATAGAAGGTCCTGGGACAGTAATACTCCCTGTTACCAACGAAGAGATCCAAAGAAGAAGTAGGGAGAGTCTTCCCCTACCAATACTTCCTCCTCAAAGCAAATCGGCCTCCACCCGTAGATGCAAAAAACGTGGTACAAAAGATATGGCAAAACAAGATCTCCAATAACTCAGTGCAAAGGAAGAACCAACGAACGAACACCAAAAACATTCACCACAACACTGGAGATAGATGCAATAATAATTTTCTATTCCAATAATTCAGAGCCACAAGTCCCTTTACAATGAGAAGCTCTCTCCTTTAAATAGGAAGGAGAGGCATCAAAATCCTAACCACTTTTTGAATGAGTGGCTAAGATTAAAAGATACAAATGTCTAATCAATGGTTGAGATGAGCTCAACAATAAAATACATGGATCACTAATAAAATATAATATAAGTGGACAAAATCGCCCTAGAAGAGGGGAATCCCACCACATCATGATGACAAAATATAATAAGAAGCTTATGGTGGGTCCAAGGGGTAATTTTAGCCACCCTTGGTCAATCCCCATAGCACAATAATAATAAAATAGTCATCAATATACCAAATCGTGCCTCTATGGTCAAATCGTAGGCCTCAAAGGACCTCAGAAATCATCAGAAAGTGCCATAAGTGATGGATGCGAGCCCCGATGAAGCTGAAACTGCTGGAGGAGGTGTGGAAGACAGCAATCCATCATCACTGATCATCCCATGCCAAGACCTTGCCTCAGTAGCCCAAATCGAATTCCTCAATAGCCATTTCTACCAATCCTGAAATGCCTCAGGAAGCGTGAAACTGCCCCAAACTGCCTCCTGGAGTGCCTGCGCTGTCAAGGTGAGGGCACCAGTGTGTCCGGGAGGGGGGTAATATGGTAAAAACAAGTGGCTGGACCACCCCCTCCAAGCACAACGCCCTAGGTCAACCGGATAAATATCACCTCTGCTCTGACAGGGTCTCCGACAGACCAAAACTGCACTGGGATAGCCTACTGAGGCTCAATCATCACTGTAAGTGCCCGGAACTGAAAACAAACTGTCTCATTGGACTCAGAAGGTCCAAATCCATCCAAGATGTGTACTCATACACCATATGAGTCTCTGCACGATCATAAAATATATCCAATATACCGGAACAGGTCAAATAATAATAATCTGTAAATGATCAAATACTGCTGTAAACTATGAATCATCATCATAAACCTGTATCTGCTGCATAGAATCATCATGTACATGTACATAGACCATATATCATCTATCCATATCATCACAAGGTCCAACCATCTCATGTCCTATGGTTGACCTTGGTCAAACTAGGTTTGACCAAGTCAACATGACCAAATATAACTCAGATCATCATCAGAAGCTGCTGCAAAGTGTCAAAGGTTAATGCATGCTTTACAACTTATTCAAATAACAATTATAACACAAAGTAATCATTACTGGCAATCTAAATCCAAATATATAATGTCATTAATTATTATTATTACTCAGATTAGACTTTCAAGATCATACTCACTTCATAGCTGTGATCAATTTGCTAGTGAAGGGTGAAGGCTAAAATAACTGGCTAGGCTAAGGGATGACTTGACTGACTTAACTTTGTGACACTTTGGCAAAGGGAAAGGGAATACACACCATAGTATATACTGAATGAGCAACAACACAGGGAATGGCTGTGTCTCACAAATGGATGAGTTGTTCAAAGAGGGTTTATTCACCTTTAACAGATGCGCACAATCCATAATACAAATAAGGCCAGCAATTGTTTTGATATAGCATTTAAGTTCCATTGCTTTTTGGGCCTGAAGTTTCCATAGCCTTGATCTATGTGTGTTTATAAACACATTGCATAGATTTACATTTATTTAGGCTTTCTGCTGCAGGTGTGTTTTTAAGGCACTTGTTTACCTGAGCACTTCTAGGTGTGTCACAGACAGCTTGTTTACCTAGGTATTTACATTTCCAAAAGATATAACATTTTATTTTCATGGCCATTTTCATTTGGCATGCCTTTCATTCATGTGTGTTTAGAAACACATTGCATGAATGGGCTTTTTATACAAGATATAGCATTTCACTTTTTCCAGATTTTGTATTCATGGCAGCACTAAAAGTTTCAGGTTTAGCCAACACAACTTTAGTGACTAGGGGGAATTCACAAGGAACTCCAACTCACCATAGGTAAGTTTTGTCACCAACTCAGAGCCGAGACACAATAAACAGGGAAGCTCATCCAATACAGAGGCTACAGTGGGAAAAAGTCCTCCATGCCACTAGTCAAGTAGTAAGTCAGGGTGATAAACTAAAAGGTAGGTAATGGATGGATGAAGACAATGAATAATGGTGCCAACACTAGCAAGCCAAGGTATGGTGGAATGATCACCTCTATTCTCCCTAAGGAGGGTAAAACCAATGAGTATGAATAGTGAACTTCTAAGTCTGAGTAGGGACAATATAATATATATAATATGATCAACCAGGTCCACATATCTATATGATCACCAGATCATGACACTAGGTGCTAAGACATGCTATAAGAATAAATATAAAAGCAATATAACCATAACACAATGATATTCCTGCTGAGTCATATACCTGAATGCTCACCACCTGCTCACCACCTGTACCATCATATGTCCTCTGAAACTGCTGCTGTAACTCTGGGCACTACTGACTGCTCTGTACAACTGGTATAATGGCTACATCGGTCATCTCTCTGAGTGTCCTGAGACTTAGTCATGGCATGGGGAATACATACTGCTGTCCAAAATCTGATAGTGATCCAATATAGATGCTCATCTCAGCATCTCAATGTAAGGGAACTGGCTGAATAGTGTACTGGAATCAGAAAAATAATGTATGGTAGCCCGGCTACTATATATGTGATAACAGATACCTCACACAGTTACATCAACAACATTAATCGCATGACTAATTGATTGCTTAGTTGACCATTTGATTGGTCTCCTAGTCAACCAATTAGTGGATCTCCCAGTTGACTCTCTTAGTCAATCATCGACTATCAACTGATTGTCTCCATAAAGTCCAAAGGTGTGATGAACCTGCAAAGGCTGTTGTTCCAACACCCTCACCCCCATCAACAAAACGCTTGGGAGATTCATGAGGTGAAATTATTTCTATATACTCCCCCATAATTGCAACTTTCTAAAGCCCAAGAATAACCCAAATTTTCATAAACATAGCTTTTGAGAGAGGCTTCGTAAACATGTTAGCAACCTAATCATTTGTCTTACAATAAACAAGATTCACAACATTTCTTTGTTGAGAATTGTAAATCGGATAGGAACTTCTTGCACAGGTTTCAGTATGAACGTGCAAGGAGTGGTTCAAGACATTTTCAGGATGATGGAGAGGATGAAATGCATCGTGGGATCTGTTATCACACAACTTTTAGTTGCCTCTTTATGATGATCCTATTCAAGATGGTAGAGGAGTTAGGCAACTAAATAGGTGATATTAGAGGATCCTGATCCCCTGAATTGATTGGTTGTCACGTCGATCAGGATTCTCTTCACTTTATGTCACTTGAAGCAGAGTAGCAAAAGGGGAGACCCCGATCTAACCTAGAAGGAAAGATCTAAAGCTAAGACACCAGATCAAACTATAGCTATAGAGTACGTAAGGTATCTAGTTGATGAAACCCTAGACCAACTAGGGATAGCCACAAATGATAAAATATTATGGATTGTGAGAATTAAGGAAGTGGAAAGACAATCCAAATAGGTTATTTTGGTGACTAAGAATGATGCACAAAATCTAGGATGATGGTGCTAGGTAAAAATGGCTAAGTCACCACCCTGGGGAGTTTGAATGGTAAAACTTGAAGATACCCAGGAAAATGATTTAGATGACAATTAAACCTTCCTAACACCTCAGATGACTTGCTTGATGATAGATATGACAATGTCTAATACTACAAGCAAGAGAAGGAATCACAGAACAGGAAAAATGATCAAAAACCCTAGGAGGGTGAACTGCCTATTGGCTAGTGCCTTAGATACAAGGCATATGGAGTCCCAAAATATGACGCCTTAAAGAGGCTAGAGAAATCTTGGGGTAAGGAAAAATACCCAAAAATGATTTGCCAGAATTCCAAGTGTGACCAGAGAATTTTTTATAGATTTTTAATGTTGATTTTTAAATAGTGACTAATGGAATGGAATATGAAACAAGAGAAAACAAAGAGGAAAGTTCATGTATGTCTTGTAGATTCCAAGTGCAATGATGTTCTAACCTCGTCATATCAATTTCGAGCCAATTTGATGAGAACCCAAGTGAAATCCATTTTCCTAATGGAGCCAATGTGCCCTCTCTCCTACAAACAGAAACTATGAATGATATTTGATTCACAACGAGAAAAGAATAGTGATGCATAGTAAATCAATGATCATAACCGTGATCAAAGATACAATGAAATAACTCCTTGATTATTAAACTTTTTCAAATGGAGAGATCTAGAGAAACCCCACAAAATCGCCCCCCTACAAGCACACACCGTCTCTACCAAATAATATATGGAAAGATCATCAAATAGCTAGAATGTTTAAGAGAATAGATTCACAATCAAGCACGAAAACAATCTTTTATGAAGACACAAGATTTCTCCAAAAGTTCTCTCTTTATTGTCAATAATCCAAGAGCCAAAGTCCCTTTACAATGAGGGTTCTCCTCTCTTAAATAGTTTTGAGAGAGACCAAATCCCTAACCACTTTTTAAATGAGCGGTTGAGATTAAAAGATAATACAATGATAATCAATGGTGGAGATCTAATCTCACACTCACTACATGGATCAACTAGATGAGGGGGGTGAATTGCCTCATAACGTCCGAATACATATAATAAAATGATATAACATGATAATACATCCAAAAGGGGGTCTCCAGGGGGCCAACGTGCCTCCTGGGGACATAACATAACATCCTCACATAATACATGGTACAAAATGATATATTCTCAAGCCAAAAAGTCGCCCTCCCTAGGAAGTGCGAATTGCCCAAGAGAGGCAAAACATGAAGTGCTGATGCCAAAGATGATAAAAAATATGTGTGAAGATGTATGGATACCCTCTGGAGCATGAAGAAGAAAGTTTGGACAAATTGTTCACTCACATGAATAGCTTATCAGACCACATAAAGTTTACTATGGAAGTCCAAGAAAACAACTGCCTGCCCTTCCTTGATGTCCTTATCACAAAAAAAAGATGATGGTTCCCTTGCCCATCAAGTCTACCGTAAGAAAACTCACACTGATAGGTATCTACATGCTAATTCACACCATCATCCTTCCCAAAAACCAGGCATCCTCACCACCCTCGCCACTCGAGCAATAAGAGTTTCAGATAGAGAGCATCTAAATGAAGAATTAGATCATCTCTCAAAGGTCCTACAGAATAATGGCTACAACAAGAAGGACATCAAAAATGAAAAAGGCTTTCAAAGTGGCGCAAGATTCAAAAAACAACTATGAAAAGCAAAAACAAAACTATTCCAAAAGAGCAATTCTCCCTTACATCCAAGGAACTTCTGAAAATATCGCTAGGGTTTTAAAGAGAAAAAAAATAAAGATGGTGTTTCGTCCACCAAACTCACTAAGAAACCTTCTAGATAAAGCAAAAGATAAGATCGATCCAAAACTAAAGAAAGGTGTATACCTGGTTCCTTGCTCTTGTGAGGAAGCTTACATAGGTGAAATTGGTCGCTCTATACAAGTAAGACTCAAAGAGCATGGTGCAGATATTAGATATGGTAGGAAAAAGTCAGCTCTGGCTGAGCACTCATTAAGAACAAAGCATCAAATACGCCTAGAAGATGCAAAAGTCATATCCTTAGAAGATAATTATAATAAAAGGAGGACAAGGGAGGCCATTGAAATTGAAAAGCATCCAAATTTTTTTAATAAAGATGAAGGACTAATATTGTGTAAATCATGGAAACCTTTAATACACTCCCTAAGAAACAAAAAATTAAATAATAATCACAGACCATTCATTGAAGGAGTGGCAGAATTAATCCCAGAGTTATTTTGGACTTCCTATCTTCATTCTATAGAACTGATTATGGATACTTGTTTTGCTGATATTATGGGTGCCCTATGGGGACCTCGGCCTACACTATTACTTCTAATGCACATATCAGATGTTGCTCTTAGCGAGGGCATATATTTTTTTGCAGCTGAAAAGCTGCCCTCATTTCTGAAATAGGCAATTTTGAAAGCCTTCTGCAATATGTAATTTGGTTATTATTAATTAAATTACGATTTTTGCCTTGGAAAAATAAATTAAATAATAACAATAAAAATTAATTTAATTAAAAATTTAAAAAAAGTAAATAAGAATAATAGAAAATAATAATATATAAAAAATTAGACTAATGTTGAGGCATTTTTATTTAAATAATAACAATAAAAATTAATTTAAATAAAAATAATAAAATTTAATTAAAAACTCAAAAGTAAATAAGAACAATAACAAACTAATTAAGAATTAAAATAATAATATAAAAAATTAGGTTAAGAAGAAATGGAAAATAAAACTATATTAAAGAACTACTTATCGGTTGGGCTTTTAGTTCAAATCAATAAAACATGTATTTATGGTTTCTCACTAACCTGGAAATCCATTGAGACACCGCTCCTGAAGATGGACTCAGCTTAGAGTCCGAAACGTAGGTAGAGTTGAAAAAACCACACACAGGCTCTCCATATTAGTCTCCGTAACCATAACAACAAAGTTGTTATGCACGTCCTTCACAAGAAACCGATCTGACCAAAGGTCTACTTTCTTGCCAGTGTGGGTTAGTGGGCATACCGACAACAAATTTGTACTCAAGCTAGGTACATGATACACATCAGTGATCACACCATTTTGACATTCAAATTTTCCACAACCAACAATAGTAAGTGCATAATCATCTGCTCCAAAAAAATATTTTACTGTAGAATTTTTTAATGACGAAAAGAGAGAAGCACCTTTAGCCAGGTGATCTTGGTGTCTCCTTCAAGTTTCTTCACTTTCTCCTCTAGGTCCTTGGGGTTAAATCTTGACCAATCTTAGTGAGCATGTCTTTTACCTTACATGTTAGTTCTTTGTTCAATATGGATGAAGTGGGTTATTGGTTATTTGGCTGGCACTTTCTACTTCAGCATGATATCTTTGCAGTCAGAAACATTACATTCATGAATAAAAGAAGAGAGTACCTGATACCTTTGCAGCCTGAATACATGTTCTTGGACAATGTAAAGGATAAAATATTAGCTTTTATTATTTTTAGAGATATTGAGATTAGTATGGTGCTTTCCATTTTGATCAAGGTCTGTCTCTGTAATTTATGCAATTTTTTTTCTCTGTAAGATCATGCTTACTTTAATGCTTGCGTTTAGTTTACTGATTGTGATTCTTAGGCAATATGTAGATTTTTAACTATCTTTTTATTCTGTCTACACACATTCTCCCGGTAGCTGTAGCTGTAATAGAAAGAACTTTCAATATGCTTGCATATACAGACCTCTTTCTTTGTTACATGTATACATCATTGTCCCTGTAATTTATGCATATGCATTTACTTGTCATATGATATTTTACTGTAATGTATGCATTTAGTTTTTTGTGATTCCTAGGTCATAAATTTATTTGAACCCTATCCTTCTGCTCTGTATATACTATATATATTTGTAATATAGTGAACATTTGATAGACATGTATATACATCGCTGTAAAAAATAAAAATGAAAACCTTTGACACACCCTCTTGTCCATATGCTATTATGCACACAGTTTTTCATGCTTGCTTCTGTGCTTTCTTTCATGTGTTGATGCATACATTTTCTTGTGTGTATGCATGCTTTGTAATAGTTTTAAATTAATTAAGTGAGAAAGATATTGTTATTTGTAGCAATTATTTGCCATGATTGTAGCCCCAAGGGTTATTTCAATCAGTTGGTGCCATTGTTTCTAAGATGTAATCAGTTGGTGCTACTGTGTCCAAGGCATTGCCGGTAAGTCTGACGTGTTGTGCAGGTCCCTCGTTCAATTCCAATCAGGTCAGGCACACTAAGTCTATGCTGCCTTCTTTACACTTGATACCACCATCCTTGGCACGAGGGAAGTGCTCGGAAGTTTCCCAGGGATTTATTTCCATTGACAAAAAAATATTTGCCATGGTTGTGTCTGTGTGCTGACTCACTGAGAGTTCACTAAGTTTAATAGTGTTTTCTGTGGGGACATTTGTTGTCTTTCCTTGTTAGGACATAACTATCTCTTGCATTCAGGACCTAAGTTTCTTTGTGGTTTCTTGCTCTAAAATAGTTTGATCACACTCCAATCTCAGGAAAATAGAAGAGCTTTTGATAGCAGTAGATTGTTTAGGCAGCTGAGTCAATATTTCCATATATACTGTGCTTCAAATAATTTTGAATGATTGTAATTAACATTTTTTTAAGAAAAAAAAACTATTTAGACATATATTCAAAAGACCCTCATTTCAGGGAGCAACAGGTACATGGACATCCATGATGAAATGCAGATTAAAAACTTAATCTATTCGGTTCTTGACTATCATTTATTCAAAAAATTTCCATATATAGCCCATTTTCAAGACAAAAACTGACATGTTTGAAATAGAAGATAATCATTCCTATCATTTAGTACTTTTAAATCTATGCAATACAGAAGCTTTCATATCAGATTTAAAACCATGGTTTGGACTTTTGGAGTACTGTACTAAGAATTCAGTTAGCAGGTGAAGTCTTCCCTTTTCCTCTTCAATGAACACAGGTGGCTAGTATTTTAGTACATTATCCATGATAATTTCCAGAAAGTTATGGATTTTTCTCTTGAAAGTATCCTCTTCCTCTTTTTCAGACCACATAAATTCTCCAGCAAAATGATAGCCTTTACCTCAGTGATGGTCAGCATGAATGTAGAAGATTCTCAGTGGGAGGGGTTAAATATGGACGAGTGCTTTACACATTATTAGAAAGGTCGGTCATTTATTCATTCTTTGTTTTCTTCAGGTGACAACCGACAATGATCAATACGCAGTTCCTGGGAGGGCATTGGTAGTTTTCACTCAAAGTTGCCTTCACAGTTTGTAATGGGAGGGATATTATGTCAATGGCGGTTTGTGGCATTTCAACTAAGGCCAATGTGCTATTGAACTTTGAAGTTTTATTTTCTTATGTTAGACTTGAGCGAACATGTTGCTTGCCCTGCTGTTGGACCAGGCAAATGTCATGTTGACACGGTCAAGGTGGGGATCATTGATCCCCTGAAAGTAATCAGAACTGCATTGATTGGTGCTGCACAGTAAGAATTTAACTTTATGTTGTCATTTGTGTTTAGCATCTTGACTATCCAGTATATATATTTTGTTTCTGTGCTTGTCTCTGCTTGCAGTATGTCTTCAATGAGAACCACAACAGAGTATATCATTGCCGAGTTTCCCAAGAATGGGAAGGAAACCTCAGCTATGGGTGGCGGTATGGACTACTGAAAAGCACATCTAGACTGTTGTGCTTTCTACAAGGTGTCCTGTTCTGAAAGCAGGTTTAAACTTCAGGTTATTTAGTTTGATAGAACATTACATTTCCCCTTATTGGGCATTTGATTGTGTATTCAAGCCAACTTAAAGGAAATATGTCTATTGAAGTGCCCTGCAGTTACTTCAACCTAGCAACCTAGCTTTTCCTGGAGAGAAAAACTGTAATCAAAGGGATTTCAGGAAAGAAGAAAATAAAAAATTCACCTTCTGGAGATAAAAGGTGCTTGATATACACCCATCCACAGACATCAAGAACGAGCCGCTGCTACTTTCAGTGACAACCAAATGGGAAAAGAAGGCACTTCATGGTTTGTGTCACGTGAGATCATTGTGACTTGACTTACTTCGAGGTTCAATATGACTGGAGCTCTCTTCCAGCAAAATACATAGATTTCTGCCTTCCCATTGTCTATCGTTCATTTTCGGGAGATTGTTCGAAGATGTGAAGATTGCCTACTCATCTGCTCCTCCCATCAGCCCATCAATGGGGAATCCAGATGGATCGACGGAGGCTGTCATCTTCTCCTACACCCCCCTAATAATCATCCTTGCAGTTTTCCTGGTGTTCTTGCTCCTCATTGCGCTGGGGTTATGTGTCCGTACCGTACATATGACACTGGCACTGTGCGCCCGTGCCGGACAATGCTGTAGAGGGTGTTGCAGCAGACGATGGCGGGTGGTCGTCTGGCCAGTTGTTGAGACTACCTAAAGAAGGTGAGAATCAGAGAATAACTAAAATCATCACTAATCATGATGGAGAGGATTAGGGTTACTCCAATCAAAATTAAAAAGTTTTGCAGAGTTGCATCAGTGAGCACAAGTGTTGACAGTGGATATGTGGTTAGAAGCCCAAAGAAGTGTCTCTCTCTTGAATCTTCTTTGCACGACTGTAAATATGAACTTCCAGTCAACTCCATTATATGTTTTGCTTGTATCTATTTTGACAGTTGTAGTTTGTCTCGCTGAATTGGATGCAAGTTTGTTTTTTGTAAATGTAGTTTAGAAGTCTGAACATTTATAAAAGCATTCTGCTTTTCTATGATTATTCCTTTTAGATTTTCTTTTAGTTTTCAGGCACTATAAAACATTTATGAAAGAAACATTGCACAGTGCCCTGGGTGTAGAGTCACTCATCCAGAATGTTGATATAAATGGAGAAGGAAATTTCTCAGTTCACTCTAGACATTTAGAGTAATCCGAATAATATAACAACTGAACTTTAACTTTATCTCTCTTTGCTTCACTCATACTTGTCTTACGAAAAACCAAACACATGTTTGCTTTGTTATTTTAGTTCTTTAATAAAGAAAAAGATGAAATTCGCACATGGAAGGCAAGAGAGATCAAGACACTTGCTTACAATGATGAGCAAAGACATGCTTACGATGACAATGTTAGCAAGTTTATTGTAATTATATACAATTTTGGTAAGTTTTACCATATAAGAATTTTGGAAACAAATTTAGTAAGTTTTACCTTATAAGAATGTTGGAAAGGGAAAATCATATAAAATGCATTAATTAATATACAACTTATGGAAAAATTAACAATCATGGGGTCATCTATTAAAATGAAAGATGTTGTGATGGCATTGTTTGTAATGCCTCGGTTTGAGTTGTTATTAGCATATATACAAGGTATGCTTATAATTAATTACTTGATGTTGTCGAAATCATATAAGGATTAAGTTAATTAAATAAAATGAATGGATTAAGTTAATTAAATAAAATGAATTAACCCGAAGTCTAGGACCACCATTTACGTTTTATTTATATTATTATATTAAATAAAAATGAATCTTTGGAGGCCTTATTTTGAAGTGTGATTGATTAATTAATTTTGATAATTTATTACGAAGATAGGATAAGAGTCTAAGTATGTCAAATAAGAGTTAATAGATTTGATATGCTCTTTTAGATTTGATTTTTATTGTGCGATAAAGATTTTATTATGATTAGATTGGATTGAATCCAACTAGATTTTATGCCTTGGAGTTTGTGCCAAGATATTTTTTGTTGTAAATAATATTTTAGGTCAAGTTAGATAAGGATAAAGGGGGTGACTTGGAGAAAAAACACCTAAAAGTAATAAAAAGGGGAAAGGTTGGTTGAGTGGAGGTTCTTCTTTTGGGTTGGCTGAGTGAAGCTTTCAAAAGTTTCGAAAACTCTAGGGAGGAGCTTAGACTTGGTCTGTGGAGTTGTGAAGTTATCTTGGGGTGGAGCAAGGGGATTGTGACCTGGAAGGTGGAGGAAACTCTAGAAGTGTTATTGAACAAGTATGCCATTCATTGTTTTTGGGGTTTTGGGCATTGGGGCCGAAAAATACTCAAGTTTTTTTCTGAATTGGGGAGTTGGAGAGGTTGTTCCTAGTGGCTAGGTGGTTAAAGTAGTTTGGGAAATTGTTAAGGCAGCAAGGCTGCTGCTACTGGCTGACTTCAAGACTTCAAGAAAACACCTAAGGACTACTCAAGTAGGATAAACAGGTATTTTATGCTTAGTTAAAAGTTATGATTTCATCTTACTATTTTATATGCACAAGTATATTGTTCATTAGTTGTTATGTAGTTATTATGCCTTATGTACAAAAAACATAAAATAGATTGCAACCTTTGTATTGTTTTGTGCATTTATGCATCATCTATTAGATAAAGTACATATTATGAGCAGAACTAATACCAGTATGTATATCCACGACTATCCTTCCATTATTTTCTGAATTTATAAAATGTTATTATAAAATGGGATACTTTATGAATACGGGAAATCATAGAAAATTTAGATAAATGACGTAGATAATATGAAAACCCGGAAAATAACTTAAGTGTCCAAATATATTACAAGTATAGGGAAAAATTCAAAACCCTTAAGTAGGGTCCTTACATTGTTAGCAATTTATTGTAATTGAATACAAATTTCGCAGACATCAAAATGGAATATGTTACAACAAAAAACATGATAAAGAGAAAGGGTATGGGTTTGACCATGGTCATTGGACCTTTCCTAACAAATAGGAGTATGCCAAAAAGTTAAATAACAAAAATGGAATCCATCCAGATTGCTTTGCACTTTTATACAATAAAAAATAACATGAAAAAAGAAGTAAAAGTTATACCATTATAATTAAGAAGGCCATTGGAGTGTGCAAAGCATATTGTTTGTAGACAAATAAGAAGAAAGTTGAAACCAATGTCCACAGAAGTGGTATTGGAAAATATATTTAAAATCAAACCTTCAAATTCTACAAAAGAAATGTTTGTTGATATAAGGGCCACTCAACATATGACATTAAAAAATATCAATTTCTTATATATAATATACATTTTGAAAGGGAGTGGTGATGTACTGGAAAATATATTTAAAATCAACCTTCAAATTCTTCAAAAGATATGTTTGTTGATATAAGGGCCACTCAACATATGACATTAAAAAATATCAGTTTCTTATATATAATATACATTTTGAAAGGGAGTGGTGATGTACTATAACAAGAGATTGTCTCACTTCTCATTAAAAAACATTATATAGAGCTTGAGAGAAGAGAGGATCTGTGTTTGTGAAATGCTATAGAGCTTGTCAGTATTTATGAAAAATTTAATTAGTAAAATTACAATGTTGGCTAGATAGTCTATATCAATTATGATGTATGCATGTAGAAGAAATGTTGTTGATAAAATAATTGCTAAAGGCATGCTCTTAGTGGACTTGTATAGATTGTATGCAAAAGATTTGGAAATAGTTAATTGGTTTAGAAGTAACATATTAATTCATTTGAAAAGATGATTAATGAGCTAGTTCCACTGGGGTTTTTATCCAAATTTATCCCTTTTTGACATGTTATGCCCGCATATCAAAACAAGATTGTAATCCTAGTAGATGACTTAATACTTGCTTAACATCACAAGTGAATCAAAGCTCCAGTCTTAAGACACATTATTTTAGATGTTAATTAATCTAGATTTATGTGAAGGTGTAAACTAGAGTAAACAAAGCTAGTGCACATAGATATATAAACTTATGAAGAATTATTTTCATTATGGAGCAAGTAAATTTCAAAACTTCTTTGGAGAGGAAGTGATGTAACCTAACATAGGGGTGAACACCGATTAACAACATTGAAATTGTTTGACAATGTTAATTGCATAAATGTGAAATGTAGTTTTTGTTGGTTACAACAAGTTGAAGTTGCAATGAGAAAAAATGTCATTTATTGGAAGTGTAAAATGTATGTTTAAATAGTAGGTTGTCAAACAACTTATAGAGGAGAAGCAATTATGATGACTAATGTCTAAAACATCTTTCCCTCCAAACCATCAATAATGCAATTGAGAGTACTCAACTATCCAACAAATGTGCATGTAGTGGTAGAGAAGTGGATGAAGCTTGACGATAAGAGTGTTAAGGGCCTATTGAACATTGCAACCAAGTGCAAACATTGTGATAATGTTCATTTATTGTCAAAAAATATTCTCTAAAGAGTCACTTAATATTTTATATATTTTTTAAGGTTTTGAGATTTAGACATCAAAATATTAATAGAAAGTTGGTTAAATTCTAATAAGCAATGGTTAGAAAGAATTAGTCACTAATTTATAAAAAATTTAAAGTTTTTTATTTTATTTTTTAAAAAATTGAATTTTAAAAGGATATGTCAATATTTTTTTTTTGTAAGCTAGTACCCACGGGGATTTGAACTTGTGACCTTCCATTTACAACTTCTCATCTCATTTACTCATTACCAATTGCTTTGCCCCCCATGGGCATAGGATATGCTAATATTTAATTATGATCTTATTTATTAAATTTAGAAAAATTTCAAAAAATACCAATGAAGTATTGGATCATTGTTGAAGTCAACAAAGTATTAATGTGTCTATTGAGGTTTTATTTGTGTGTGTGTGTGTGTGTGTGTAATTTTACAATATAAATGTAGTGAAAACCAAGGTTCCTTTACAAGTCCAAATCATCGTGGAATTCTACCACACTTACAATTTCAAAGTCAAAATGGTAAGTACCACAATATATAGACAACAACATCATCACACATGATACATTGATTAAAATGAAAACCCAACAAAGAAAGCCATGATCTCAATCATTTGATCTTGTTGTCTTATTAACTTTGTATAATATTTATACAATAGGATCACGACCTTCTCATAGTTACAAACTCATGTTGCTAAGTCAAAGGCTATGCCAACCTTTTATCTCATCTTCTTCACATCTGAAGTGCCCCCCTTTGGGTTTGTTCTCTTGGAAATTTATCTTCTTATTTCTCAGTCTATCTTCCTAATGCTCAAATTTATCTTGTGACTACTACTTATGACTTCTCTTTGAAATAGTGGTAGTAATTGCTCATTGATTAGTTACCTCCATTTCATTTTCCTTTTGTCTCAAAATGTTTATCTTTACAAACAACTCTCAACATACATTCTCGTTAACCTCCACATGGCACTTACCTATTCATTGTGGATTTGGGTTCACCCCCCCCTTCGTTATTCATTGGTCATAATTTTCTATTCCCCATGGAGTCTTTTATACATGGATGGGGTCCATGAGTGCTTTAGTTATATTGTGTTGATCCACAAAAGAATGTGGAGGGTGATGAAAAAAAGGGAGTATACATGCTTCACATGTTTCCCCATACAAAGGATGCAAAGAGTAAAGTTGATTCTCAAACCTCCTCTGCATTAACACTTTCTCCACCCCCCAATGACACATCTACCATTTTCCTTTCATAAAAGTATTCCACTTAATATTAAATAAAAAAGGATCAAGTTTTTAGGAATCCTTTAACACATGCCCGGGCCTTCCAATCACCAACCTCTAACTACCAACGCCCACTCTTCTCCACTCAACATTTAATTCATCATCCAATTCATAATCAACGCCATCAATATCACTACCACATCATCAAGTTCATAAACCATAGGGTTTTCTCTTAATTGTTCTTCACCTTTGTGAGTGCATACTCATCCCCTCACCACAATCTTCTTGTGCATGCTTCTCTCTAAGGGGTATCTTCATCTTGTCAATGATCCTCCTACATCGAACTCCCTGAGTTATTAAAATGCATGCCCTCGTGCTTATGAGGTTCAATCTCATCTTGAATCACAACCCTTAGCTTCTTTTTTGATCTCCACTACCATTATTGAAACTTTCTTCATTTTCTACTATTCTACTACAACTTTTTTAATTGCTTGTTGCACTCTTCTCTTTTGCTGTAAATGTACCCACAACAAATTGAGCGTACAATATATATATATACAAATCTAACTCCCATTTTCACCTCTAATTACAACTTTTTTTATGTAACTTTATTTATTTCTTCTATTGCTACCAAACTTTCTCTTTCTACTACATCTTTGCTCTTCACCTTTTTGAAGCACTGCTTCACAGACTTATCACCTTGCACTCAAATTTATTGTCACTCTATCACATGACAATCACAATTTCCACCTATACAACCCATGTATCACAACAAACAACCAATTTTGAACCATGTCTCTGCAAAGACAACCTTCAACTGCCTTCACTCTTGCAATCTACTACAATGCCTAGATGTAGCCAATCTCTATTACTCAAAACCACACAACATGGAGTACTCAGATGAATATGATTGATGACAAGTCATGATTGTCATTGATGACAAGCCATTAATGACAAAGGCTGTAGAAAACACATAGCATGATGATATGGCAAAGGTCAAAGATATGGCTTGATGAAGAGATGACATGACATGGACAAATGTCATGAAGGACAATATGGCATAGAAGATATTCTTGAACAAGGTTGAAGTAATGACAGGACAAAGGACAAGCAAACAAGGACATGGAAATGGCAATGGACAAAGGCAAGAAAGGATGGCACAAGCATGGATACAAGGACAAATGTTGATATGGAAGGCAATGGAAAAAGGAGGATGGTGACATGGCAAGAAGGACATTGGATGTGGGCCTTGGAGACATTGGAACACCTAATAAGCCAAATGACCCATTATGTGGTCATTTGTGCCTTGATGAGCAATGAAGTCCACATACTTGGTAATGAAGGTAATCAGACAATGTGGATGGCTTGAAAGACAAGAAGGACATGGCTAGGACATGACAAGTGGAAAAGGTGACTAGACAAACATGGAAGACAAGCAAGCAAAAGACAAATGATGACAATGAACATTTTGAATGAATACCGCGGGCACTTTAATAAGGCATTGCGGGCATCCCGGAGACCATTGCGGACATATTTACATGCCCTTGCGGGCATTTCTAAATGGAGCTGCGTGCATAAGTATTGGCCTCATGTGGGCATTCGAAAGGGCCCATGCGGGCATCTTAGAGAGCCCTTGCCGGCATATCTAAAGAACCATTGCGGGCATTTCTGTGGGAGTCATAAGGACAAGCATTTAGTTCCCTTGCGAGCATAATTAGAGGATATATGCAGACATATGAAGCAAGTTGCTTTTTGAGTGTTGATGATGTCACAAGGCAATATATATATATATATATATATATATATATATGTTAAGGATAACATGGAAATAAAAATATCATTTGACTTATTTGAATTAATAAGAAAAGACTAGTCGATAAAGAAGGCAAGTTCTATTTTGATGTGAAAGTGAAGGATTCGGAGGAGTTAAGGGAGCTCTGATTTTCGGGTGTTAGAAGAAGATGCGTGAGGAGAATTTCGGTGGCTAGCAGGAGCAGCAGCGTTTCGACAGGAGTAACAATGTTTTTATTTGTACTCTTTTGATTTCTTTTGGGGCTTCACCGAATATGTTGATGGACAAAATGGGATGTTGATTATGAAAAGGATGATCTGCTTATGAACAGGATGAAGTGTTTGGACAGAATGAAGATAGGGCAGAAGCAATGATGGCATTTTTGTTGTGGACAGAATTATTGTGATATGTTTGCTGGCAGTAGGTCATTGATTAGATAATGACAGTAATTTGATGATGTAATTTGCAGACTCAAGAAGAGTCTGAGATATTGTTTGCAAATCTATGTTTGTTGGGGTGTTGGTGCATCCCAGTCAGTTGTAGCTGACTAAATCATCTAGTGGGTGGTGCCACCTTTGGGTTGTAGCCCATTCTGGAGATTGAAGTCTCCAATTATAAAAAGTTTACTAAGATTATATCTTGTGTCTTCTGTGAGGTGTTTATAATGATGTGTTCTAGTTGATGTTTGACATACCTTAAAGTTGATGTGTGAATGATGATCTGTGTTTGAATCTCAAGTGGAAATGCAAATGATATAAGTTAGGGATTGGAAAGTTAAAATTAGCATTAAGTGCTCACTCACCGATTCACCCCCCCTCGTCTCAGTGAGCTATTTTGTCTAACATACTCCTCCTATACTGCATCTTCTCTAGCTTAACCACTCGAGCAACTTAATCTTATTTATAAGACAAAAGTTAGAGATTTAAATCTCATCCCAACAATGTACATCTTATCATGTCCTTTATACAACATCTCTTCACTCATTCTGCAACACTCACTTTGATCCATAGGGGATTAATGTATAATTGTCATCTATCTTAGTATTGTATGGGTTGAAAATTGGACTATTGGCTTGTAGGGCCCATTTTGGTGATATGGGTCCAAAATATTCTAGAACATGTTTGAGATCTTAAATGGAAATATTTGGGTCAAAACTTTGTGAACAAATTTCCAGCCTCTCAACATTATTCTACACATTAATATCTTTCTAATGGCATGCACATCACCTCAGTCAGAGTTTTTATGCGGAAGTTATGCCTCCCGCAAGTTGACTTATCTTGTTCATCTCCAGGATACCAAGTGGATGCCATGTCATATCCCATTACTCACACATGTAGAGCTAGTCACATGTTTATTTGACTTCCACGATTATCTTGAAGATCCAAAATCCTAATCCTCATCAAGAGTTGAGGCATGCAAAATTCCTAACCCTAACCCTAGACAACTATCAAGCCATATTAATATTTGGCCACTAGGAAAGGAAGTGGTTCCGTTCTTATTATATTGTTTATTGTCTCATAGTTGAACATAACATCTATGATTGGGATATTGAAGTAGAAAAAAGGAAGTTAAAGATCGTGTACCAACCATACAAGCCACAGTATCCATGGAAATTGTAATGTACCTAGGGAGGATAATATGGGGTATCTAGGGAGGTACCCAAGGGGATAATGTATGTAATGTGGTCATAATTATGGAATAGGCTTGCTTGGTAGTTGATGGGTAATAAATAGGTCCACTAGGTAGTTAGAAAATAATATAACAATAAGGGGGTAGTTTGCATAAACCCCTAGGAGTACTTATGAGAAACTATAAATATACATCAATATCATTGTATTGGATATGTTGGATGAATTATTTTGTAGCAAGCATGGCTTGGGGAGTGATTCCTTCCTTAAGGAGTACTTGATGGCATTACCCTACCTTATCTTTTTTTCATGTGGTTCACGACACCAGATATCGGCACTCTCTATGTCCATGGATAACCTCCCCGAAATCTACAAGAGAACGTGGAATGGCCGAGCATTTTCGGTATAGTGGGGGCTCAACAACAAGAGCATATTATAAACCCATTTAAGGGCTCAACATGTCACTTACAAAGAATTGAACCTGGGTGGGAAGGCCCCAATCATTCCTCCCAACCACCCAAGCTACATCCAATGGACATACCCTACCTTATGGGTTATCTATGTATGCTTGTGTCATTCTTATGTGGATGGGTTTGTTTATTTCTAAAGTTTAAGGGTTTATATAATTTTTTATTCAATTTTTGGGTTAAGTATCACAACAAATGGTATTAGATCTCTTTATTGGGTTGAAAAATTGGAAGATTTTTTTTTGTAGATTTTTGAAGTAAAAAAGAGGATGTCAGTATTCAACTCGATTTATAAAAATTTATGTGCATAATATGAATAAATAATTTGTATATATTTGAGTGCCTTTTGCAAAGACACCCAATTAAAAAAAACACACATTCAAATCAAAGTCTGGGAAGTGGAATTATCGTCGATTTAAAATTAGTCGTTTAAGGGTTTTTGTGGTGATGACTGCACATATTGCAGATTAGATATATTTTGATAGAGTCCCTAGATTTTCGTCAAACCAACTCCAATGGATACATAATGGCTATGAAATTTCATTATTTTGGTCATAATAGAGATTCTAAGCAATATTGAGGTAGTTATGGTCATTTTAAATTTTCTTCCTCAAAGGTAAGTGATTTTCTTCAAAACCCTAGTTCTATTTTTGGGAGTTATAGCAAGAAAGATGTATTTTGTAGGAAAAGATGATGGTCACACTATTGAAGAATACATAAAATAAAGGCAGTCATCATGGGGAATATTGTGGAAAATTTGGACAAGCCATATAATTTAAAAGGATATGTTGCTAGATGGTAGAAGTCGCTTGATTAGGACAAGATGAAGAATATGAAAAGGAATGTTCAGATAAGTGCTTTAATGTTGTGAACAATGATCAAGAAAGCACTAAGGCTTTATTTTTATGCACAAACTTCCTCTTCGAGGTTTATGGACATATTCAACATGAAAAATATTATTATTTCTATAAACCCTAATAGAAAGTATAATATCATCAATTTCAATTCGGCTAAAAGGTTGCAAGTCCCCGCAAAGCATATTCAAAGCACACATGTTGAGGGTGAAAGTGTTCAAATTTTTAAAGAAGATTACAATGGATAAATATGTGTTGCCTTCAAATTTGTATGCTATAGATATGAATGATGTGGATATTGTTTTGGGATACCCTTGGATGGTCTCTATTGGTATAGTTAATATTAATGTGCAAGTTCTTAAAGCTTTGGTATAAGAAAAAGAAAATTACATCGCAAGAAATTTTTCTTACTAAACAAGAAGGGTCGAAGGGGACACATGAAGAAGTCCTTGTAGGTAATATAGTTGAAGTATATATCAACATAATAGATGAAGAGTCTGATGTTGCATTAGAAGAAGGGGCTATAGAAGCACATGAAGAAAAGTCTCGAGAAGGATATTAAAATGAAGAAGAATATAAGGAGGTACATGCCTCAAAAGAACCACATATGGAAACATCAAATACCAAAGAACAAATAGATAATATTGGTGTATATTGCCACCCACACCACCTAGAGAAACAACAATCATCAAGGCAAAGTTGCGAGCATTGACCAGAATGGAACAAAATAGAAAATCAGCATGGAGGCACATTAAGAACTAAAAGCAATGCGTGGCGATATCAGAGTAGCATAGCAACAACATGGAACCAAAGGAACAACCAAAATGAAAACCGAGGTGGCAAGGAAGCAATTGGACCTTATATCCACATTTCACTAGAATGGATGGATGCTCTTAGTAGATCATATTGTATGGCTTCCTCCCATGTTTCGAGGATGAAACATGCTAAGGGGGATGGAATGTAATGCACCTAGGGAAGATAGTATGGGGTACTTGGGGAGGTACTCAAGGGGATAATATATGTAATGTGGCCATAATTATGGAATATTCCTAGTTGGTAGTTGGTGGGTAATAAATAGGCCCACTAGGTAGTTAGAGAAAATAATATAATAATAAGGGGATAGTTTGCATAAACCTTTAGTAGATGTCAATCGCTTCCGCAAATGAGAACCGGGACGCAGTGAGCTAGGGTTTTTCAGCTCGTCGACGGTCGTCGTTCTGAGGACGGCCGGTGCCTGTGAGGCATCCCTGGAATCCGGCAGCCTGGGTCCTGTCACAGATCTGCAAGTTATCGCTAGGGTTCGTTCTGTCTGGTGCGCAACGGCCTGCTCAGAAGACGACGGCCAGCTTGGGTTAGATCTGGTCCGGCAGCCTGGTGCCTGGAGAATGGCGGCTAGTTTTCTCTCGATTGCTTCTAGCTTGATCCCGATCTCACTCAACAAGGCAGCCGGCTGTCATCCGACTTTGATAGTTCAGGAAATACTAGCACCCTCCATAGCAGTGGTTGAGGAATCTTTGATTGAAGCAAGGAATTTCGCAGAGTCAGGTTTGGCTTGTCGCTTCAATGGATTCTGGCCTCGCCTGGTTGATCTCCATAAGTGGATTTCTGAGGTATGGAAACCCCTTGTTCATGAGGAAATTTCTATTTATCCATATGCTTGGGGTTTTTTTGTTGTGGATTTTGATATACCAGAGGAAAAACATATCATTCTTGATTCTGGTCTGTGGATTTGGGGAAGTTCGGGGCTCTTTATGAAACCCTGGAGCCCTCTTTTTGACCCAACTACTGACCAGATCTCATCTGCTCCAGTTTGGGTTCGGCTTCCAAATTTGCCCTTGCATCTATGGAACTCGGCCTCGCTTGAAGCTATTGGCAATGCATTGGGCTCCTTCTACGATCGAAGTTAAGAAACAAAGGATTACCTCAAAACCACCTTTGCTCGCATCTGTGTGGAGATGGACTTCAATAATGGCTTTCCTGTTGAGATCCATTTGACCAGCAAGGATTATGTGTGGGTGCAAAAACTAGATTATGAAGATGTGATGTTCAGATGCAGATCTTGCTTCGCAACTGGACATCTTGTAAAAGATTGCCCAAAAGCCTCACAGAACCCCAAATCCAAAAAGCTTCATCGCAAATCCATTTGGTGGGATGGAGCAAATTCCAAGCATTATACAGTAAGCAGAAATGAAGATCTACCTGAAGAAGCTCCATCACAAGCTAAGGAATCTCCTCAGGCTAATATAGAGGACACTCTAGAAGAACAAAGGATCCCTGCCAACGACAATGATCCACCTGTAACTCCACGAGATAGTGCTATCCAACTGATGGAATCGAAAAGTTCATCCCTTCAGGATGCACCCGAAGATGCAGTGCCCATTCTCGGAGTCATTGTCGAACCATCAGATTGGACCAAAGTCAGTAAAAAGAAAAAAGGAGCTTCACCCTCTGTGAAGCCAAAAGAAAGTTTAACTTCTCCAAGAAAAACAAGAAGTCAACAAACTTCATATCGTTAATCTCTGGAATGTTTTGAGATGTATGTAAGAAGTAGGAAAGCATAATTTTTGGCCTTGCTATTAGTAAATGTAGCCCAGTTCCTTCTTGGGCAGCTTGTTAGAAGATTCAAGTCTCCATAGAATAGGAAAGTATCAGGATAAGTTAAGACTGACTGCAAATGAACAAGGAGTCATGGATATAGTCCTCTCTTGGAATCAGTCTGTCTTCAGAACTATGTAATCTTTATCCTTCTTTTTTTTATATATAAAAGCTCTTAACCGTTTTTGTTAAAAAAAAGTTTGCATAAACCTTTAGGAATACTTATGAGAAAGTATAAATATACACAAATATCATGGTATTTAATATTTGGATGAATTATTTTGGAGCAAGAATGGCTTGGGGATTCCTTCCTTAAGGAGTAGTTGATGATGTTACCCTACCTTAAGGTTTATCTCTATATTCTTGTGTCATTCTTATGTGTATTCGTTTGTTTATTTATTAAGTTGAAGGGTTTTATATCATTTGTGATACAATTTATGGGTTAAGGATCAAAACAAAAAATCCATAGTGAGTACCCAATTCTTTGTATTTGCATTTCATAACTAAGAGAAAAAAGAGGAAGGAATAGACCTCACTTTATAGTTAGGATTTTTCCGTATTGGTTTTACTGTGTTACATCTTGTGTTCATTGTGCAGATGGTGTGGTTTTTACTTGCTTCTTTTATTTCAATTTCAACTTATTTCAATATTTTGTATACTAAGCTAGTAATATTAAATATGAAATCTAAAGTAATATATTGAATAATAAGAGATTTCGTAATAATGTAAGATCTATTGTGACTAACTATTACAATGGAATATACATGACAATTTACAAATCACACTCTTTTGCATAGTTCTCTCTCTTTGTTAGACTTGAATCTACGTCTTCTATCATAAACATCTTTATCTACAACAACTTTTTCAAAGCACTTCATCTTCTTACAATTGTTTAGTGATCCTCTCCTCCATTAGCGACTTCTCCAGTATCACATTCTTCTTCTCAAGTATCATCTTGTTGTTCTTCATGTCGTTGTTTCGTTTCATTATGTATGATGTCTCTTCCTTCTCCCACAGTTGTCACATGTTCTAATACCACTCAATGCAATGAAAACTTAAATTCCCCTATAAATCAAAATTAAAGTCACACAATAGAATTTTACAACACAAAAACTTTCATAAACAAAACAATAACTACTTCCATAAATGAAACCCAACACAAAACCAATTGTCTCAATCAATTGATCCCACTCTCTTATTAATTATGTAACCTTATGACCTTCTCATATAATTACATATTCGTTGTGTTGTCAGGCCAAAGGTCATGTCAGTGTTTTCTCTCATCTTATTCACTTATTGAGGGCCTCCCTTTTGGCTTCTTCTCTTGGCAATTTATCTTGTCATTCCTCACGCTGTAGTCCCATCGTTCAAACTGCTCCTATAAGTATCACTTTCAACTTCTCTAACTACTTGTTGCTATATTACCTTTGTTACCTTTTCCTTTGTCTGTAAAATGTCGACAAGTGCGATCACATTTTAAAATTATATTAAATAAAAACGTAAGAATCTTGTAACTCAACTGAATGTTTGAAAATGATTTTTAATGATTTTTAAAGGGTCTTTTTCATATTTTAAGAATAATATATTATTAACATTTATGTATATGGTTATATTAACCAATTAAATTCACTTTATATTAAAATATGTATAAAAGTTGTAATATCATAATAGTATACATTCATCTGCTTGATGTTTAAAAGATTTTGAGTTAAGTTGATGCATACTTATTTAATTTATTGTTATATAATGGTTTATTTATTTATTTATTTATTTATATTAAGAATTTTAATTTTCTAATTTTGATTTATAAGCATTATACACTTCATGCATATCGTTATGTGGAGTATATTTAGTTTTTTTAGTTTAGTTATTTTCAAAAGACATGATATGATGCATGCAACAAATATAAACTTGGTTGTGTTGCAATCAATGTATTTGTAAGTTTGGTGTCTTATTTAAGTTACCTACTCTAACTTATGTGCTAAATTTGAGTGTTCATTGTTTGGCTTTCAAATATAATTCGTTCTTGTTAAATGATTTTGATCTTGCTTATAGAATTTCTTCATGATGAGCATGGTCAACATTACACACCTAATATATATTGTGATATGGAATACACCTAGCTTCTCTTGGCTCAATTATTCTCAAGCATATGATATGATGCATGCAACAAATAGAAGCTCAGTTGTATTATAATTTGTATTTATAAGTTTGGTAATTTATTTAAATCACCTACTCTAACTTATGTGTATTTAAGTGTCCAAAATGATTCATCATTATCAAATGACTTTGATGTTTCTTACAGATGTTGTTCATAATGAGCATAATCGCCTGGAATTGATGGTAAGTTATAGAGCTTAGTATTTACTACTTTTCTAGGCCATTCATAGTATGTAGTGTCTTTCTTATGTTTCAATGTTCATCAATATATGTGAGCTATTTAAATGTTTTTGTTTTAGAAATTTGGTATTTTGATTTTACACAGGAGAACTTCCCATTATTCTCATATCTCATAGATGGAGGATCATTTACTACATTGCTAATTTTTTACTAGTTCTTTGATTATCCCTTGGTTTTGTAGTCTTAACCTTTTGCGCGGATTTTTTTTTTTTTTTTACTTGAGAACTAAACTTGTTTTTTGCTTCAATTATGTTTCACTTGTCTTTGTTTATGTTTATATATCAATTTGGAAACATAAATTATTTAGTTGATGTTTACCATCTCTTATAACTAACAAGGTCTATTAAACAAATAAAATGATGCAATGTCAAGATTCATATAATTTTCTTAAACTAAGGGACTCTTAAGTTTAATTAAATTATGAAGCAGGTAAAATTGTATTTTATATTATCAAGGATAAAGCATGTTAAAAAGAAATGTTATTCACTTTCAATTTCCTTAATATTATAAATTTTCTAAAGATGCACAAGTACGTCCTCTTGAAGTTAGCTAAGGAGATCTAATGATTATACAATCTTAAAAGTCTGCCTTAATCATCAAACAAAAAAGTACGGATGATTGCACCGAGAGTAACGAAGTGCTTACAACCCAGTATGGGGGAGATGTTGTAACGTGTGTGATGTTTGTTACGTTAGCCTACAACCAGTATGGGGGAGATGTTGTAACGTGTGTGATGTTTGTTACGTTACGTTCCCATGTCGGCTCATAACTTATAAAAAATCAAAAGAAATTACAAATTTCATGTTCGCTCATAACTTATCAAAAATAAAAAATTAAAAGAGAGGGATCCAATTTCTTGAGGGGTAATTTTTTTCTTAATGTGTAAAAAATTTAAGATAAAACAAAAAAAATTACACCTCAAGAAATTGGATCCTTCTCGGTGCTTAATAGATCTGGGTTTAAGATAGATCTATGCTGGTAAAATAACAATGGAAATAGACAATGAAAGGGCCTATGAAAACACAAGCCATGGATTTCCATTATTGAGGGGAGAGATATTGCAAAATAATTTGGCAGAGAATACTTTTAAACAAATGTTACAGAGAGAGACTAACCAATATTGAGATTTTAAGAAAGGGAGACGTTATATTTTAATCATTATTTCCCAGTGAGGACCAGGACCGTGGAAAACATGACCAACAATCTCAGGCCAAGGTCATTGCAAGTCCATGCATATAATGCAATCAATGGAAAATTGAATGACCTAAAACAATCCCAACATAATTGCAAAGATAAAATTCATTTTTTCTCAATGATTACACACCAATTTGATTTGTCATAGAAACTATCAACAATAATTGCATTGCTGATGCCCGATGCCAACCTGCAAGTCAGGAAATTGCTAATCAGATTCTTGTCAAATCAGGGCCATGAAAAAATAAATAACCTAGAGCACATATAAGCAATTGCAAATCAAACAATTGAGCAAAAACTGGAATGCTGCGTTGCCATGTTAACCCAAAAGAACTTGAACATCCATATGCATTCGGAAGAAGAAAGGAGGTTGATCAGATAAGTATTATTACAGATAAATTTGTCACTTTTATGTCTACTACCTTGGCATGGAATCACAACAAATGCACCATCCTTCAGATCAATACCACATAACAAGGAAGATTTTCCTAAGTGTTAAAAAATTGATGCCATGGACTTCCAGAGGCTGCACATACTTTAAATTTAGAAAATGGTCAAATGAAAAGGCATTTGTCCAAATTTCTCTTGGGCATCCCCAAAGTAGTTAATTTTGTCTGTTGGAACCATATAAACAGTTCTTTTCAACTCATCAAATTTAACTAGAGCATTCCTGATGTTAAGAATAAAAAGAAACTCTCCAGCAAGTCAACAATTAACAAGTGCTAAACCAGATTCTACCTCTTACCCATACTGACTCTTTCCTACATTATCAACCAGAACCCAGGGTTCTGTCATTTACCAGATCCTTAATATGGAAACTTTAATGGGAATACAGGAAGAAAGGAAGAAACAGGAACAGCAATCTTCCAGGTGCTGAGGAAAAGTATGACAGCAGAAAGAAAGGAGGCAAATGTGGGAAGCTAAAAAATAGTTTCATTTTCTATGACAAAAATGATATTAGGACAAAAGCAGAAGACAAGATTAATTTTCACAATAAATGTGGCAGAGAAAAGCCTTTTCCATTTTCGAAGGGATGTTTATTTGAGGTCTCGAATAAATAAGTCATGATGTTGAATTCTCCTAAGGCATTTTTGGGCAATTTTTTGGATCACATGAGCTTTACAATATTTTCACCCTGGCAACTTTTAACATTTGAAGAACAGTGCCATAGCTGTTTCCTCTCGTACAACTGACAAATGGACTAACTTCCAAAAGACTAGTCTGAACCAACCATAAAAACAGTAAATCTTTTACCAAGCACTTGCCAAACTGACTTAAAAATGGTCTGTTCTGGCATGGGAAAAGCACTTCTACAATTCTGCCATTTAGACCAATATAGGTTTGGCATAACAGTGCACTGTCATGCAGAAGATAATTTAAACAAGGACAAGAGTTGTTTGGACAGGCATGATCTCCATACACGACCCACCCATGAATAACAAGAAGGACCTTCTGCTTGTCCTTGCGACAGCGCACTTGAGTTCAATCACTTTCCTTTGAGTCATCTCGTCATAGCGTAGATAAGGTCCCCTTGCCTTTGTCCTATGGTCACATTTTTGGCCTTGCCAGGCATTTTGGGTTCTCAATTCAGGACATTTTCTGAGTTACTTGATCAACTGCAGAGTTTGTGTCTTTGATTTGGTATCTAGTCAGTTGGAAACGCCTCATTTTGGGTCCTCAATGCCCCTAAATCCACTTTCAATGGGTCTTCTTGGTCAAACTTTCCTTTCCCCTTTGTAGTTTTGGTGCACATTCAGTTGTGGACTTTCCCTACCTCATGACCCGCACATTGGAGGGGGTATTTTTCAAAAATTACCTACATACACCTATGTAACCAGTTATTCCACAGTCAAAACCAGCAGATTGATTCACAAGGAAAGATCACCTTGTCCAGCGTCTAGACAATGTTCACCTACATGCCTAGGTCATTCCCAAATATATTTAAGTCCCCTCTTCGGTCTTTGTCAAGGTTTCTGAATCTTACTCTCTTACACAAAAATACTCTATCTGATTAAAAGTCAAACTTGTGATCCATCCCTCTTGCTCTCACCTCTCATGCTCTTGGACTACTTAGATTTGTTGTCTTTTTCAACCCTCCATCAATTGGATGTCTTCCTCAACAGATTCTCTTCTACAATGGCTTGGTTTCTTCATTGTTGAATTGGTCAGTTGCTCTGTGGTGTCTTTGGCTACAAGTCGCCCTCACATCTTAGTCTTCCAACATCACCACCTCAAGGCAAGTCCATCGCAGCTTCTGAGTGAGAACAGTACCTTCTAAGTAAAGGGCACTCAGATCACCATGCTTGCATCTTAGGGTTGTATATTTTGTGTATGGTTGATTTATTGAGTTTATTTCATTGTTTATATTTGGAGAGTATATTACTATATCCAATTGTGTTTCACAGGGGATCTCGGCACAACCAAGTATGTTAAGTAGGTTCTCTTCCCTGTTTCCTACTGCATTGTTCCTTTCCCTAGTCGAAGTAGCTTTTCGTTTGCTTTCTCATTTGTTCACTTATAAAACCTAGTTAAGAGCTCTACCTCACATATGATCAATAAACCCTACGATCCTCCTCCCATTTGCTTGCTCATCAAAGGTAATGCTCGTTGTTTGTTGCATGCATTGAATGGAAAATTGGGCTTGTTGTCTCTCAAAACTGGCATGCGTGTGTTGAAGCCCAAAATGTAACACACCAGCTGGATGACAACTCTCAGGAGAGAGGCCAATGTCACCACACTCCTCTCCTCTTCGCTTCAGGTTGGCTCTTCTCCAACTCTAGGGGGGTATCCCTAAAAGGTAGGATCGCTAAGGCAGGTGCAAAGGAGGGCAAGGTGAAATGAAGAGGCTGCCCTAGAGAAATAGATGTAACAAAATATTGAGTTTTGAATAAGTGATGGAAAAGACGGGAGGATCAGTCCTCAAGGAAAGGCCAGTGCCAGTACCAGAAGGGAGCATGGAGTCAAAAAGAGGACTCAAGGAGGACTTGTGCTTCATATAAGTGAGATTAGTCTAGTACGTTCCATAATCAAAGACGAGAAGAATATAAGTATAACCGACTACATTCTATTACTCCTATAATCTTCTGAAAACATAACGTCAACAAACAACTTGACAACCGCAAATGCTTGCCCAATGGACTAGAATATAGCCTTCTATGCTAGATTTAGTCTACAACTTACAATAAAAGACGCAGCCATGCAAAGAGAAGCCCAATGTGTCCACAAACCCAGCATGATATTTTTCATTAAGCTCAAATGGGAAAAGAGAGTCCCAGAAATTTTTCCATTCTTACAATGAGGAGGCTAGCTCCTTTTATAGGCCTAAGAGGCTCTCTTAGAAAAATAATAAAATAATAAAAAGAAAGGAGAAAAAGTGAAAAAAGGTCTTTTATCTCAAACCTACGTTTTCCTACCCTTTCGACTACATAACTACTGCTAGTTTATTAAAAGGAACTGCCCTCAGGTTATTCGCTCCACATCCAGGAAACCCCACACGTCCATCAAGTGTCACCTTCTGACCTCTGAGCATGCAACTGTCATAAATTTTGGCTGTTTGTTCTAAATCGGTGGACAACCAAGCAATAAAAATTGCCTATCGAACAGGTTGAAACGTGGATGGTAAACATATTTAGAGAATAGAGCACCGCTCCAAACCACAATTTCAGGAAATCATGACAACCGCTAACTCCTCTGTCTACCCCAATGTGCCAGTAGCTTGAAAACTCGAGGCGATGAGGGCTCGTTACTCTAGTTACATTTGTCAACCAAATTAGACTTTATCCATGTGAAACCGGCTGATAGGAACCATGTTCACGTTGGTTGTCAAGAGAATCTCCACGCCATCGGTGGCCAAATACAGAAAAACTGACCCGTGAACTGTGCGGTATGCTAAAAAGGTGTCCCTGCCGTCGATTTAATTGGAATGAAACTCTGCCTGCTGGTCTTCGACTGACTGATGATGGGTGAGACCGCAAATAATGGAGAGCCATAAGTCTTTGGCAGATGATGTACCGGCTTCTTGGTAACTCAAGTTTAGCGTCACGGCTTCCTTCACACAACAGAACAGTGATGGTTCATTAGACAAACCAAAATCATTGATGCATTCGGCGTTAATTCTGTAATCGGCAGTCAAAGAACACGTAACTCCATGGCTAGGTTTAAATGGACCCTCGATTTTCGGCGCTGTGGAGCAAAATTTTAAAATGGATGAGCCATGGAAAACTTGAACTCTGAATTAATGAGCCGGCTGCCAAAATAGTAGATTGCCACTCGACAGATTTTAAGAAGACTGAAATCAGCTGTAATTGAAGTGATACCCGATCAATTTGTGCCAACAGCTCCATAATTGAAAAAACTCGGCGTTTGTGAAACTAAGTGGGTGAGCAGCGACTGTCAATCAAGGTAATTGGTGACCCGTGGCCCACTAACTCAGCAATAGATCATGTCGAAATAGGAGAGAATGTTTCCCGTACATTGCCACAAATGGAGGAAAGTCTGTCTCTGAAGTCTGGTTTGAAAAGCGGAGCAAAATCTTTCTTGAGCCAATAATGACCGAAAAATCGAACGAAAACCTCTCAGAAATACGGATCGGATCACCGGTTTTAAAATCCTTTTCACCTCTGCTCACAAAATCTCAGTATGAGTAACTTTTCATTTACGGTGAGTGGTTCGAGGAGATGCCCTATCATTTAAATTCGCAGTTGGTGTCTCCTTCCTTGAGCTTGTACAGGGTTCAACACATAGTGAAATAACTTGCCGCATAGTGACGATTCAAATTACTCCGCTCCATTCTCATCTCCATGTATCTCAAGAATTTTCCCTTCTATTTTTTATGATCCAATCTGCAGAGACGATGTAGCTTGCTCTCGCCGCTTTGGATGCCCACGAAACTCATGGTTTATTATATGCTCTAGGACCCATACAATAGCTCCAATGATTAGAAAAAAGGCACCAGTTGTACACCACATCTCTGCTGAAAATGGACGAAGGAAATCCCATGCACTTGACTCTCTCTCCTTTACAGGAACCACCACAGCTAGGCCTGTTTCTACATAAGGCTATGCTAAGTCCACAAATCTTTGACCGATTTGTTGTAATCGCATTGTCTCCTACAACTGCATCAAACTCTTGCAGGAGTTCAGCTATGAATAGCTGCACTGTAAAGCAATCTGCTGCACGAGTTCGTTATAACTGGGTGTCGAAGTCCCTGTCCCGTAAGGTATAAATGTGTACTGAATAGTATAAGGAAGCAAATTCCACTGCAGCATTAAATACGTTAATACAAAATCCTTTCACTGGGCTGCTACCATTTACTGATACAAACTCTTTGAAACCTGTCTTTCTAGGCACACCAATCTTAAGTGTCTTGCCAGTCACCCAATCACGTGGCGCTGTTTTGCTTTCACCAGGCCATACAATACCAGAGAGTTTTGGCTTTATATAAGATTGATTGACACTAATGGCAGCTGTATTTTCTGGAAGGGTAACTGACCGTCCAACTGTATAGGACCTGCAACCCCCTTGAAAGTTGTCTGTAGCATTATATTTCGTAACTGTGCTCCTCCTTTAAAAACTTTCAAATGCTGCTAATTTTGAATCATTTATGTTGTGTAGATGTAGTTTTTCCCTGTCTTCAAGTGACCACCCATGCAAAAATGGGAGGTAACATCTGGCTCCATATGGGGACGTGTGCTCTCCTCGAGAGCATACGAGAACCTCAGACCTCCAGGTTATCGCAGACCAGACCAACAAACAAAAAACACAGCGTGGTGGGGATGGCTCAATTCACATCCCCAAGAACCACAGATTTATTACAAAACAAGAAAGCAAGCTAGAAAATATTTAAATGCTCATGCAAGAGCTTTATTCATCTACCTACCTACTCTATCCTAACGTGAGACAGCAGAATGTTAAGTATATGCATACAACCAGTGGAGCCATTTCAGCTCCTCATCTATGCTAGACCGCTTCCTCCTATGCTTAGTTAGGAACACAGATATAAAACCAATCTGCCTTACAATCTGTTGATGAAATGAATTAAGCTGAAAACTCAGATTGTTAAGATATAAGAAATTACTAAAGCTTTGGCAGAAAAAATCAGACTGTGCACAAGAAAATTCTATCCACTGACTGATTGGGCTTAAATACATATCTCCACCATAAAGTTGCTCAAGCTGATCTGTCAGAAATGCATTGTTATCTTCATTAATGAAATGATCTTGAAGCAGATCTTCATCATCATAAAACTGTTCGTAAATATCTTTGGTGACATAATCTTGAGGCAGCTCGATATTTTCACTGTTTTCTTTTGCAGCAGAAGGTTGTTCATAAACTTGAGGCAGATTTGTATTTCTAATGGCAATATCAGGAGTTTCTTCAGCTAGATCTTCAAACAGGGGCACTTCAATGAGATCTTCAATGTTTTCTTTTAACTCCGGATGGACCCTAGGGATGAGGGCATCATACTCTCTAGCAAGCTGCTCAATCTCATCGACTGTTCCATCATGCCAAAGGACAAGGGCTCTGTCCCTTCGTGGAGTCGCCATGTGAGAAAAAGAATCTGCGATATAATCTCCCACAAATGTCGTCAATGAAGCATAGTCTTCAAGTTTCGGGAACTGGGCTTTGTCCCCGGCAACGGCGCCAAAATGTTGTCTCTCAAAACTGGCATGCGTGTGTTGAAGCACAAAATGTAACACACCAACTGGATGACAACTCTCAGGAGAGAGGCCAATGTCACCACACTCCTCTCCTCTTCGCTTCAGGTTGGCTCTTCTCCAACTCAAGGGGGGTATGTAGGATCGCTAAGGCAGGTGCAACGGAGGGCAAGGTGAAATGAAGAGGTTGCCTTAGAGAAACAGATGTAACAAAATAATGAGTTTGAAATAGGTGATGGAAAAGACGGGAGGATCAGTCCTCAAGAAAAAGGCCAGTGCCAGTACCAGAAGGGAGCATGGAGTCAAAAAGAGGACTCAAAGAGGCCTTGTGCTTCATATAGGTGAGGTTAGTCTAGTACGTCCCATAATCAAAGACGAGGAGAATATAAGTATAACCGACTACATTATATTACTCCTATGATCTTCTGAAAACATGACATCAACAAGCAACTTAACAACCGCAAATGCTTGCCCAATGGGCTAGAGTATAGCCTTCTATGCTAGATTTAGTCTACAGCTAATAATGAAACCTACGGCCATGGAAGAGATGCCCAATCTGCCCACAAACCCAACATGATTTTTTATTCATTCAACTCAATGGGAAAAGAATAACTCCCAAAGTTTTTCCAATGAACATCAAAGCCATTCGCTTTTTCTTCTTTTATTGCTCTTTTTTTACCTTTGCATGCCGCATGCAATTTTACTTACACATGCATGCAATTTTAATTAAGCATGCGGCATGCATTTTGAATTACGCACTACACGGTGCGCATGTCACTTGATACTGCTTAATGGGTCCCCTTTTCCACTAATGACTTAATATCACCACTAATAGTATTTTTTTATCCAAAGTGACATCAGTCATTAATTAATTCCCCAGCTTGTCAAAAACAGGACATTACAATTTTTCTTTAAGGTTGTTTTTTTAGGCGTGGGATAACTGGCACTCAAATCGCCCCGCTTTTCCGGCGATTTGTTCCCCAGATAAGGTTATAAAAACCGGCGGAATCGTAGTTCCACCCCATTTACTGCGGAACTATGCCATGGAACTGTGCCCCTAGAGGTTTTGGCCCATTTTAAGACGACCCAGATCGTCAAAATTCCAAAAAAATAACGAGAAGGGGTGGAACTGTGCCTCGCCGGAAAATTTTCCGTCACCGGCAGGGGGCGATTTGAGTGCCAGTTATCACACGCCGTTTTTTTTAACTTTATATAAGTTTCAAAACCATTTTACAGCTACAATGTACAAATCCACCCCCACATGTTAAGAAAGTGGTCATATGTGTAACTACAATTAAAGAAAATGTGTTGACATTGATTTTTTAAAGGGGTTCTAATTTTTTTAATATATCTTATTTTTAAACGTGCCAAAAGAAGTTTTGACCAGAACTTTACATATGAGGTCCAAATTTGGATGTTATCAATTGCGTTGCAAAGTGCATTATGAGGGGTTTGCTAATAAATTGGGGATGTATTTGTTCTCAAATATTAAAGTTGGTAAATGATTTTAATGCCAAAGGTGGCTTGTATTATATCTCATGCATCAATAGAAGGTTTGCCAAGACAATGTGTCATAAGATAAGCCTTGGATTAATTTTTGTCGTAATGAAGAGTTGAAAATCTAAATTTAAAATTGTTAGGACAAGGTTACAAGGAGAAGGGTATGTCATAAACCCCAATGTTGATGCTTTAAGATAAAAGATGAAAGTAGTCATCTTATTTAATGTCAAGGCATCTTGAGTTGGTAATACCCGTGACAAGTTTGTCCCAAGGAAGTGTTAGATTCATGTCTTGGAGTTTTGAAAATGTTTAAAACTCAAGGCATTGTATTTTCAAACTCACTAAAGTTGAAGACCTTGTTGCAGAACTTGCAGATAGTAAGCAAATAGATAGAAGTACAAGTTCAACACCCCTAAGAACCAACAAACTTGGACATAGAGTGTTGGTGTCCAAGGGAAAGTGTTGTGCTCTTAGGTTGATCTAGAGGTGAGCATGGCAAGATGCTTACACTAAAAAAAATCAAGCATTATGTTAAGTCACAACCATAGATGGGGAAAATTCAAAACCCAACAAATGGAAGGTGAATTTGTCAAGACAAGTTGGGCCCCAATTGACCTGTAACACCAAATAGGAATCTTATCCGATAATGTTTACCATATATACACTGTTCATAGAAATCGAAATCTAATTAGCAATCAAACACACCTTCAACCATAACTTTATAATGTAATGCTCGAAGGCCCTTCTCTCTGTTGCCGCCGGGTTCCACACCTGAGAAAACACAGCAAAAGCCTTCAAGCTGCTGGTGTGGCCTTGGGGGCAAGTCAGAGTCAAGTGCTGTCACTTGGGACTCAACTTGTTCGTAAAGGCTTTCCTAGCAAAGCCAAGGGGGGTGGACCCTAAAAATGAAAAAGAAACTATGGTGTCTAATCTAGGAGTAAGATATATTTTTTGAAACCAAGATAATGCAGCATACATTTATATAAAGCAAAACATCATTCATCAATACATCATTTGCCAATATTCATTATTATCATCATCAACAATATGAAATATAACAATATAAACCAGTGCCTTATAATGGAGTCGAAATAGATGCATGAACTGAAAAAGTAAATGTTGTGCAAGTGTTCTTGGTTTATTTTAATTTTAATGCGGTAGTGATCTTTTTATTAGGGCTGGTGGATTCCCAATATATGCAAAAGTACGAGGAACATGTCCGGAATTTTGATGTGTGGCTTCTCACTCAGACTTGGGCTGGATCGGAGTCTCAAGGAGGTGTTCAGATGCTGTACCAATGAGGGCAACCCTAACGATTTCCAAGAGGTCACTACCCAGTTTTGACCCAAGTCCTCTGAAAAATTTGCCCATGCAACAAAATACTCGCGTTGTGCCGGATTTTCACAAAAAAGGTTTGTTTATTGGGGTGGTGTTAGAACCTATTACTAGTCATCTTCCCCTTTCTGATGCGTACCAACATGATCAGACTGAGCTGCAAGTTGGTCGCAGAGCATACAGGAGAAGACCTTGGAAATTTTTAAGTGTTTTAAGAACCAAAATTTTATCTTTTTATAAACCCAAGAGTCTCTTTTTTAGGCCAGTACTCGGGCAAGCGCTTATCCTGAAACCCTACTTTGGGAAAACAAGGGGGCGTTTTTTGAAATTGTAAAAAAATGATAAAATCTATGTCCTGAGTGAACTTGTGGCCCGCCAGTGGAACGGACCAACAAGGTGAATTTTAACCCTAGTTAATTTTATTAGATGCCGAAAATAAAAGAAATAAACTACTCTAAAAATCACACCACGAAAAGAGACGACACAGGCCACCCCTGGGGGGATGGGGTGTGGGCGCTGGCTAGCCCACTTGCTCTCGTTTAATAATCTTTTACAAGGATCAGAGAAGTGCCCCAGTCTACTTAAAGTGACTTGGCGGCTTACAATTTTTTGAAGGAAAAATTAACCGGTTTAACAAAAATTCAAATTTGGTCCTCCGGATTGCCTGGATCCTTGAAATTTTGGCAGCACTTCCTCCTACTTGTTCATCAATTGCTGCAAACCAGCAAGCAAATGTTAGTGAAAGATGGCCCAAAACACTTTGAGTGTGTGTTTGGGTCACCTACAAAAAACCCAAAAAATTCTAAGGCAAAAAACTAAATAAAATGCTAGAAAATGAACTAAGTGAGACAAGCTGTGAGGCTTGTCTCCTTAGGATCTCTACACACTCAAAGAGAGCTGCAAATTTAAGCTCTTAAATCAGCCAAGTAAATATTAAAGTTCAGATCTAAGCACTACTTTTCAAAAAAATTAACAATCTTGAAAAATGAAATGCTTTACCAATGAAGAGATCTAATCTATGAAAGATGAATACTTTGTAAATGAAATAGACTAGACTTCCAAGAGTAATATTTCAGAATTTAAACTTCAAATGCAAACCACTATTACTCTTTGTTTGTAACCAGTAACCAAAGGAAAAGTTTAGAATTTTTTGTATTTGCTAAGAAAGAGAAAAGAAGCAGATTGGCATGTGAACTCAGAAATCTTTGAAGGTTTGGAAGTGGGACACCGAGGGCAAGATCCACCAAAGCATGTACAAATGAGGAAAAGGAGAGCAAGCAAGCTATCTTCTTCTTCAACCTGTCAACCTGTAGCTAAAGACACTCACAAAAAACCCATCAAATCTAGAAATGCATATGGTTAGAAATTAAAACAATATGAGCATAAACAAATGAAACATATACGTTTTAAATCTCTAATTGAAATGACACATGCAAGAAGTAACTAATACAAGCAAGTTTAGTTAGTCTTTCTTACAAGCTAGAAGATGGCTGAAAATGCTTGCACAAAATTGCCTAAGCTACAGATTACCTCATGCCATGAAATCCATCAACCACTCACAAAGCATCACACATGTGGACCTCCAAAGTCTTATTTATTCAATAGCAAAGATAAAACAAGTTACAAAGTAGGTCTGCTCCAACTCCAACTAGAGAAAAAGAGAGTGGGCAGCCATGTATATATAGCCAAAGATGGAGAGGAATGGATGGAATGAGTGGCATAACTCGTGGAGAAAATGGGGCTGCCCACTCCCATATAATGGGCTGCCAAAATCAGCCCCAAATCAGCTAAAAATCAGCCATGTGACAGCCCATAAACATAGCTGCAAATTCCATGATTGAAGGGGCCCAATTTTGGGAAATATGCCCCCCTCAAGTGGGGAAGTAATCCCACTAATATAGCTGCCCGGAATCTTTCCAAAATCAGCTCTTACAACTCCTAAAACATAGCTGAAATAATTCTGACTTCCAATCCCATAAAATTTGGAAGTTATTTTTTTATGATTTTTTACTTTTTTGCATTTTTCTCTCCATTTTTTACTTTTTTGCATTTTTCACTTTTTTTTATTTTTTAGCCACAAGTGAAAAATAAATGGGTCTAAGACTATAGAAAGTGGGTTTAGGGGTAAGGTGGGTGCTCTGAGCTAGAAAACGAGCACCCCCAAGGAAAAAAAGTCCCCTAGACCACACTTTTACGGCAATTACAATTTTTTTAATTAAACCATTAAAAAATGGCTCATTTACGAAAAAAAAAAAAAAAAAATATATATATATATATATATATATATATATATATATATATTTTGCCGAAAATTTAAAAACTACCTAGGGGGACTTAGCACATGTCCATATGACTCAAAAAAAATGTCTAGCATGTTCATATACATTGACCCATGGACTTTAACAATCTCCTAAGGCCCGTTAACCTCCCCAGGCATTCCAGCTTTGGAGGAGCAGGAGAAAAACCCAAAAATTATGTTATGCACTAATGCAAGACATAATTAATAAGTGAAAAAACTCCTTGGAATACCTGACTTAGCCAAAAAGTCCTAGGGAACCAAGTCCTTTACAAAACACCATGCTAGTACATTTTATTACAAACCTCGCAGGGCCATGGACATGTAGAAAAATTTAAAAAGTGGCCCTTTAAAAGGCCTGCTGGACATCAAATCATCGAAAATGAACATTGACATGTTCAACTTTGCTCGCTCACTTGATAATCCAACCAAGTACAACTTAGCTGGCAATACTCTCCAAGATGTCTTAATCTTTGATGCCATAGTATTGTCTTCTCTCCAAAGACAGTAGTGGTCCTATCTTTTTCATTGCTATACTCGGGAACAACAAAATTGTTACACCCATCATAAATAGTGCTTCCCAACATCTTGTATAGAGTTACAATCCAAGCTCTCCTCATCAATGCCATTGCTCCTCGAACCATCTTGCATGTTTCCTTTTCAAATAGAGTATCCATGCATGCATCACTCATATTGCTTACAATAGCTGGTTTTTGGCCATATCTAAAATGTGCAAAACCCTAGGGGGAGTTCTAATCCTTCCATCTTTAAGCAACAACTTGACCCTTCCACATCCTATGATTTTGGATGTCAAGTCATCTCCTAGAAAAACATCACCTCCATTGTACATTTGATATTCACAAAACCACTCCCTGTGAGGAGTCATATGAAATGAAGCACCCGAATCAATCTACCATATATCATGATATGAATATGTACTTGTAGATGCCAAGCAAATGTCACCTCCTTCTTTCATGGAGGTTTTTGCTTTTGTGGAAGGGGCATCATCAGATCCCTTACTTTTGTCAACATTATTAGACTTGCAGTCTCTCTTATAATACCCAACTTTATCACATTTCCAACATTTCCTTATAGATTGTCTTGGAGATTTAGATCTACCTCTAGATTTAAACATGGCCCCCAAAGGATTTCTTTTCTATCTTGGGGATGACCTCTTATAAACAAGCATAGATCCATCTTAAACCTGGATCTATCAAGCACTGAGAGGGATCCAATTTCTTGAGGTGAAATTTTTTTTTAACTTAAATTTTTTACACATCCAAAAAATTTACACCTCAAGAAATTGGATCCCTCTTGTTGCTTGATAGATCCGGGTTTAAGATGGATCAATGTTGGTTTCATTTTTTTTTATTTTATGAGCCGACATGGGTTTTTTTAATTACTTTTCATTTGGTTTTAATTTTTTATTTTATGAGCCGACGTGAATTTTTTTAGAGAAGGGAGGACCTGCGTTAATCAAAGTTAGAATCTCGACGTTTCGATCCCTACTATGGGATCATCATCAGGAGACACAGTGAAGTCTGGGAGGAAAGAGTTTAGATTGCCCAATGATTTATATATAGAGGTGATGTGGTAGATGGAAGTAGTTTTAGAGGTGTCGGCCTAGGTTTTAATTACTTTCTATTTTTGGTAACATAACACTAAGTTTCGTGACAACATCTTCCTCATCTGGGCTATAGAGCACCTCGCTCCTCTCGATGCAATAAAACATCCTTGGCCATACCCTCCATGGATTTTCTCCTCATTCCCTTTGATAACAAGAATGCAACTTCATCCTCAAGCTTTAATGTGGATTGAGTAGTAATGCCAATAGCTACAACTAAATTACCCCAAGTATTCTTTCTCCATCTTAATATCAACAAAGACAAGTTGACTTACCAAAGTATTAAAGGTATTTAGATGCTCTGTCATGAAGTGTCATGAAGTCGCCATCATCCATCCTAAGATGATATAGGTTCTTTCAAAGAAACAACTTATTTACTATAGACTTGACAAATACAAATTCCCTAACTTATACCACAACTTCTTTGTTGTTTTCTCCAGATACATTCAACAACGTTGAATTTGAGAGGCAAAGTAAAATCATACTTCTTGCCTTTCTTTCCAGCTTTTCCCAATCTTCTTTCAACATACCAATAGGTTTGTACCTAGATCCATAGCAACTCATTGTTCTCTATCTGCGAGAAGATCTTCCATAACTCAAATCTCTAGCCATTAAACTTCTCTATTTTCATCCTTGAACTCCTCACCATTTTTCTTGAAACAAAATGCATTGCACAAAGCTCCCACTCAATAACAAGTTTATCACAAACCCAAGATACCCTTGCTCTTCACAGAATGAGCTAAACCCTAGCAACAAAGGCGCCCCTCTAAGGCCAATACCCTGAATTTGATACCAAATGAAGAGTTTGATACCCTATGAAAGAAAAGCAATACTAACAAAATCAAAAACATGAGAATAACAATGGCATATTCACACAATATACACAAGATTTTACCCTAGAAACCCTTAACCAAGAAAACCAACCTAACTAAGAGCCACACCTCTCTCTATCTCAATGAATTAAGTTCACCACTCACAATACAATATTTTAGACATTGTGTCGCATCCAAAACCCTAATCCATTAACCCCAATTAGATTACAACCTTAAGCCCTCAACGGAATTCAATTGCAATGGGCCAAAAAAAACATTGGCTAAAAAACACAAAACAAACCAAAAACTTATTTTGATGGCCCCATCTGCACTAGTACGAGACTAAGTCTACCTTCAAAGAGTACAACACATGTCCAACAGTGTCCTCACTAAAAAGCGATTTCAACGGTAAATTCATAGAGGAGATCTTAATTTTATTTATTTTATGATTTATATATATTTTTATAACAAATGGTGACAATTCATTTTGATTATTGTGAATTGGCATTTGCACGTATTATAATGACAATACTTCATGCATAGCCCTTGATATTTCCTTTAGAAGCAATGATTGGTGAATTATTGAGAATGTGTCTAATTCTCCTACTAGATGGTGAACCATTTTGTCTCATGTTGGATGGAGATAGTCTCTTCGCGTATAGATACAAACCTATAAAAGTATGCATGCATGGAATGAAACATAGTTCCAGAATAGAGATTTGATAGTATTTATTCAAACTCTATTAAACAAGAAACTAAAAGTAAATTAGTCATGCCAAGAACATGCAATACCTTGTGTAGCTCCAGAACTTCTCATGTTGGCATGTGGAGTGAGATAGAACCCAACACAGTCATTGGATACTTGCCATCATCACCACGCTCCACATACATTCCAATATCATGTTCCTCTAACCTAAAGAAGGCCAACTTGTTCTGTGTTATCAAAACCAAACCGATTTTGCCAAAACCAACTGATTCGACTAGTTTACAACCCTAACTAGTCCAAATCATGGCCCTGAACCAAAAATGGCCAGTTACACACCAAACCGGCTAGTTTCGTACCTAGACTAGGCGGTTGTGTACAAAACCAACCTTATATTCCTAAAACGGTTGGTTTTGTATAAGTTCGTATGTCACGCATGTGACGATTTTGACCACAATTTTTAAAAATAAATAAATAAAGGTAAAACAAAAACCCTAAAACTAACCCTCGACCATAGTAATCAATGGTAATATTAAATTCTAAAAGCAAAAGTGAAGGATGTTTGAGAGTGGTTCCAACTTCATTGAACTTCATATGCAAAAAGTAGAATTTTAGATCCCATTCAGAATTCAATAGACTTAAAAGTTTTCAAGATTTCAGGATTGCAACATTTCCACTAGATTCTATCATGTATGAGGGTATGGGATTGGCATTTAAACAAACACATCAACCCCTCTATGTACCTTACTTGCTATATACATGAGAAAGATTTGCAAATGTGTTTAATGGTTTCAATTCACATAGACGTACATGAATATATATATATATATATATATAGGTCGAACATCTTTTTTTGGTTCCGATTGGTTTCCAATTTTGGGGGTCTAGTTCGATGACCGGTCTGGTTCTGATAACATTGAATTTGTTTGTTCTCATGCTTCTTGAGGCTCCATTGCCATGAAACTGCAATGGTGGAAAGGCATGACACCATGGAAAAGGTTGTATCAATCCTGGCAGTCAAGTCAACCATACTTGAAGCTTGTGCACTTCTTAGAAATTGTTTATACTATTGTTGCTACTTACCCTTCCCCTTCTTCTCAAGACACTAAGGAGCATAGTGGCCATGCTTGTTGCACTTGAAGCAATTGATATGGCTCAAAACCTTCTTTTGCTAGTTAGAAGACCCTAAGTCTTCCTTCTTCTTCTAAACCTTGTAGAATCCTACTTTCTTCCCTCCTTCTGTCACCTCCCTTATGAGGGCTAGATCCAGTTCCTCATAGTTGGATGAATTTGTCACTAATCTCATCTCCTTAACGACAAGGGAATCCACAGGCTTTTGAACAAAGTTTGATTCTCACAAGCACAAATACACTGTACAAATTGACACCAAGATTGAGCAAAGACATTCAAATTGATCCAAACTAACTAATTCTATTCTACCTTGTCACCAACTATCGCTAGTTGATCTCTCAACTCTATGATCTTCATAAGATAGTTAGTTAGTGTAACAGTCTTGGACATGTTCTCACTCAAGTACAAGGTGATCAACATAATATCCATTTCCCTGGCCTCTTCTTCTCTATGATGTAAGGGATTAGATGATCCTTTACCGAATACACAAAATGCTTCATTTCGCTTTGACCAATTTCTTATTGTACTGGACCAAATCATTGGGATCTATGGGAAGTATGACCTCCTTCTCCACAAGATACCACAATAGCCCACACTTTCATGGAACAAAGTTGGAAGCACCACCTAACATGTGACAATCTTTGCACCGAGTGAAACAAGGTGCTCTACAGCCCGGTATGGGGGAGATCTTCTAACGTGTGTGATGTAGCGTTATGTAGTGTTACATCAATAAAACGTAAAAAGTATTTAAAAAAAATCCTATAATCATCTAATAAAACGTAAAAAGTATTTGGAAAGTATTTTAAAAAAATCCATGTTGGTTCATAAAATAAAATATTATGAAAAGTAATTAAAAAATAGATGTTCGTTTATAAAATAAAAACTTTAAACTTAAACCCGGATTTATCAATCAAGAGAAATCAAATTTCTTGAGTTTAAATTTTTTTTTTAAAATACACCTTAAGAAATTGGATCCCTCTCGGTGCTTGATAGATACGGGTTTAAGATGGATCTATGCTGGTGTATACTGTGACCAGTCATGACTACAACTCTTCAAACAAATACGAAAAACATCTCAGCAACTAAGATCAAACAACCTTCCAATCACTAGAAGACCCTAGGCTTCTCACCTCTCAACCCTTCTCAGGCCCACATGCCAATCATTGGCATAGCTCAGCTTCAATCATCGAAGCACATGCATCAGACCCACTAAAACACTCCGACAACTCCCTCTCATAGATAAATAGTATATCCATAAATGGCATCCGAAAGATTTCAGACAACATGCTCCGATACCAAATTAATTTTCAAACAATGGTAAGTAGATTATGCACTTAGAAAGAATAATCTAAATTATAGGTCATTGAAAACTTGAAAACTTCAATGAAAACAACAAATCTAGGTATGCTGATCTACAACCACATACTGCTGAAAATTCAACAGCAAATACACAAATCTAAACTCTGAATCACGTCTAACTTCTATTGAATGTAAAAAGAAGTATTACACTGCAATAGCTCAAAAACAAAATTCACTAACCAACACAAAGGTGTGCCTTGCATTTCCTTCATAAAATAGGAAGAAAAGGGAAGATAAAACATATCTGGTCAGTGGTCACATGCATGAAGCACTCAAGGTGACTCAGTCAAACCCTAACCCTAGTTTGATCACCTAGTGTTCCCTAGCTGCATGGATAAGAGTACCAAGTGTGTCACAATTGGAAGACAAACTGGAGCATGCATTCCCTTCCTTCAGATCTACAACCTCTACCTAAACTGGAAACTTATCATAGATGAGTTCTCTAAGAGACTTGAGACATGTGCCCTCCTACTAACAATACATCATCATGTATGCAAAGACCAACAAAAGAAAAACTCCGACAATAGACAAATTCTATCTAAATCTGGAATTGCTAACTCTGAAATAGCATGTAAATTGGAATTCACCTTCTACCAAACAACAGTATATATCTCCATATCCTATGCCTTCATTCACCCTATTAATCACTGATGTAAGGAAAGGCTGAAGCCGCCATCTCTAATGTCTAATTTGATGTGGCGTTGCTGGGAGAATCACTAGCTGAGCAACAAGTAAGAACTCTAGCAACTGATGAACCCTACCACTGTAGCGATCCCTATACCTAGTGAGAGAGGGTGTCGATTGTTCCAAATGTGTAACTGCACAAATTTTAACCTTGCTGAAGAGGGTAGATCTAGTGGAACTGGAGGCTAACAAGCAGAAACCCTCAAAGACTAGATCTAGGGCTTTGATTGTAAGAAGCCTAATCATGTTTGATCTAGTAAGGGTAAAAGATGAAAACCATCAAGATGACTAGATCTAGAGGTCACAATTGCAAGGCTTTGATACCAATTGATATAAGCACAATACCAACGATGTAAGAAGATACTAACACACAAGAAAGCACAAGAGAACAAGCATGCAAGTATGAGAGGAGATTGCCCAATGTTGTATGAATGTTGTATGAATTTTGTACATTCATTTGTACTTATTATATATAGAGTACAAAATTGTGAGGAGAGTGATCAAAGTTGACCATGTCTCCATAAAATACAATAAAGTGGATGAGTGATCAATTTAGAGTCTAGACTAAATCCCCCAAAAGAGATAAGGATAAACCACAATATATATTAAAGTACAAAATAGAAACATACAAATATAATACATGATTACACATGTTCACCAGACTGTCTCATCAATGGATGTGGAAAATATTAACATGCTCAAGTAAAAATCAGCAAAATTGCATCTAGGGTAGTAAGGTTTAAATTTTCAGCCAACACCGACTCTAATCTGACTATTGAATCAAAGATTGGACAGGTACTTAACAACCTACCATGTCCTGCATCAACCAGGCCAGATACATGTCATACAGTCAGTTTTATCTCTTCGCGCTGTGGCAGCATCAAAAGCTGATTTTTGGAGTGCAGTAGAGAGGGGTATGTGGTGCATATAGAGACAATAGAATGTTAAATTAGGAACAGAAAAATGGAGAATTTCCAGTTATTGGCATTCATAATCATCACATTCATTGATTGATCAGGACTTGGGAGTGAGGATCTTGAGCTGTATCATTCTAAAAGTCAGGAGCAGACTGTATAGATTTAGACTCTAGAGTGATAGCATTTTAAAAAGTGTCACGTCACATTAGTAAAGGGGTAAATGAAGTGTTAGTAATGTCTTAATACTAATCATTCTCGCTATATGATTGATCCTCTCCTCCCTGAGGCTGAGACTGATGTACATCATTTCATTTTAATCATTGCATAATACAATATCTTATATTTTCCCCTTCTCTGCAATTCTGTATGTATCTGTGTGTAAATAGTTATAGAACGTGAATCAAGGAAACTAACATTACAAGGCCTATATAGCCTTCCCATGTTAGCAACTAAACTATTTAGAGCAGTAATAAATAAGGTACTAAAGTTTAAATGTAGAGGAATAAGTATAAAATGAACTTTGTAAATATCGCATGGCTGGTTGAAACATCTTTAACCAAGAATACAATATGAGCAGAAAATGAGGTCTTAACTTTCTATGAAAGGAAAGAAGTAACCAGCATGAAACTCTAATCAACTATAAAACACTTGCTTAAATACTTAAATGGAAACCTTGGGAAAGCTTGAGAAATGAGCCCTTCAAAAGCCAAGTCTTCTTGGTTAAGTGGGAAAGATGGCATGAAAATGTTCAAAACTACAGCCCCAGTACCATGATAAATTTAACTCTTGTATCAATGCATTCTCAACCTATGCAACAGAATTACTAACATTTTCAATGCATAGAATAAACTTTTTCCACTAACTAAAGACCACCACATATTTTAACTCCAACCCTGTACATAAATCAAATGCAGGTAGGAAAGAATGAGACAGCTTGCTCCCATGTACAGCCTCAAAGCGAAAAAACAGTAAATAATAGTTAAGAAAATAATTTTTAAAAAAAATTGAACATGGAACCAAAAAAATACATTAATATGGAACTGTGGAAGTTTGATCAGGGACATATGGATGGTTGAATGATAGAATTAAAGAGTAAAAAGTCTGATTAATATACCTTTCAAGCTCCCCCTCAGCAAATACATGGTAATAACGATTGTAGATGACAGCCCTCTTTTTATCATCCCGCTTTGCAAACCCACTTGAAATAGCAGAAGCAGAAGCCCCACTAATCTCAGCACGGTGGTAAGGTAAATGCCACGGTACAAAATATTCTTGTTCTCTCTCACTGTCAGCTGTAGATCTGTTAGTGTCAGGAAACTGGCCTCCTAGATGCTGTTCACTGAGAAAATATGCCTGCTCGTGATCTTCACTATTATTGTTTTGTGTCTCCAAATCACTGGAGTTATAATGCTCTGTTTCCTGAATGCTCTGTAAAGAAGCAGTTGATGAGCGAGATCCAAAATTGCTAGTTGGTTCTACCCACTCTTCCATGTACTTGTCAGTAAGAGGGGTCCACTTTGTAAGCAATGCCCTGTCTTCTTGCTCAACAGCCCAAACAGTTATCAGAATCCTTCCTCCCTTACAGACTATTCTGACAAGTTCCTCTATTGCCTTTTTCCTGCGCTCTTCAGTACTAAGATGATGCAGAACAGCTATTGATATTGCAGCATCACCAAAGCCAGTTCTGTAAGGAAGATTGAGCGCATCTGCAACTAAAACTTCATGTCCTCTGTTTGCACAGATGCTGATCAAGGGAGAACTTATATCAGAGCCTATGAAAAAGCAATTTGGATTAAAACCTAAATACTTTCCATTCCCACATCCTGCATCTAATACAATGGACCCCGGTGTTAATGATTCAAGAAACTTGGCTACTTTTGGCCACTTAGCAAATCTTGTAGAGCTGAAGTGAGGTGCAATAGCATCATAAACACTGTGAACATATTTCTTTTCAATATCTGGAGTAGATTTGGTACTATCAAGATATTCCTCCTTTTTGTTTGAGAATGTGGTCTGCTGCATCTGAAGACTTCCACCAGTCACTGCTGGATTATAATTAGCAGCATCCATTTGACGACAATTAGAAGAAAATGTCGCTTTCTTTTCAAGAGCACTGTAAGGTCTACTTCTTATATCTGTAGTTGAAACAGGTCTTGCTCTTGGGTTTGCATGTGCCAAAACAAGACCTTCCCCATCATTCCTATCTGAAATGACATAAAAAATAA